>CM053603.1:115405549-115415919 GCA_028646535.1 Procyon lotor
CTTGGCTCCAGGTGAGAGCAGAGGAAGCAGTGACAAGTACTTGTATTCTGAGTGTATTTGCAGGTAAAGCCACCAAGATTTGCTGATGGATTAGATACAGAGAGTGAGAGAGAAGAGTCAGAGATGATCCTAAGGTTGATGATCTGAGTGAATGGCCAGAAGGGACTGCTACTTACTGAGAATGGGAAAGAAAAGCCTGTATTTGGGGGAGGAGATTGACAGATATCAAGAGCTCAATTTTAAACGTGTTAAGTTTTTGACATCTATTAGGTATCCAAATGTAAATTTCAAGTAGACAAGACAAACAGGAGAGAGGTCCCCGCTAATGGTCTGAATTTAGGAGTTTTCAGTGCATAGATGATATTTAAAGTTGTGCAACTGAGATCACCAAGTGAGCGTGTGTACATAAACAAAAGACTGAGCCCCAAGACCTTCCAACATTTGGAGGTGAGGGAGATGAAGAACCAGCAGCAGGTACCAAGCAGGAGGCTAGTGAGGTGGAGGAAATCAAAAGAGTAGGGATATCGTGGAATCGGGTGAAGCAAGATTTGCAAGGAAGAGGGAACGGTCGATGAATCAAGTACAATGAGAACCAGGATTGACCATTGGATTCAGCAACAGAAGAGCATTAGTGACTTTGACAAAGGCAGTATTGGTAGAGTGGTGGGCATACAAGCCTGATTGGAGTAGACTGAAGAGAGAAAACAATGGGAAACCAAGAGAATCATCAGAAATAGAAGTTTTGCTATGAATGAAAGTGTTGATGGCTAGCAGGAGAGACAGGATCAAGATTTTTTAAGACAGGAGGAAGGTTTTTTTTTAATATATATTTTTAATGGAAGAAATTGCAGCTTGCTTATAGGCTGATTGGAAGGAAGCCACAGAGAAAGGGAAGTCAGAGCAGAAGAAAGAGGAAAGGATTGCTGGGAGAATGGATCTGAGTGGGTGAAAGGGGAGGGGATCTAGAGTCAAGTGGAGGAGTTGGGTTTTGACAGATAGCTCGTTCACAGAAAGAGGAGGGAAGACAGGATATATGAGCACAGATGCAGGGAGGTGGGTCGATGTGCTGAGGGCTGCCTGTGGAAGCTCTCTTCTGAATGCTTCTGTTTTCTCTGTGAAGGAAGCAAAGACATCAGCTGAGAAGGATGGAGAAGGAAGTGATGGAATGCAGAAGAATAGAAGGTATAGTCAGCCAGGGGGAGAATGGGGAGATGAATGCATGAGGAAATGTAATAGGATAGCTTCCTTGAGGTTAGTGGTATTAATTTTTTAGTGGCCACCTCCCTCTCTGAATTCCAATACTAATATTCTACATTATTCATTTCCCCATGACACATGTTTCATTCTATTACCATTTATCTGATTTTAAGAGTCCTCTCTTTTTTTCCTAATTATTCTTCACCTGTTTCATACAGGGCTGTGAGACAACTTACACGCAGTAGAGGAATATTTCAAACTACATAACTGAGGACTTCAGAAGACAAGTTGGGGGAAGATATATGTTTGGTCCAGCACTGCAGCCACTGCTTGGGGAGATCTATTTCTCGAATACAGAGCTATCCAGTCTGCAGAGTTCAGGTACCAAAACCCACATCATTCCACGTGGACTGTACCACTAATAAAGGTGATACTTGGGGCCCATAGTTACTTCTGATTTATTCTTCAATTTATTCTGAAGCTGGCTGGTGAAGCCATTCATGAGAGACCCCCTTTGAAGACCCTAAGAATTTAGGGTCAAGAAGACAAAGGAATATTCGGAGAACATTTGAGACTAGAGGAGATTCCACTGAAGCAAATTGTGAATTGAGTCCCGTGAGGACTCAGGGGAAGGATTTGGAAGGCTGAAGGAGACGAGGCATCAGGTCAGGAGATGTACAGAGCTGTAGGGGGGTGAGAGTTCAGGGATGAGGTGAGAGATGAGTGGGAGTTAGGGTTTTTGGCAGTGAATGACCAAAAGAGGGCTAAGGTACGATGAGGGAAATATAAAAACATGGCAGAGCTGTGTATTGGACACTGTGGTGCATTGCCCAGGTCCCGCTTTTCTGCCCCAAGATACTTATTCCCTCAGCTCCTGGGAGTGTTGGCTGCTGGTAGAGGCCGGGGACCTGAGTTTCTCCAAGGATATTGACCATGACTGAAGTTAGATGCCTTGTTCAAGGCCATGCCT
Source organism: Procyon lotor (assembly GCA_028646535.1). Taxonomy (NCBI): domain Eukaryota; kingdom Metazoa; phylum Chordata; class Mammalia; order Carnivora; family Procyonidae; genus Procyon; species Procyon lotor. Next base: position 115,407,717 of record CM053603.1, read on the forward strand.
CACTGGGGGCAGCCCACATTCAAAAGCAAGGTGGGCATACAAAGCCTAACCCCTTTGCCTCAATTCCGGGGGCCTGATAAAGGTTTGCTGCACCTGCCTTGCAGTTCAACTCCTCCTTCTGTTCAGTCTTGCTTTCTTCACTCCTGTTCAGACGTTGTTCCCAGGAGCGCTCAGCAGCAGACCTTTCTGCATGGAAATCTCTACTGCAGATTCTCTCTCCTGAAGATTGTGGCCTATGACAGTTGCCAACTGGTCCCAGAAAGTGCACTCTAAAATGGGACTTTGGAGCTGCATTATAAACCAGGCAACTGGCAATGAAAACATCATCATAGGTGGAAGGTGGAATATTGAAAGCTTCTAGCATGCTGTAACTGTGAAAAAGTTAAAACTTTCATCAGTGGAGGGCTCCATGCTGGGCATAGAGACTACTTAAAAAAAAAACAACCAACAACACAAATAAACAACCAACAACACAAAAACCAAACAACTTTCATCAGTGGAGAAGTTGAAGTAGGATACCCATAGAAGGTAATGAGGGCCATAGCTCAGGCATTTGAGAGGTTTATAGGAAGTTGTAATTACACGGAGTCAGATGGCTGTTGCTGGGGGCTACCACTGTACTGCAGGAACCCAATAAGAGGTGTGAAGGTCATTAGTTACCAATGTAAGATGAACAGTGAATGTCAGAGGCCTCCTCTGGCAGCATGTGGGAGACTCATCTACTATAATGACAGGGCAGAAACACAGAGGATCAAGCCCAGGACTAAATTGTAAGGGAAATGGAATTCCAGAGAGGGTTGGTTTCTCGTGGCAATTCTCCTTTGCCAAAGTTAGGGCTGTGTTTGGGAAGAAGTGTGACCCTGTGACTTGGATTGGGGACATCTGGGCCAACGAATTTGAAAATATCAAATTCTGTGGAGAAGGCTCACCTCTCCTTGCTAAAGACCTGGGACTTCCCCCCCGACCCCTACTTGCTCTAAGACAAGTCAGAGGCTTCTGTTCTTCAAGACACATGCCTAGCTCAGGAAATATCTTCCCTCCTGGCCAACAGAACAATAATTACAGTTGAGTCACAAAACAACCCATTCAGGGCAGTGCTGAGACTAAGGAAGCAAAGGCCTTATATCCTCCAAGGAGTTACAGGACTAGTCAACAGGTATCACCAGAAACCAGGAGAGTACGTTTGGGAGTGAGCCCTGAGTGCTCGATTAAGGTGGGGGCAGACATAAACCATAGTTCATAGTTCATAGAGCTTATTGAATGGACGTACTCTCGATGATAGAGAATTTAGTGCCCAGGTAAAGACTCTGGGACACATTACTAATACACCACTAAATTGGCTCTTGGAGGCTTAGAGAAAATGATGGCATAATCAGTGAAGTAGATACTCAAGAACCGCCACGGCCAATGGTGGAAGAAGGAATCAAAAGACTCAAGAGAAGTGACTTGAGGTGAGAATGTATATGGGCAGTGGCAAATTGCCAAATGGTTGGATGGTTGGTCGGGGCCTAAAAGGAGAAATATGGGGAGATAGGGGGCAGCAAAAACTAGGGAATTGAGGGACGGTACCTATGGGAATGGGCACAAAGTGTGAAGAGCTATGCATCACGTGTTAGTGTCATTCAGAAAACCTCTACCATAGAAGACGGATTAAACAAACAAGAAGGTTAAGTGGCCAGGCTGCTTGACATCAATGAGCCAGTGTCCTTGACCACTTTGGGGCGGGCACAAATAGCCTGTAAACAGAGTGGGTTGTAAGGATAGAAGTTATGCCTGAGCCCAACAGAACGGGCTCCCCTTCACCAAGGCTAATCTAGCTGCTGAATGTACAGCTAGCCCCAGGCACTGTCCTATTCTGAGAACTACCAACCACTTGGTGGTAAGCCGATTACATTGGAAACTCTTCAGTCAGCAGATCAGTGATTCAGCGTGCCTGGAGTTGACATATAGTCCATGTTCGGGTTTTCCTTCCCAGACTGCAGGACTGCACTTTCCAAGGACTTAGAAAGCATCTGATCCAGTGACACGAGAGCCCACAGAGTATTGCATCAAACCAAAGGACACGCTTACAACAAAAGTGGTGTGGAAGTGGGATACCCATAGAAGGCAATCCATATGAGCATGGATTCCCTACTCTAATTGCATATGACACCACTCAGAAGCTCTTGGCCTTCCTAACGGAATAGCAGGACATCTCTTTGAAGTTAGCTGTGGGTGCCAGCTTGGAGAGGACATCCTGTGAGGATGGGGTATGATCCTCTGGGATGCACTTCGTACCCTAAATCAATAACCGTTATGTGGTGCTATGTTTCTAATAGGTAAAACTCAAGGTTATAGGGACACAAGAGTGGAAATAGAAGTGACTCCATTTACCATTACTGCCAGTGACCCATTTGGAGAATCTAGCTTCCAATATCAGCAACTAATGCTCTGAGATGTAGAAATCTGTTCCTAAAAGGGAAATGCTTCCATTAGGGACACAGTAAGAGCCTCTGCACAATGCACATGCCTCTCAGTCACTTCTGGCTCTTTGTGCCAAGGGAAGGAGTCGCCACTCTGGCATGGGTAATTGTCCCCAATCACAGGATAAAGTGGACTACAGATAAAACATCATCAAGGCTAAATGGAAAATTTGACACATGTAATTGAATTAGCAAGCTTGATTTTATGAGAGAATCTCATATTCGTCAAAGAATGTACATTCTTTTCTGGCACACCCAGAATATTCATAAAAATTAATGACATTTGAGCTCAAAAGAAATCTATTAGATCAATACCAAAGAGTTGATAGAGAGTATATGGAGCCAAACATTTCTGATCATGCAGCTTCACTGTCATAGTTTGGGTTCCCTGGGAAGCAGACTCTGAAATGGAGATTAGGGAGTGTTCGATTAACACCTGCGAAGCAGAGAGGAGGAATGAGCAGAGGGAGAGTTTGTATTTCAATGCAGTGGCAATGAAGACCCCAGGCCAATATCACTGGGAGCTCTATAGCTGTCAGCCCTCCAGAGCTGGGGCAAGAGGACCAGGCACTTATACTCCTGCACTGAGCAGTCATTGGATGGAGGCTCCCTTGGAAGAGGACGTGACCTTGAGCAAGGCAATCCCCGAAGAAGGCATTTTCTGGCAGCACTGCCAGCAGCTAGGAAAATAAATCTCTCATTCCTAAAAGAGGGTCTGGGTAAAGGATCACATAAATTTTAGTATACGTCTCTAATATGTAGGATGCTTATAAATTGTAGAGTTTCACTATTGTATTGATATATATGCCCATTATAAAACACAATAAAATAAAGATTTATAAATGGGGGCACTTGGGTGGCTCGGTTGGTTAGGCATCCAACTCTTGATTTCAGCTCAGATGTTGATCTCAGGGTCATGAGTTCAAACCCCACATTGGGCTCCACACTGGGTGTGGGGCTACTAAAAAAAAAAAGAAATAAAAGAAATTTATAAATGAGATAATGATGAAATAAATAATGTTAAAAAGTTTTGCTAATAGGTGATGTTTCATCATATTTTTAACTAATATCATAAGACACAATACACACAGGGCAAGCTTCATCATGAGCGGTAGACTGTAAATCAATATTCCTATTAATCTTCTTGATAATTTCAAAGCTTTTTGGTCAAATTCTTGCCGGATCTGACTAAATAATTCTACCTTGTAATGTTCCTAACAAAAAACTGATTATCAGACCTACCAGCTCTGCAATTTTCTTGTTATTTACCTTTGTTTGTATTATTTGCATTATTTTCAATTATGCTTTCTTTCAAGGAGTCTTTTGTGAGGGTTAATTTAGTTAGATTAAATAATTAAATCTAAATATCCACTTATCCCAGCATACATAATCTGCAATATTTCTCAACATGCTGACAGCATGGGCGCCTGGGTGGCTCAGTTGGTTGAGCGTCTGTCTTTGGCTTGGGTCATGATCCCAGGGTCCTCCGTCGGGCTCCTTGCTCGGCAGGGAGCCTGCTTCTCCTTCTGTCTGCCTCGCCCCCTGTTTGTGCTCTCTCTCTCTCTCTGTCAAATAAATGAACAAAATCTTTAAAAAATTAAAACATGCTGACAGCAAATGAAAGAGGGAGGAAACCACTGTCCCCCTCTCTGTATGTTGGAACTTGCCCTCTCCTCGCAGGGTAACTTCAGTCCTGACATATGGCTGTCGGAGATGCAGACTGGAGAGGCCAATAGCGTCCATATATACGTGAAAGATTAATAAAGATTATTTCCTATTTTTTTAGACAAAGATAAGCAGCAATCATTTCTAATATTTTCTGCCTGAACCTCTATGAGTCATCTTTCACCCTTCTTTGGGTAAGGGTGCCCTGTTTTGGAGATCTCTGATCTACTGAGCAGAAAGTTCATGTATTTCCAATTTATCACCACCCTTGTGGTCAGTGCTGAAAGATACTATTTGTTTAATTAAAGATATCTTGAATTAAAGATATCTTGAATTATTCTTTTTTTCCTTCATGCCATTGTTGACCACCTTTCCTTCCATAATGCAAACTTTGAGTGTTTTTGTCTCTCATTAAGTTGGAGTCCATCTGAGGTTCAAATAGGCCTGTGAGACTATTTCCTACTGAATGTTGATCTAAAGCCCTATTCTCAGGTTCTTATTGGGCCTCTCCATGAACTGCCTACAATAATTCTATGTGAAACATAACATAAAAATTTATGAGCAATTCAATATCGAGTCACATCACACTGGCAAATTTTTTTTCTTGAAATAAGAAACCCTGTTCAATGAGACTGGATTCTTGAGCCTGCCTGTGCATCAGAATTACCCCTGGCACTGAGAAAAACAAAAACAAACAAAAACAAAACCTCACTAATTCCTGGACCCTACCTGTGATAATTAAAGACCTACAATAACACCGGCTTACTTACACATGATAGGAATTGCTTTCTCTCTCACATAAGTGACTGTTGGAAGGCAGAGTGGCAACTCTGCTCCAGGAGGGCTTTGGGGACCAGGCTTTTTACAGCCCTCCATTCTGCTATCCCTAAGGCATGACCTTTGTCCTCATGGCCCAGCATAGTGGTTGGACTCCAGCCATCACAGCTGTGTTCCAGGCAGCAAAATTGAGGAAGGGACAAAAAAGAATGGGCAAAGGAAGCACATCAGGTGACTTCTAAGGGAGGTTCACCAAAAGTTGTCATGGGATGCTTCTCTATATATCCCCTTGTCTAGGTCTCAGTCACATGTTCTCACCTGGACGCAAGGGAAGCCGGCAAATATATTGTATATTGTGAGCGGCCTAATGCTCAGCTGAAAAATTGAGAAGTGTATTATTCCCAAAGAAGAAAAACACTGGGGAGACCCAACAGTCTCTGCCAAAATGCACAAATTAACAACTGCCTAGGCCTAAGCCGACTTCGGGAATCCAAGTGCAGTTATGGTTTGGTTGGAGCAGGTTTTGCCCTAGCCACCCTGAGGATTTCACATTATGGCCAGACTCAGCAACTGCTTCCTCTTAGAGGAGGTGGAATAACCATAACTGCAGTCAAAGAGCTGGATGGCATGGGCTCTGCTCGCCTTATCACACACATTCAGGCACTCACTCTGCTCGGCTACTTCAAGTTTGGTGAAAGAGAATAAATAAATATGACAAGAAATGCCCTGGAATACTTTGGACAAGAATGAAAAGCCCTGTTCATCTCTTATGTTCCTCTTTGTAGGAATGCTAGACCAAAAAAAAAGTACAAAGATGAACAGACAAGGTGAAATCTTTGCAAAATTTTGGTCCCATCGGAGACACCAATTTAAGCGAAACTTTCCCTTTACTTTCGTCAACTAACTCTTGGTTAGAAAGATACTTATAGCAATAAACAGAGGAAGGAGTTTTTGACTTGAAAATAATACCAGGTGGGGGCACCTGGGTGGCTCAGTGGGTTAAAGCTTCTGCCTTCGGCTCGGGTCATGGTCTCAGGGTCCTGCGATCGAGCCCCGCATCGGGCTCTCTGCTCAGTGGGGAGCCTGCTTCCCCTTCTCTCTTTGCCTGCCTCTCTGCCTATTTGTTATCTCTCTCTCCCTCTCTCTCTGTCAAATAAATAAAAATATTTTTTAAAAAAAGAAAGAAAATAATACCAGGTGTTGCACAACTCTAGGGGGGTGCTATTCGCATTATTTCTATGTGAATGGCCACCTCTTAGAACACAGTAGAAGTGGTGTCCTACTAGGAAGCAGGACAACTTGTCTGTTGATCTCAAAATCATAAGCCCACAAGACAAGCAGTTGACATTGACAGTCCCAAGAGTAATCAAAGACTATTCTGTTCCTGCAAGAAGCTGTTTTTGGGGCAGAGAACTTTTCTATTAATCTCATCAATGGCTACCAAGAAGAGTCAAGCAACCGAGTCGGCCTACAGCATTTCCGATTTCTAGGTGACTATTTTAAAGACAAATAGAAGACCCTTGAAATTTCAGGTTCCTAAGTGCTGTAGAGAGTATGATTTGCATACATAATTCTAAGACATCATTAATCAGGGGAGTTTAGGATCCCACACTTTGTCTCTCTCACGCACACCTGTTCTTGCTGGAAGTGAATAAGTAGATAGCAGCCACAGCTGCACAGTGGCTTTACTGATTTAAGGAACGTCGTTAGTCTTGTCTTTAAAGCTGGAGTATCATGGCAAAGCTTCAAGGGTGCTTCTAATATATAGTTCTCATTCAGAGTTGATTACCATTAGAACACATTTTTAAAATGTCATTCAGAAGCTGTTTTTAAAAAAAAAAAAAGACTGGCAGTTTTAGAGTTATCAATAATACCACCACCACCACCACCAAAATAAGCCTTTGAAGCAAGCACATTTTCAAGGATGAAATAGAATATCCTGGACAGATTTAATCATATTACTCACTGTTGTATGTAGGACCCAAGAAATTTAAATTAGTTTTGCCTCTTTGATATAAAATAAGAATAAATGAACTCCTAAAAAAAAACCCAAACAAACAAAAAAGAATAAATGAACTCCTATTTCTACTTCCCGTATTATATAATGTTAGTCTGTAAAACCTTTATTGGGGGGCGCCTGGGTGGCTCAGTCATTAAGTGTCTGCCTTCTGCTCAGGTCATGATCCCAGGGTCCTGGGATCAAGCCCCACATCGGGCTCCCTGCTCTGCGGGAAGCCTGCTTCTCCCGCTACCATTCCCTCTGCTTGTGTTCCCTCTCTCGCTGTTTCTCTCTGTCAAATAAATAAAATCTATCAAAAAAAAAAAAAAAACCTTTATTGGGTCACACTTTTGAAAATATGATGTAAGGTATGGTACCTCTTCTAAGCAATATACTCATATATACACATATACATACACAAACGTCAGCATCAGATTTCGGGGATTTTTGATGCACAAAATCTATTCACAGACACTCTAGCTTCAAAGGCATAATCTTGAGGGTAGTGTAGGGTGAAAATGAGTTTTAAGAACTCAAAATAAAATCCACTACGGATCTAAAGAAGAAAAGGGGTGTGTGTGTGTGTGTGTGTGTGTGTGTGTACAAGCATATATACAGGCCAGTCCTTTAACACTCATTTGAAAATAAGTCACTTTGCAAAGTTACCACTTCCCAAAATTTTTTTAATTTTAATTTCAAGGACCAATTTATATAAAATCCAGCAATACACAATTTAAAAATGATTCTAAATTAAACTACAGTTCAAGACACACTCTAGAGTTTTTGTTTTTATTTTTGATAATAGAAAATTTATACTATTCCCTCAAGATTCCTCTATCAGAACTTTTGATAATTTTGCTTGGATTCACAAGAGAAAATACTGTGAAAATAGTCCATTTATATCACACTGAAGGACAAGTTGAGCCCATTTGTTTATTTACTTATTGATTGATAATTTTAAGTTATAATTCACATACCATATAATTCATCCATTTAAAATTATACAACTCAATGGTTTTTAGTAGATTCACAGAGTCATGTAACCATCACAATAATTTCAGAACATTTTCATCAACCCAAAAAGAAACCTGTCCTCTAAAGATGTGGTATATATATATATATACACAATGGAATACTATGCAGCCATCAAGAGAAATGAAATCTTGCCATTTGCAATGATGTGAATGGAATTAGAGGGTGTTATGCTAAGCGAAACAAGTCAGTCAGAAAAAGACAATTATCACATGATCTCTCTGATATGGAGAACTTGAGAGGCGGGGGGGTGGATCGTGGGGGGGTG
>CM053603.1:115416019-115468901 GCA_028646535.1 Procyon lotor
GTTGTGGACATTGGGGAGGGTATGTGCTATGGTAAGTGCTGGGAAATGTGTAAGCCTGATGATTCACAGACATGTACCCTGGGGCAAATAACACATTATATGTTAATTAAAAAGAAAAAAGAAACGTGTCCTTATTAGAGCCCACCCCATTACCTAGCTCCTAAAGATTCCAGCCTTATGCATCCTCTGACCTGCTTTCTGTCTCTATAGATTTGCCTATTTTATTTCCCATAAATATCCATACAACATAGGGCCTTTTGTGATTGGCTTCTTTCATTTAGCATAATATTTTGAAGGTTTGTCATGTCATAATACGTAGCTATACTTACTTTATTTTTTCCTATGGGCAAATATTCTATTCTATGGCCATTCCACACTTTATCTATCTATTCATCTGTTGATGGAGATTTAGGTTGTTTCCAAATTGGGGCTATTATGAATAATATTGCTATAAACATTTGTGGACCGATTTTTGTGTTGACCAGCCCCTCAACTTTTAACCCTGCAAAAAAGTAAAAAGAGGAGAACTCTTATAACAAAACTACTCAGAATCTGTTTTGCAGTAATTTCAGACTTTTCAAGATTCAAAAATTTCCATACCCAGCATCACAAAGGCTCATTCATCATGGCAGGGAGACTGGAATCATGGCTCTATCATAGAATCAGAGGAGGTTAGACATATTTTCTAAGATAAGATCCCTTCTTTTTTTTTTTTTTAATAAGACCCCTTCCTACATGAAGTCAACAATGGCTACTTTCTGTTACTTCTCCATGCATAGAAAAGAATGAGAGATTGTGGACATACCATGGCCCTCAGGAAGTTATCAACAAATATTACTGAGCGCCTTGCAAGCAGCAAGCATGACTCTAGACACACATAACTGCACTGTGGACAGAAGTCATACACCGAGTGTGGGCTGCCAAGCTACTCCGAGTTCCCCACTCTAGTCTGAAGCACTTGACACCCTCACTATCCCCCACCTAGCTTCTGCCTACAGCATTAGCACTGTTAGGCCTTTGACACCTTGCCTCTCTTTCTGGTTACTCCCTCTGCCTCTCCGTGGGTGATGTTCCCTACTCACTCACAGAGACCCTCCCTGCTGACTCGAGCCCGCCAACTATCTCCACTCCATCTCTGAGACTGGGGACTAAACTTCATCACAGCCTTCCCTGCTGAATTCATGCCCCCTCTGGACTCTGGGTTTGCCAAGTGTTGTGCAAAATGGTCAGGAGCTGCACAGTGAAGGTTTGTTGCTTAGAGGGCCCATAAGATTTCCTATCAGCACCATGTGGTGAAGTGGAAAGGGGTCAAAATGAATTTATGGCTGAGTGGCATTTATCAGGGATTCATTGTTGACATCTCCAATGATCAAAGCCCTTGGAAACCTCAACTTAATCCCGAGTCTCTCTCCTTAGCTATTATGGTATTAATACAAGTTTATTCACTGGGATTGAAATGATTTATCCGATAAAGATGGACTCAGAGGCATAGAAAGCACATTCCTAAAGATTTGACCCATTAGAATAATCAGGCAGAAGACCCAAAGAGAAGGTTTAGCTGACCACTTATTTCTTTGGCTTTGTATTTCAGAGCAATCTTACTTTGGACCTATGGATTTAATATCGATGAAATTCCATGAGCATTTCCTGATGCTAGCACATGAGGCACACCCTGGAAGGCTGAATCACAGTCTACTGCTAGGGGGTCCTGCTAAGCTCTGCCATTCTTTCAGAGGAGGGTTACCCAGGGAAGCCAATTTTTTCAGATAGTCACAAGGCTCTAGTTGTGGAATATCAGGATTCTGCCTGTAATATTTTTGCAATTTCTCTAGCACTGTGGGCAACCCAACTGTGGAGGCGTAGAACATGGGCCCACCCCTGTGCCTTGGCCATCCATATCCATGTAAATAGACAACATCGATGTGCTCTGGAGTGGCAGCCATCCCTTCTCCCAAGATACGGAATGCTTCATTGATGAGTGAATACAAGCAGCGCTCGAGGATCTCATCCTGGCTAATGACACGGGGCTCAATGTGATAGGTTTCTCTGTACTGTGACAGTAATTCAGAAAGCCAGGGGTCAGGTTTGTGAATCCTACCCAGTGGCTTATCATATTGGTACCAACCCTTACCTGTCTTCTGGCCAAATCGTCCTGATTCACAGAGCATGTCAGGAATTGGGCAGTATCTCCCATTGCCTCGCTTTCGGGCGGGAGTTCCTGAAGGCAACATGGGTCCAGTAAGACCTTGCCCTTGTCGAGATTTCCAACCCACATCCAATCCAGCAAGATCTGACACTCTAAAAGGTCCCATTTTGAAACCAAACTCTTCCAGTACCTGATCTATCTCCTCTGGCTTACTGCCTTCTTCCAATAAGAAATACGTCTGATTGTAATAAGGCTTCAACATTCGATTGCCGACAAATCCAAAACAGTTACCTACAACTACTCCAATTTTTTTAATCTTTTTTGATAAATTCATAACTGTGGCAATGGTAGTGGGGGAAGAGTACTGACTAGGAATAATCTCTAACAACTTCATGACATGAGCTGGTGAGAAGAAGTGAGTGCCAATGACCAAGTGAGGGCGATCAGTGGAAGAAGCAATCTCATCAATGTTCAAGGCTGAAGTATTGGTGCACAGAAAAGCTTCTGGCTTGCACACAGCTGACAGCTCAGCAAAGACCTGCTTCTTCAAGTTAATTTCCTCAAATACTGCTTCGATGACTAAATCTACACCACCTAGCTCCTTCATGGATGTGGTTAACCTGGGCTTTGGTCCTAACCAACGGTGGCTGCTTTGCTGCACTTTGGATGATTCCTTTTCCAAGAGGGAGGTTATTATCTTATCGGCAGTTTCTAGCTGCTTCTTGTCCAATTCCACAGCAATCACAGGGATCTTGGCCTTAGCAAGAGAAATGACAATGCCTCGGCCCATTGTTCCCAAGCCTGTAGATGAGAGTGAAGAAGAAAAAGAATGGTTCAATGATATTGGGAACTGAAAAATTACTCAGTAAATGGGAGGCTTCTGTGGCAACAGGGCATTTAAAGAAATTTTATTTGAGGAATACAAATGGATTAAATATTAGTAAGATTAGGTACTGTGTTAAATGCTCCAGAGGACGTGACACTGAGTAATATTCACGCACACACATACATACTATTAGGATTGATAAATAAGTTCAGCAAGGTTGTATAATATAAGACCTATATACAAAAATCAATTGTATTTCTATATACTAGCAAGGAACAATCAGAATATGAAATTAAGAAAACAATTCTACTTATAATTGAATAAAATACTTCAGAATAAATTTAAGAAAGAATTGTAAAGACTTATACACTAAAAACCACAAGAATAAAATACTTCAGAATAAATTTAAGAAAGAATTGTAAAGACTTATACACTAAAAACCACAAAACATTGCTGAAATAAAGAAGGCCTAATAAATCGAAAGACATCCCATGTTCATAGATCAGAAGACTTAATATTGTTAATATAGCAATACTGCCAGAACTGATCTGCACCACCAATTGCAATCCCTATCAAAAATTCAACTGGCCTTTTGCAGAAATTAACTAATTAAATTAAGCTGATCCTAAAATTCATACATAAATACAAGGAATCAAGAATAACTAAAGCTGGGGTGCCTGGGTGGCTCAGTCGTTAAGCGGCTGCCTTCGGCTCAGGTCATGATCCTGGAGTCCTGGGATCGAGCCCCGCATCGGGCTCCCTGCTCAGCAGGAAGCCTGCTTCTCCCGCTACCGTTCCCTCTGCTTGTGTTCCCTCTCTCGCTGTGTTTCTCTCTGTCAAATAAATAAAATCTTTAAAAAAAAAAAAAAAAGAATAACTAAAGCTGGGGAGGGAGACAAACCAGAAGAGACTCCTAGACTCACGAAACAAACTAAGGGTGGCTGGGAGGTAGGTGGGGTAGAGATAGGGTGGCTGGGTTGTGGACATTGGGGAGGGTATGTGCTATGGTAAGTGCTGTGAAATGTGTAAGCCTGACGATTCACAGACATGTACCCTGGGGCAAATAATACATTATATGTTAAGAAAAAAATGATCCCCAAAAAAAGAATAACCAAAGCCATTATTAAAAAAGAAGAACAAAGTTGGAGGATTCACTCTTTCCAATTTAAAAACTTATAACAAAGCTACAGTATTCAAGACAGTGTGGTGTAAGGGTAGACCTATAGATCAATTAACTAGAATTGAGAGTCCTGAAATAATCTCATAACTTGTGGTCAATTGATTTTTGACAAGGGGGCCAAGATAATTCAATGGAGAAAGAATAGTCTTTTCTACAAATGATGCCAGGATAACTAGGTATCCGCATGCAAAAGAATGATGTCGGACTCCTACTTTGCACCATATACAAAAATCAATTCAAAATAGATCACACACTGAAGTAGGAGCTAAAACCATAAAACTCCTGTGAGAAAATCTCCATGATCTTGGTTAAGGCAATGGTTTCTTATGACATCAAAAGCATAAACAAAAACAAAAACAAAAAAATAGATTAATTAGACACCATCAAAATTAAAAATTTTTGTGCTTCAAAGGATACCATAAAGAGGGTGAAAAGAGCCCAGAGAATAATCTATCTAATAAGGGACTTATATCAAAATATATAAACAATTCTTACGACTCACAATAAAAATACAATTTAATCTAAACATTTGTCCGAAGAAAATACACCAAGAGCTAATAAGCATATGTGAAGATGCATCCTTAATCATGAAGGAAATGCAAATCCAAACCACCTTGAGCTACCACTTCACACCCACTAGGAGAGAGATCATTAAAAAGAGATGTAGGGGTAAGGATGTAGTAAACTTGAAATCCTGACACATGGCTGAAAGATTTTAAAACGGAGCAGCTGCTGTGGAAAACAATTTGGAAGTTCTTCAAAAGGCTAAACATGGAATCACCATTTGATCCAGCAATTCTACTCCTAGGTAAGTAGGTAGGCAGGTAGGTTTGAATATATATATACATCCCCGAGAGAATTGTAGACATATGTCCACACGAAACTTTTACATAAATGTTCGTAGCAGCATTATTCAAAATAGCCAAAAAGTAGAAAGAAGCTGAGTGTCCATCAACTGATGATTGGGAAAGCAAAATGTATCCCTAGAGTGGGATATTACTCAGCTATTAAAAGAAATGAAGTACTTGGAGCGCCTGAGTGGCTCAGTGGGTTAAAGCCTCTGCCTTCCGCTCAGGTTATGATCTCAGGATCCTGGGATGGAGCCCCGCATCATCGGGCTCTCTGCTCAGCAGGGAGCCTGCTTCTCCCTCTCTCTACTTGTCTCTCTGCCTGCTTGTGATCTGTCAAATAAATAAAATCTTTAAAAAAAAAAAAAAGAAATGAAGTACTGATAGGAATAAAGAATGAAGTCCTATAACGTGGAGGAACCTTAAAAATATTATGCTAAGTTAAAGAAGTTGGACACAAAAGGCCACATATTGTATTATTCTATGTACATGCAATGTCCAGAATAGGCAAATCCATGGAGGCAGAAAGTCGATTCATGGTTGCCAGGGGCTTCGGGAAGGGCAATGAGGAATGACTGCTAATGGGTTTGGGGTTTCTTTTTAGGGGGATGAAAATGCCCTAAAATTGACTGTGGCGGGGTGTGTGGGTGGCTCAGTCTGTTAAGCATCCGCCTTCGGCTAAGACCATGATCTCAGGGCCCTGGGAACTAGCCCTGCGTCAGTCTCCATGCTCAGCAGGGAGCCTGCTTCTCCCTCTCCCACTGCCCCTCCCCGGCTCGTGCTCTCTCTCTCTCTCTCTCTCATATAAATAAATAAAATCTTAAAAACTTTTTTTAAATAGAAAGAATAAAATTGATCATGGCGATGGTCGCACAACTTTGGAATATCTAAAAACTATTGGAGTATATTCTTTTTTTTGGTGACATTGTTGTTGTTTTTTTTTTAAGATTTTTATTTATTTAACAGAGAGACACAGTGAACAGTGAGAGAGGGAACACAAGCAGGGGCAGTGGGAGAGGGAGAAGCAGGATTCCCGCTGAGCAAGGAGCCCCATGCGGGGCTTTTGGTGACACTGTTACAATGTACTTAAATTTCTTTGGAATTGCGGTAAAATACACATAAAATTGACCATCTTTGAAGTGTGCAGTTTGGTGGTGTTTGTATATTGACATTATTGTACAACCAGCACTGCCTTCTGTCTCTATAACTCTTTTCATGTTGCAAAGCTGGAACTCCATACCCATTAAAAATGACCCATTCCTGCCCTCCCTCCCCCAACAGAAACCACCATTCTCTCTTCTAGCTCTGTGATATGACTTCTCTGGGTATCTCACATAAGTGGAATCACAGAGTGCTTGTTCTTTTGTGACTAGCTTATTTCACTTAGCAGAATATCCTTAAGGTTTATATACATAAATGCCAGAAGTTCTTATCTTTTTAGGACTGCATAATATCCCAGTGTATGTATATATCACATATTGTTTATCTAGTCGTCTGTCAATGGACATTAGAGTTGCTTCCACATCTAGTCTATTACAAATTAACGCTGCTATGAACATGAGTGTACAAATATCTGTTTGAGTCCCTGCTTTCAATTCTTTTGGCTATATACCCGGAAGTGGAATTGCTGGATCATATAGTAATGTTATTTTTAATTTTCTGAAGAACTACCATACTGTTTTCCATAGAAGTCACCCCATTTTACATTGAACTGTAAATTTTATGGTATGTGAGTTACATCTTAATAAAGTTCTTATAAAAAATATGAGTAGTATCAACTTTAAGTAAGCTTTTAATCTAGAGGTGGGAAAAAGAAAAGTTCACAAATATCCATTCTATAAGGTAAAGGAAATGATGTGAGAAGTTCAAATTTCTTTGGTGAGTCAAAGGAAAGAAATTATTTCTGGTTCAATGAATCAAGAAAAGCTTCAAGATAAAGATATTTGTAGAAACATTTAATAAAGAAAGATCATATTGAAATAGGTGAAATTGGGAAAGTTGAACCAACCAGACTGGGGAAGGGGAAAGGAAAATGAGAATTACAAGAAGAACAGAAAATGTAGACAAATTATTTGATGGCAAAGATGTTACTGTTCCCTTCCCTTACCATTTCATTTTTCTTCTGGGCACATGGAAGACTCTTCTGGATCCTTTGTTTTTTTGTTTTTTAAAAGATTTTATTTATTTATTTGAGGGACACGTGAGGGACACAGGAGCAAGAGAGGGGGAGTGGGAGAGGGAGAAGCAGGCTTCTCGCCAAGCAGGAAGTCTGATGCGGGGCTTAATCCCAGGACCCTGGGATCATGACCTGAGCTGAAGGCAGATGCTTAACAACTGAGCTACCCAGGCATCCCTTTTCTGGATCCTTTGTATCCTAATAGGGCCCATGACTAATTCCAGTCAATGAAATGGGAAAGGAGGGTTGTGTGGGATCACAACTGGCCCCCAGAACCTCCCACAAGATCCTTCATTACTACCAGGATGCAGAGGCTGCAGAGAACAACTGTGAGGCCTTGGAGAAGATCCTTGAATAGGTGTTGGCAAACTACAGTCTGTGCACCAAATCCGTCCCACTGCCTACTTCTGTACTACCTGTGAGCAAATGATGGTTTTGCATTTTGAATAGTTGAAAAAAAAAAAGAAGAACAATATTTTGTGATACATGCAAATTATGTCAAATTCAAATTTTAGTTTCAAAATCAAGTTTGATTAGAGCACAACCACACTAATTTGTTTCCATATTATCTATGGCTGGTTTTGTGTACAGAGTCAAGTAGCTGCAAAAGAGATCATACGGCCCAGAAAGCCTAAAATATTTACTATTTGGCCCTTTAAAAAAAAAAAGTTTACCGACCCTTGTTCAGGGAATGGCAGAGTCATGAGTTAGAAAAAACCTTGTCCTAGAATGGCCTTATGGGGCAAGCAGGAAATAAATTTTTGTGTTAAACCACTGAGACTGTTATTTGTTACAGCAGCAAGTTATCTGTTACCTAATCAACCCATTGTGGATGAAACCATTTTGTGAAAACTATTCATATATTACTCTTCTATACTTCTCATTGGCTAGCTTTAGGGATTGGTTGGTTTTGTTTTTTTGGGGGGGGATTGGTTTTGAATACAGAATGGTACCTGTCATCAGAAATCTTTGTTTCCCTGGAATACATTAAAATTTCAAACTGTATTAACTTACTTAATATAATAAATATATTAAATTAGTTAAAAACATTTAATTTTCCAAAATTAATAAATATCTGCATTTCACTCAGTAACCAGAAGGTTGGATAGCTTTCGCTGCTGCAAAGTAACTTGAATCTGAAACTTTAGCCTGAGTAAGTAGGGGGTAGAGCGTGGGGTTCAAAACCCTGGCCTCCTAGCTTTCAGTCCCAAGCCTCACATAAAAATTTTTAACAGTATAGAAACTATAATCTCACAGAGACAATGCAGACTAACAAGATGTAATGTGAAAGTATTTTGTAAAGTGGCGTGTAAGGCGGGTGGTACATCGGAAAAGACCACAGAGCATGAAGGAAAGGCACTTGTGAAGGTCAAGCACAGTTCTTTAGCGTTCACCTCGTGGAGTGGACCTGCTGAATGACCTCGGAGGCTACAAATCAACTTAGAATCCAAATCACAAAGTGGACCAGACTAACGCTTTTTCCAAGTGTCCCAGCCATAACTCTAGATTCTCTTGAGCTCTATAAATGGACACATTTCTAATCCCTGAAACAAAAACAAACATGAAAACATAATATATACTTATTTCAAAAAGTTCTTAGGGGCGCCTGGGTGGCTCAGTGGGTTAAAGCCTCTGCCTTCCGCTCAGGTCATGATCTCAGGGTCCTGGGATCGAGCCCCACATCGGGCTCTCTGCTCAGCAGGGAGCCTGCTTCCCCCCCTCTCTCTGCCTGCCTCTCTGCCTACTTGTGATCTCTCTCTCTGTCAAATAAATAAATAAATAATCTTAAAAAAAAAAAAAGATTCTTAGCTCCGGGGTGCTTGGGTGGCTCAGTCAATTGGGCGGCTGATTCTTGGTATTGGCTCAGGTCATGATCTCAGCCCCACATCGGGCTCTGCACTCAGCGGGGAGTCTGCTTGAGATTCTCTCCCTCCCTCTTTGCCCCTCCCCTTGCCCACACATACTCTCTCTCTTCCTCCTTCTCTCTCACTCAAAAGAATAAATAAATCATAAAAAAATAAATAGTTCTTAGCTCTTAATTTCTCTTCTCACAAAATTGTAGTCTCAAAGATCCCCAAAAAAGGGGAGGGGCTGGAAAACGAAGATTTTCACTGTTGGTAATTATGTTTCCAAAGGTGCATATTATATTTATATTGAATTTAGTTTACTAATTTTTCCTCATTAAACACATGGAGGGGCAGGGGATCTTGCTTCACTAACAACTCAATGTCTTTAACTGCCAGGGAATTAATCCTGGTGAAGAACCACTTCTATTGACAGAAGCAAAGAAAGAGCAAAGGATGCTTTCAGTACAGGTGCTAGAGTTTTGGTCAACAGCAGTCTTCTCCCTTTTGGATGACTCTGAGAGCTCAGGCAAGTGGGGGGGAACGTGAACTTGCAGCAGCGCCAAGTTCTGAGAAGCCTGGAAATGGGCTCATGGAAGAGCACACTTGGGGTTTTGCTGGGGACAGAGTGAAAGGACGATGAGTCATGGAGTTGGAGGAAGCTGACAAGACAGTGGCTGAAGGGATGACCCTGGAAGTGAAATTTAGAAAGAGAAGAAAGTAAAGGTAAGGGGAGCTGATCAAGTAACGGATGTAGTTGGAATAACCAACGAAGACATGTGGGAAGATACAAGGTTGTGGGGGAAAGGTCAGAATTCGAATTTCAGACATGGAGATACATTCGAGTAAAGGCAAGACCTATGGAAAAGTCGTAAGTAGGGGTCATGGAAGTGAAGTGAGGTAAATGTCACCAGATCTGAGGAGGCAAAGGCACTGGAAAGCAACAGGGCTGGATGCATTGTTCACACAGACGATGACAACAATCAGGGTGGCTGCAGGATTTGGGGGGAAGTGGATAACTGTGAGCCAGCCAAAATTTTCAGCAAATGGGGGTGGTAGGAGTAATGACAGTAATGAGGAGGGAGAGAATGATCAGACCAGATGGCAGAAGCACAGAGGAGTTTCCTGAAAGAGACAATGGTCTGGGAAGGGAATTGGGAAGAGACACCAGGGGGGGCGTGGACTGTGAGAGAAGCAGCAGCATTCTCCTGAGAGGGCCGCAGGAGGAGCAGGTGCCCAGAGTAAGCTGGGTCTCAAGCAGGAAGCAGATCAGGCTGTAGGAGCGGTCCAGAGGGCCCAGGGAGCAGCAGGAGGCTGCGGCACAAGATCAAGTGTGGAGCGGTATGGGGATAGACATGACAAGAGAGAAATGACGAAAGTCTCTCACTTTAGTTGTAGCCAAGTTATCCTCCGTGGATTTTAAATGCCTCTTCAAATATTATTCTGAATAATATGGGGTATACTTAAAAAAACAAAACTACAAACTTTTAGGCATTTCATGCCAGACAGGAATCTGAAATCTTCTCTAAAAGGCTCACAATAAGGAAATAGGGAAATTCTCAAACAACAGCTGATGAACTCAATACTGATAAATTTCATCTTTGCTGTTATATTGCATTAATTATCCTTGGCTTGTGGGAATATAGAGAAGAAACAAAGCACACAACAACTAGAAACAAATATTGGTGTTGCTAAAAAAAAACACAAAAAAGAAACATTCATAGTTCTCTGTCACACTCTCTATCCACCTCCTTTAAAAATCAGAAGTGAAGATAAACTCAAAATGGATTAAAGACCTCAACGTGAGGCAGGAATCTATCAAAATCCTAGAGGATAACATAGGCAGTAACCTCTTTGACACCGGCCACAGCAACTTCTTTCAAGACATGTCTCCAAAGGCAAAGGAAACAAAAGCGAAATTGAACTTTTGGGACTTCATCAAGATAAAAAGCTTCTGCACAGAGAAGGAAACAGTCAACAAAACAAACAGACAGCCCACAGAATGGGAGAAGATATTTGCAAATGACACTACAAACAAAGGTCTGATATCTAAGATCTATAAAGAACTCCTCAAACTCAACACTCACAAAACAGATAATCACATCAAAAATGGGCAGAAGACATGAACAGATAATTCTCCAAAGAAGAATTATCTGCTACTACTAATACTAATTAGTAGTATTAGTACTACTACTAGTACTACTCTGCTACTAATACTAATACAAATGGCTAACAGACACATGAAAAAATGTTCATCATCATTAGCCATCAGGGAGATTCAAATCAAAACCACATTGAGATACTACCTTACACCAGTTAGAATGGCTAAAATCAACAAGACAGTAAACAAGTGTTGGAGAGGATATGGAGAAAGAGGAACCCTCTTCCACTGTTGGTGGGAATGCAAGTTGGTGCAACCACTTTGGAAAACAGTGTGGAGATTCCTCAGGAAATTAAAAATAGAGCTACCCTATGACCCTGTAATTGCACTACTGGGTATTTACCCCAAAGATACTGATGTAGTGCAAAGAAGGGCCACATGTACACCAATGTTCACAGCAGCAATGTCCACAATAGCCAAACTGTGGAAAGAGCCAAGATGTCCTTCAACAGATGAATGGATAAAGAAGATATGGTACATATATACAATGGAATATTACGCCTCCATCAGAAAGGATGAATACCAAACTTTTATATATGGACAGGAATGGAAGGGATTATGTTGAGTGAAATAAGTCAAGCAGAGAGAGTCAATTACCATATGGTTTCACTTACATGTGGAGCATAAGGAAAAAGATGGAGGACATTGTGAGAGGGAAAGGAAGGGTGAATTGGGAGAAATCGGAGGGGAAGACAAAACATGAGAGACTGTGGACTCTGATAAACAAACTGAGGGTTTTGCAGGGGAGGGGGTTGGGGGGTTGGGTGAGCCTGGTGGTGGGTATTAAGGAGGGCACATATTGCATGGAGCACTGGGTGTGGTGCATAAACAATGAATCTTGGAACACTGAAAAAATAAAATAAAAGTTTATATAAAAAAATAAAAATCAGAAGTGAGTGGAATGATGGGGTAGCTGGGGGATGCAGTATGTGGGGGGTGGGTATTAAGGAGGGCATGTGATGTGATGTGCACTGTTATAGGCAATTGATGAATCCCTGAACTCTACCTCTGAAACAAATCATGTAGTACATGTTAATTAGTTGAATTTAAATAAAATAAAAATTTTAAAAATCACAAGTGAACAGATCAATGCTGGAAAGAGCACAGCATGACTGATAGAGTGGATTGAGAAGATATAGAGTGGGCTCTTTTCCCTCCAAATTGGGTTGGTGCTGGACAGCTGGGTGAGGGTTCAGAAGGTTGACAATTTATAATAAACTATGGACCTCCTCCCTCAGAAGACTGTACATCAGCTGACACATATAACATTTCGCTTACCATTTCACAGGGTTTAAAATCCACCAAAGACCGTTCTTGGGTCAAGACTAAGAACAAGGGAAGCTTGGGGAAAGTGGCCCAAAGAAGCCAATCAGAGGGCTAGCTTCTGAGGAAAGAAGACACTTTGTTTGGAAAAATTCCAGAGGGAAAAAGTAGGGAGGTCACTGTTTCAGGGTGCAGAGAGATTTGAGGATAGTAGTGTTGAATGAAAAGTGAATGAATCCAGGGACCAAGAAGGTAGAGGCTTCATTCCAAATACCTAGCTACAAGAGTGACAGACCATACTAGGAAATGCGGTACAAATAATAATCATTGCTGGGAAATCCAGGAGCAAGAGATTCATGCAGGGGAGAGGTGGCGATGAGTAAAAAATAACCCAGAGTCTAGAGTCAGACAGACCTAGCATCAGACACTCACACTGCTTGTGCTTAGCTCACTGGTGAGGAGGTTGGTGTCTCTAAGCCTCACATGTGAAATGAAGATCATTCATGGGCGGAGGTGAAAAACAAGTTAGCCACACAAGTAACATACTTAGTATAGAGCTCGGTACCTGGTGGCCTGAGCAAATGGCAGCATTTCGTATGTGCAGATTTGGAGAATGATTTTAACCCCACCATGTTCTTACCGACAACGCCAACTGAGGAGATGGGCTGTGCCGTTGCTGTTTTCCAGGATGCTCCTGAAGGGGTTGACCACTTACTGGCATTCCTCTCCGCAAAGAAAACATATTGCAGGGCTCTAGCCTGCCCTGATTTCTGAAGGTACATAAACAGCTCCTCCTCCTTCTTGATGCCCACTTCATAGGGATACTGGACTGCAGCCTGGATTGCACGGACACAGGTCTCCTGAGAAAGGCACCCGGGATGCTGCTTCCGCATCTTCAGAAGGGCTTCACTGAAAATGCTGTCCATGTTGGGGAAGCTCTGAATTGGCTTGTTGCAGAGTCTACGGGATTCCAGAGGTTGATCTGGAAGGAAGAAGAAAGAAAACTGGGTCTTAGAAAATGTTACTTATACAAAGGGAATAGGAGTATATGATGATGATGATAATAATAATAATAATAATAATAAACATCCTGTTCCAATTTAAAGTACAAAATTAAATACTCTCCGTCAAGATATTTACTGTAACACTAACATCAAAATATGTGAATCACCTTAGTCCAGTAAGATAGAATTTAGCAGATTCAACACAACTTTTAAGTTACCTCATGTGGGCATAAAAGTTTCTTTTTCCTTCTGTTCCAAAGCCAAGACAGTGTTGTAATAGATTAAATATTAAATCTCAGTGAGTTTAAGGAAAATATTTCTGAGTTAAGAATATTTTAGATTCAAAATAATCTCAACTCCATTCCTAATAGTAACACTTTTAAAACCTAGAAAAGAAGGCAGTCAGTGTTCTATTGGTACAAGGGGAGACATACAAATCAGTGGAAGAGAATTAAGAGTTCAGAAATAGGGGCGCCTGGGTGGCCCAGTGGTTTAAGCCTCTGCCTTTGGCTCAGGTCATGATCTCAGGGTCCTGGGATCGAGGCCCGCATCGGGCTCTCTGCTCAGCGGGGAGCCTGCTTCCCCCTCTCTCTCTGCCTGCCTATCTCCCTACTTGTGAACTCTCTCCTCTCTGTCAAATAAATAAATAAAATCTTTAAAAAAATTTTTTTCTAAAAAAAAAAAAAGAGTTCAGAAATAAATCCTGACAGTTATAGCCAACTGATTTTCAGCACAGGTGCCAAAACAATTTAACGAAAGAAGAGTTTTTTCAATAAATGGTGCTGAAATAACTGGATAGCTATGTGAAAAAAAGGAAAAAAAGAAAGAAGAAATTAGAACCTTATCAGAGGTTATATGTATATCATCATATATTATATATATGATTGTCTCCATATATTAAAAAAATTAACTCAAAGTGGATCATAAATCTAAATTGAAGAGCTAAAACTATAAAAATTTCTAGAAGAAAACATAGGGAAAATCTTTAGGACCTTGGGTTAGGCAAAGTATTCTTAGAATGATTCATGGAAGAAAAAAAAATCAATAAGCTGGATGTTATCAAAATTCAAGACTTTGTACTTCAAAGGATACCATTATGAAAATGAAATGATAGACCATAGACTGGGAGAAAATATTTGTATGGTAGGCATGGTATGTTGTACACCCCCAATGTCTACTTCCTGATCCCTAGAACCTATGAGTATATAACCTTACATGGCAAAGGAACTCTACAGATATAATAAGAAGAACTTGAGATGTGGAGATTATCCTTTATTGTCTAGATATTCCCAACCTAATCATATGAGTCCTTAGAAGAGGAGACCCTTTGCCAGTTATGGTGAAAGAGACATTGATAATGAGGAAGGGTCAGAGAGACACAACATGCCGAAGATTTGACCTGTTGGTGATGATATGGCTTTGACGATGGCAGGAGGGGTGCAAGAATCAAGGAATTCAGTGGTATCTGGGCCATTCCCTCAACTTAGAACCAGCAATAACATGAGGACCTTGGTCCCACAACACAAGATACTGAATTGTGCCAACAGCCCAAGTGATCAGGATACAGATTCTCCCCTAGAACCACTAAAAGGAGTATGGTTTCAGACACCTGCATTTTAGGTCAGTGAGACCCACCTTGCAGACTTCTGACCTATTGCTCTTTAAGATAACAAATTTGTGTCATTTAAACTGCTAAGCTGCTAAACAGTTATTTGTTATCAAAGCAATAGAAAACCAATACAATTTGTAAATCAAATATCTAATGAAGTATTTGTATCCAGAGTACAGGAAGAATATTTGTGACTCAATAGTAAGAAGGCAAACAACTCAGTTTTTTTTTTCTTTTTTTTTTAAAGATTTTATTTATTTGACAGAGAGAGAGATCACAAGTAGGCAGAGAGGCAGGCAGAGAGAGCGTGAAGCAGGCTCCCTGCTGAGCAGAGAACCCGATGCGGGGCTCGATCCCTGGACCCTGAGATCATGACCTGAGCCGAAGGCGGAGGCTCCAACCCACTGAGCCACCAGGTGCCCCAAACAACTCAGTTTTTTAAGTGGGCAAAAACTTGAGTGGCTATTTCACCAAAAAGTATATATGAACGGCTTATATCTGAAAAGCTGTTCAATAGCGTTAGTCATTAAGGAAATGCGAATAAAAACCACAGTGATAAAAAAAAAAACCATAGTGAATGTGGCATATCTCTAAGTAATAGGGTGTCATTTCTGAGATTAAGTTACAAAAAGACTCTGGCTTCCTCTTGTTCAGCCTTTCTTGCTCTCTCACTCGTTCATTCTGATGGAAGCCAGCTGCCATATGTGAGTGGCCCTTTGGTGAAGCCCACGTGGGAAAGAACTGAAGAAGACCTTCAGCCAAACGCCAGTGGGAGGAGCCAAGGCTCTCAGTCCAACAAACCACGTGGAACTGAACCCTACTAACTGCTTGAGTCAGCTTGGAAGCATATCCTTCCCCAGTCAAGCCTTGAGGTGGTAAGAGCCACAGAAAATACGTTGAAGGCAATCTTGTGTGGAATCCTAAACCAGACAACCCAGTTCGCCCCGCCTAGATTCCTGACCCACAGAGACTGCCAGGTAATAAGTGTTTGATTTTAAGCAGTTAAATTTTGGGGTATTTTGTTGTGTAGCTAGAGATAATGAAGACAGACCCACTAGAATGACTATTATCAAACAGACATCAATACCAGGTGTTGGTGATGATGTGGAGTAACCGGAATCCTCAGTCTTTGTTTGTGAAAATCTGAAACAGGACCATACATCTACTTTGGAAAACAGTTGGGCAGTTCCTTAAAGAGATAAGCTTACTGGTCAGCCTAGCAATTGCACTCCAAGGAATCTACCTATGAGAAATGAAGACATATGACCCCTTGTATACATAAACCTTATATACAAATATCTGTAACAGTATTATTCATACTAGCTCATCAACTGATGAAGGGATAAAGAAAATGTGGTATAGCTATGCAGAATACTGCTCAGCAATAGAAATACCATCGGCAAATTGCCAATAACAGGGCTACAATTCAAATAAACCTCAAAAACATTATGCAAACTGAGAAGAAGCCAGATCAGAAGATTACATATGATATGATGCCATTCGTGGTAAATATCCAGAAAAGGCAAATCTGTAGAGACAGAAAGATCAGTGGTTGCCCAAGGCTGGGGGCGGAAGTGGGATAAGTTGCCACAAAATATGAGGGAAATTTTGAGGGCGGTGACAAGTCCTAAAACTGACTCATGGGGATGGCTGTGCAACTCTATACAGTGAATTGAATTATGCCTCATCACAGCTATTTTTAAAAATGCCTAGAAATGAATTTATCAAGAAATGTACAAGACCTTTAAGAAGATAACTATACCATCCTATTGAAGAATATATAAAGTCTCTAATAAAGAGAGAAACTCCATGTTCCTGGATATAAACATTTCATAACATAAAAGTATAAACATTTTCCATATATATTATATATGAATTTCTAACCCCAGAACACTTGTGTTTCTGTATTTTTTAAAAAATTACTCAACAGGGGTGCTTGGCTGGCCCATTCAGTAGAGCATGTACTCTTGATCTCAGGGTTGCAAGTTTGAGCCTGACATCAGGGGTGGAACCTTCTTAAAAAAATAATAATAATAAAAATAAAAGTAACTCAGTGGGATGATTCTTTTTTTTTTTTCAACAGAATGATGATTCTAAAGTTTGCATCAGAGGATAAATGTGTATAAGAAGTGTACCAAATAAGGGGCGCCTGGGTGGCTCAGTGGGTTAAAGCCTCTGCCTTCGGCTCAGGTCACGGTCCCAGGGTCCTAGGATCGAGCCCCGCATCGGGTTCTCTGCTCAGCAGGGAGCCTGCTTCCCCCCCCCTTTGTCTGCCTCTCTGCCTACTTGTGATCTCTCTCTCTCTGTCAAATAAATAAATAAAATCTTTAAAAAAAAAAAAAAGAAGTGTATCAAATAAGATGTGAGGTTAAACTTTCTTCAGAATATACTTATATAAAATTCCTAAAAATCTGTTATGGCCCGATATAATGTTATCAGTCATAATTTTAAGAGATATATCACAGAAATGACCAAATTCTCTTGTCAACTGTAATATAATAAGCTCTCTTGTCAGTTGCATTATAATAAATGCATTATCAGGTCTTCAAATAAAAAGAATAAATGTGTAACATTATATTACCAGACTGTTGTCTAAAACACTAGAAACTGTTGTCTAAAAGCCAGAAACTGGTTTTTTTTTAAAGTGCTACCATCTCTTCAAGAATACACCATTACATCAAAAATGTACACCTCAGTTAATTAGACAGAAAACCTACGAGAGGATATAAAGCAGTTTCAATATAAAAAGGCATATGCACATGAACCTCTCTGGCATTGGTGTGTTACCACGTACGCAAGGGAGACTGAGTAAGGTTTGGACTGAGTCATGTATACATGTAAATTTATCTTCGAGGCACTGCATAATCTCAAACTTTTTTTAACCTAGGAGGCAACAATACTTCCTTTATGCCTGATGACTTAAGTAGAATCAAAAATCATGGATTTTTAAATTAATGCTTTCCCATACAATGTTGAAAGCAGGAAAGGAGGGGAAGACGGGTGGTTAGCTATGGGGGTCCCTGTTTGTCCTACTATGGTTGGAAAGACATGAACTCTACCCAACAGGTTTCCAGTACTGGTTCAGTTATCCAACGTGTTAGCCTGATCCTCAATTTCTAGGAAGGCAAGTTCAGCAGAGAAGGATGGAGACCTTTCCAGGGCTTGTAGCTGATTTAATTTCCTGGTGGCCCAAAAGGAAGACAAGAGTAGTCAGTGGGGGACTGAGGGAGAGGGAACAAGTATGTGGAGGACAGAGTGCAGGAGGAAGGGGGACTGAAGTGCCAGTACTGTGGCCCGAACAGGCAGAGAGGGCAGTCTGTGCGGGGACAGGGCACATCTCAGAGCTGGCACTGACAGCTCTGAAACTACCAGAATTCCCATCTGCTTAGGACAGATTCTCAGCACTATAGTGCACTTCAGAGTTATCCAAGGAATTCAGAAAGTTCAGATGCCCATGCCCCACTGTAGACCCAGCTAAGAATATTTCAGGGTAGGGCCTACACACAAGTATTTTTAAAACTTCAACACTTGGGGTGCCTGGGTGGCTCAGGGGGTTAAAGCCTCTGCCTTCGGCTCAGGTCATGGTCTCGGGGTCCTGGGATTGAGCCCGATATCGATATCGGGCTCTCTGCTCAGCAGGGAGCCTGCTTCCCCCCCACCCCCCGCCGCCTGCCTCTCCGCCTACTTGTGATCTCTCTCTCTGTCAAATAAATAAATAAAATCTTTAAAAAAAATAAAATAAAAAATAAAACTTCAACACTTGATTTTGAGATATAGCTTCTGGAAAGTGCAAGAGCAGAGCATTTGGTCAGCCCTTGAACTGAGGACAGCTGCAGCTCCTGGCAAACTCTCCCCTGGGCCAGACACTGAAAAGGGAAGGAAAAAAACAAAAAAACAAAAAAACAAAACAAAACAAAAGAATAGAGAGAAAAGAAAAAAGGAAAGCCTGCTTAATGGTATGCAGTAATAATTATTGCAGTAATTATTGCTGATCAGGATAATGCTGCTATCCTGGGGATACTCGGAACCTCTCTGACTGCAGACGGGCATTCTGGGAACTCCCCACGGCACCTGTCCAGACCAGCCCAAGGCCAAGCTCAGCACATCCGCTGGAGAGCTGGGGAACCGGGCGCAAATACAAATGCTTTTTCCCTGGCCAATTTCCTATCTCTTTCCCACCACAGCTATAAAGGATGCTATTACCTTACAAATTTGTTCTATTAGAACAAAATATATTCAGAGTTTCCCCTTTGGGTCTACAGGTATGGTGTTTTCAACGTGTGTCTCTTACATACTGGGTTGTTTTAACGTCTTGGTGGTTTTAAATTCACTCAGCTGTACCTACATAATAAGAGACCCAGGTATAGGCAGGTCAGCACCAGCATTTGCTGCCCAGGAAAATGAGAAGAGGAACTAATTAGTAATTCAAATATGCTTATAATTGAGTTCTCTCCTTGACCCATTCATATTTTTTTCTTAATTCTTTGAGGTATTGTAAAGCAGGCAAATATTCGAGTTTTGATTTAAAAA
Organism: Procyon lotor; assembly: GCA_028646535.1. Classification (NCBI taxonomy): domain Eukaryota; kingdom Metazoa; phylum Chordata; class Mammalia; order Carnivora; family Procyonidae; genus Procyon; species Procyon lotor. The sequence continues at coordinate 115,435,607 of CM053603.1, forward strand.
AAAAAAAGAAAGAAGTGAATCACCCTCCTAAAGGAAGAAAAGGAGGTGATTATTTTCCCTCTTTCTGGGAAACTGACAGGAAGAGATTTTCTCTGCTTACTTTCAAAAGAGGCACAACAGGCAATTTACAGAAATGGTTACCTAAGACACAGAGGACGGTCTCTTCTCCAAGTCTGATAAACAGTAAGTAAGCCGTGTTTGTCACAGAAGCTCTGCAAAGGACAGACAGGACAACTGGACTTTTTCAGTCTTGCAGGAGGTCACCCACAGAACTCGGGTATTACAAAAAAAGGCAGCCCAATTTAGACATGTGCTTAGGCCTTCACTGGGAGGCAAGGTCACTCTGATCTTGTGAAAAGTGTGTAGAAAGGTTCACAGGGAGCAAAAATAAATTACAAAAAGCCAAAGATAAAATGAGAGAAAGACGACGATACTATTAAGATTTGTAAAGTCACAAAATCAAAATGAACACACAGACCAAAGTCTATGGGCAGAATTAGAAACACTAAAAACGGCTAACACCGTGCCGTAAGAGTAACAAAACCGGGGGTCATTACAGGGACAAAAACAGCATTAGGTTCCTGAGTTGAGGCCCCCAGCTGGATGTCTCCTGTGCCCCTCTTTAGATAACAGCACACGCTTTCAACTTCATGCCAGGAACATGCACGTGGGAAGGGGGAGCTCTTACTCAGTTTGGGAGTAAGCAGGCTGCTGGCCAAATGCAAGTGCAAATAAGTAGCATTTTACGGGGCCCTCTCCTCCCCAGTTTAGCCAAAGCAATCTGGTTTGGCCAAGTGATTCTGAATTGCTCTGCTAAATCCATTGCATCGCAGTAGTCTGAGAGGCTTCATGTAACAAGAGCATTAAGATGCATGATGCTAATTAACTTTCACAGTCGACTTTCCTCCCCGGGATACATGTTAAATTGTAGCGAAATCTACAGCTACTTCCCAAATCATATATATACACATATGGGGCTTGAACTCATAACCTTGAAATAAAGACGTGAGATCAAGACTGAGATCAAGAGTTGGATGTTCAACTGACTAAACCACCCACATGCCTCCCAAATCATATTTTGAGATACCTGCTAACCTCCTAGAATCCCCTTATTCCCTCACTGGTTCCAAACTGCTAATTACAACACTGACCATTGGAAATTCCTTTCCTTCTCTCCTTTCCTACTGGATGTGGAACCTAAATAAGTTCCTTCATCTTTTCCTTGTTATTATTATTTTGTGTGTGTGTATGTGTATATATATTTTATATATATATATAAATTATATTACTTTGTATATATACATATATATTGTATATATCCTTATTATTTTTTAATTTTTAAATAATTATTTATTATTTCTCAAGTCAACAGTTAGTCAGACTTATTATTTTTAAATCAACATTTCAGCTAAAGAAGTTGATTTGGGGGTTGGGAGTGGGGGTGAGAGGGTGGAACATAGGAATGGGGCGGGAATAGGCTTAATTGACGGAATATTTTTACAAATGGGAAAGGAGAACGCGAAACTTTACATTTGCATTTACATGCATTTACATTACATGCATTTTAAAAATTGAAGTATAGGGGCACCTGGGTGGCTCAGTTGGTTAGGCGGCTGACTCCTGATTTCAGCTCAGGCCATGCTGGACTCGGTGCTCAGTGGGGAGTCTGCTCGAGGATTCTTTCGCCCTCTCTCCCTGCCCCTTCCCCCACGCACACTCTCTCTCTCTCTCTCTAAAATACATAAATAAGTTCTTTTTAAAAATTGAGGTATAATTCATATACCATAAAAGTCACCATTTTAAAGTTTACCATTCAGCTTTTAGCATACTCACAAATCACCCATTATAAAATATATAGTTACAAAAGATTTTTGTGGAGCCTCTCCTTTAAGTCAATCCATCATTTTTGTTCTGGCAAATAACCACATGGTAATAGCCGTGTTTAAAAGCAAATAAAGACCAGAAAGAAGAAGGAAGAGAAGGAGAGGGTGAAGAAAGCCTGCAACAAACCGAAAGGAAAAGCACAATGAAAATGAAAGGCAAGATAAATAAGTCTCTCTACACTATGCATTTTGTAAGATAATAAATGGCAAATGTACATACGATTCTATGAAATAGTCCTTTGTTGATCTGCACTATTTCTCTACCTTGTATCTCTGGCATTTACTTATTACAAAGCAGCACCAAGGAATCATAGGATTCCAAATAGTGGAACTCATTTTCTTTCTTTTTTTTTTTTTTTTAAGATTTTTTATTTATTTATTTGACAGAGAGGAGATCACAAGTAAGCAGAGAGGCAGGCAGAGAGAGTGGGGGAAGCAGGCTCCCTGCTGAGCAGAGAGCCCGATGTGGGGCTCGATCCCAGGACCCTGAGATCCTGACCTGAGCTGAAGGCAGACGCTCAACCCACTGAGCCACCCAGGTGCCCCTGGAACTCATTTTCAAAGCAACAACAGGGGCGCCTGGGTGGCTCAGTCAGTTAAGCTTCCGACTCTTGATTTCGGCTCAGGTTATGATCTCAGGTTCATAAGATTGAGCCCCTCCTTAGGCTCTACACTGGGAGTGGAGCTTGCTTGAGATTCTCTCTCTCCCTCTGCCTGGCCTTATACAGTCTCTCCTTCTCTCTCTAAGAAAAATAAATAAATAAAACCAAACAGTAAAATTCCCAGAGTTTCTCATGGGAATTCTAAGACTTAACCCCCCAAAGAGACACAGTGGTGTTGCCCAGGTTATAGCAAGAACAAAAAGTGAGACCAACCCCTGGAGCCTGTTGGGTCTCAGAACAGGGTTTGTTTGTTTGTTTTTTAAATATTTTATTTATTTATTTGACAGAGGGAGAGATCACAAGCGGGCAGAGAGGCAGGCAGAGAGAGAGGGGGAAGCAGGCTCCCCGCTGAGCAGAGAGCCCGACGCAGGGCTCGATCCCAGGACCCTGAGATCATGACCTGAGCCGAAGGCAGAGGCTTTAACCCACTGAGCCACCCAGGTGCCCCAATCAGAACAGGGTTTGAAACCAACTAATTTTCCCGAGTCTTTTCCTTTTCTTGATAAAGCCCAAAAAGCTGATTTGCTGTGGTCTATAGAAGGTCACAACTCTAATCCAGGTCTCCCGACTTTTGTGCTAAGCCCAGTTCTCTACAGACTGCCCTTCTTCCATACAGACCAGACATCCCTTTTTCCTTTGGGTAAATTTAATGACTCCGATATTAGGAAAAGAGAAATATATTTTTTAAGATTTGTTTCTTTATTTGAGAGAGAGAACGTGTGCAAGCATGTATACAGAGGGGTGGGCAGAGGGAGAGGGAGAGAGAGAAAAAGCAGACTCCCCACTGAGCTTGGAGTCCTACTCGGAATTCTAGGTCATGCAACCCTGAGATCATGACCTGAGCTGAAATCAAGAGTCGGATGCTTAACTGACTGAGTCACCCAGGCGCCCCAGGACAAACACTTTTTTTTAAAAATCGAGAGTTTTCATTACATACCACCCAATACAACCACTGACAAAAATTTGTTAAGTTTATTTCCTTATGCAAATATGCATATGAAGACATACACAATTGTGCAATTTCCTATCTGGTTGTTTTCTGTAATATTACATGTAAGCATTTTTCCAAGTTCTTCAACTTTTAAAAAATGGAAGTTTTAATGGCCAAATGGGGTTGCTTCATTGCAATCTACCATCTTTTCTGTAACTAATCCCCTAAAATTAGATTTTTGAGTTGTTTCCAGTATTTTACAATGCTATCCTATGAAATAGGATACTATGAAATACTATTAGGTAATAAAAAAGAATGAAATATTAATACCTGAAACAACATGGATGATTTTCAAAAACATTATGCTAAGTGAAAGGAGTCAGACACAAAAGGCTACATGCTGTATTATGATTCCAGCTATATGAAATTCTAAAAAAACAAAACTATAGAAACAGAAAGTAGGTCAGTGATTATCTGTGGCCAAGGGGGAAAGGAAGAGAATCTATTGGAAAGAGGCATGAAAGTACTTTTTTTAGGGTAACAGAAGTATATATTGATTGTGACAGTAGTTACACAACTAGAAACAATTACAAAATTTCTTTAAACTCTACACTTGAAATGGGTGGTTTTATTGTGTGTAAATTATACCCCAATAAAGGTGGAAGAAATGAAAACAGAAGCAAAGATTACTTATGAAATTCCTTGAAAAAACTTATTTTCATTTTTGCATATTTCCTTTAAATTTTTGGCTATATTCATACTCTATATAGCTATAATTATAGAATATATGTAAATTTGTATTTTAGACATTTTTATACACAATTTTACATATTTCTGTATAGTCTTCATAATTATGATTTTAAATAGTTATACATAATTGTCCAAAGCCAAAAATTATTTTCCTACTGTTAACAGGTGAACTACCAAATTTTAGAGCAGATGATTCCTTAAAAAAAAAAAAAAAAAAAGCAGATAATTCCTCCTCAATATTTGGATGCCACCAAGTGGACAAACTATGCAATGTTGCTGAGACCAAGTAAGCCATTTTATAAATTTTATAGATAAAAAATTAATTTAATGTTTAGTTTTCTATTTAAAAATTATTTTTAAAGTTAAATAAATTTTTAAAATTAAAACAGACCATTTTACAAATTACTAGACCACGATCCTCATCTATCTCTTTTAGTTACTTAACTCTCAAATCTCAGTCTGGGGAAATCAGTTAAGGAAAAGAACTTCCTGTTGAGACCTAGTTTTACAAACTAAAGCCGTGGGTGTCAATGTCAGGCACAGGTCTGTCACAAGTCCCAAACCAAAAACTCTCGTCCGGATCTCCAAACGCAAATAGCCTTTGCCGTCAGCCAACCTAGTGACTTTTAACACAACAATAAAGCCTCCCAGGAGGTACGATGAAATCTGCAACAAAAAGTTGGTGACAATCGTATGGAAGGCAGAGAAAGATACCAGGAGACTCATTCCCTTTTGGGCAAAGACTTGCTAATTCTCTTTATGAGTCACCAGGATTTTCTCTCCACGGTCCCTGGCCTCTCCAGTTCAAGCTTTTAGGGTCGCATTGAAACCGCAACTGGCTAGAGCCACAAAAAGAAAGATTATTTCAGGGAAGTGTTTGGTCCCTGCCAGGGTTGACAAAAGAATGACTTTTTCAAAAGAATGCCTTTGAATGACACTGAGCCATTGCCTTCCACCAAGCAGAAAGATGTACACACAGCTCTACCTGTGACCCAACACTGCTCCCAATTCTTTTTTCTGGCACTCTTTAACCCTCTCCATCTTGCTGCCAATCTCCATCAGTTGAAAAGGAATAGCCGAAAAAAAGAAAAAGGGAAAACTCTAGGAGTGCCACTCCCAAGAACTCTTCAAGGAACGCCAGGAATCCATAAAGTGAGAAACCAGCCAGAGAAAGAAAAGACAGCTCACTGAGACCTTAACTAAGGGTTCGTTGTGGCAAATGAGAGGCTTGTTTCTTTTTCTTTTTTTAAAGAGTTAATTATTTATTTATTTGAGAGAGAGTAGGGTGGAGGGGTAGAGGGAGAGAATCTTCACGCAGACTTACAGAAATATCTTATATGCAGATGAACAGTTACATATGTAACTCAGGATCGAGACCTGAGCCAAAGGCAGAAGCTTAACCAACTGAGCCCTGATGTATAGTATTTTTCACCTAATAAAACAATATGTCAGAGCATTCATAACATCAATATGTAGAGTTTCCTATTCATTCTAAAGCTCTATCATAGTCCATCACATGGATGTAACATAAGATACTTAAGGAATTCCTTATTAAAGTGAAAGTTTAGCTTGCTTCCAATCTTGTGCTACATTCATCCTTATCTCCTTACCAGAAATTCTCTGGACTAATTTGATTGCTTCTTCAACCGGGTCTGAGTTCACAATTTCATCTAGAATACCCAGTTTGAGTGCTTCATCTGCTGAAACGTGTCTTCCTAAAACAAAACAAGACAAGACAAAACAAAGAACAAGGTGAGGTTAAAGCAGGAGCATGACTCTCTCTAGTAGGGAAGGTTATCTGTCCTCGGTGCAAACATCTACCATTAAATGAAATCAATAAGCAACACACCGACGATTACAGTACGAAGGTCACTGTATAGAAAACCAGAAAACTTAGTTCAAGCTTCAGCTCTACCTTCTACTACCATTTGTGTGATGGTGAAGAGTTGTACGGGGACCACCCCTTCCCCCTAGGCAAACGGGAAATATTATGCTTACCTTGGTAATTCTGAGTATCAAGTGAGAATAACACATTTTCCTCATATTCGGTAAATCTCTATAGGAGCACTTTGTAAACTATACATCTCTAGAGAAGAGATGACTGATTTTGGGGAAGAATAATATGGTAACAGCCGTGAAGTAACTGTATCTCTCTTACACAAATACACACCAACATATATACCAACGCTGATTACAAAAAAAAAAAAAAAAAAGACAGGCCTGAAACATGAATATAGTTAGGTAAACAGGGGGAAATTATTAAGTTGACACTACTTATGTTATAATCAAAATGACACGGGATAAATGGGGTGCACTTCTGTCATTTTTGCCTACCCAGCATCTCAACCCTTCCCTTCGTTGGTGGAGTTGCTATAATGTGAGTTTTGGAGCCCTGCCTTTTACTACAGAAGCTAAAAGGGAAGCAGAAGTGATCAGACAATTAATTGTTCCTTCAAATCCTTGCAGGTAGGGCGTGGCCCATGACCCCAACGTTGGCGAAAGGAGTGCTTTATAGAGAGTTGTTGGCCTGCAGTAAGGACACTGAGCAGCAACTAGCGACATCTAGTGTCTGATGGCGGTGTTACCAGGAGCATCTGGTGTCCAGTGGTGTCCTGAGTCCTTCGCCGGGTGTAAATATGTAATTTAATCTGAATATTCTGAAGTAGCAGGTTAAGGGATATGAGCATCCCTTATCACAGGGTCAGAAGAAAGGAGACAGTGACACCTTGCTTGTTTTCTTGCCAGTACCATCTTGCCTTGTGGAAAGTGATCATCAAATCAGTGTTCAGGGCAACAATGTCACGTCCTTGCTGTTCGTACAGTGTTAGTGGATGTCATCTTTGAGACAAATCCTCCATTCCGGGTTCTTAGTAGTGCTTCAGAGAGTTACAAAAGGGGTTTTTTTTTTTTCTTTTTCTTTTTTTTTAATCTGCGGCTTCTCTCCTGTCCATCCGCCTGATGTCAGTTTCATTCTTTTTTTTTAAGATTTTATTCATTTATTTGACAGAGAGATCACAAGTAGGCAGAGAGGCAGGCAGAGAGAGAGGGGGAAGCAGGCTCCCCGCTGAGCAGAGAGCCTGATGCGAGGCTCGATCCCAGGACCCTGAGATCATGACCTGAGCCAAAGGCAGAGGCGTTAACCCACTGAGCCACCCAGGCGCCCCTCCGATGTCATTTTTAAAGTTCCCCTAAAATTGTACAATTTTAAAAGATACGTGTATGATTCTATTGTTAGTTTTCTTCTAATTCACTGTGACCTTTTCTATGTAAATCAAAATCCATCATATCCTTACTGTTCATACTTCTTCTCTTCATCAGGTTAAAAATAGTGGTATTTCTATAAGCAGCAGTGCTTTGGAAAAGGCAATCCTTGTTCACTTCGTTTTCGTCAAAGAAGTCAGCCAGATTTCTTCCTGATTTCCCTCAAGATATGCTTGCCTTTGAGACTTAATGATGAAAACAGGGACACAAGATTCCTCAGTATTCTCCCCTATGCTTCAATTTTTGTAACCTTAGACTTTACAGACTCATTTCACACTATTGTAACTTCCCCCACATTTTATTCTGCTTTGCTTCCTTTCTATTTGATGTTTGTAAGAATGAATGGCTTATGTGCTTTGAATCCTGTAGTATATTGGATTGTAAGCACCATCTTACGAATTTTACTTTAGATACTTAACATACTGTACATTTTTAAAAAGTGTACTTATCATGCCATTGTAACTTATGACAATTTCTGATTTAATTTATTGAAAAGCAAGCAATTTAATACTTTTAGTTTTTCTAGCTACACTTTCATACTCTGTACAGATTTATAATACCTTCCCAGCATTAAAAAGAAAAGCTTTACACTCCTAAAGATAATGGAGGACTCCAAAAACCTTTTGTTAATGTGGATTATTTCTATCAATAATTACTGTATTAGAAATTGAAACTGAGAACTTTAAAAATGTTTCTTTATTAAATCACTTCAAAATAACAAGAATAGGGCACCTGGGTGGTGCAGTCAGTTAAGCATCTGCCTTCAGCTCAGGCCCTGGGATCGAGCCCGGCATAGAGCTCCCTGCTCATCTCATCCTTTTTAAGATAAATACAATCTTTTAAAAAAGATAACAAGGATAAATGTTAATGTTAACATTAATGTTAATGTGAATATATTTTAATGCAAAATAACTATATTTTAAAAATTTTAAAAGTTCAGTGAGAAGAGTGTCATTGCTTTACATTTTTGCAAATTTCTTTCATGTCTGGCTTAATAGAAGACAGCTGGGTTCTCATATATGCTTCTGCTTTCCATCTGTTCTGACATCACATGGCATACAACCACCTTTGGAAAGTTCTACTACACATGTGTGAGAGAATGAGAGTAGAAAAGGCAAGTCATGTCCAATTGTTATGAAAGTAGGTCTGACTTCATGAACCACCCCCAATGGTCTTAGGTACACCCAGAAGTCCCCGGACCGCACTTTAATAACTTCTGAGGCAGATTACCATTTTAAAGATTGTATAGAATCTCAGCATAGGCTTATCGTTTTAAAGACTGTTTAGAATCTTAGAAGAGGATTCTACATTCTAGGATTCTATACAGTTTTTAAAATGATAATAACAGGGGCACCTGGGTGGCTCAGTGGGTTAAAGCCTCTGCCTTCAGCTCAGGTCATGATCTCAGGGTCCTGGGATCGAGCCCCGCATCGGGCTTTCTGCTCAGCTGGGAGCCTGCTTCCCCCTCTCTCTCTGCCTGCCTCTCTGCCTGCTTGTGATCTCTCTCTCTGTCAAATAAATAAAATCTTTTTAAAAAAAAAAAAGATAATAACAGGGGTACCTGGGTGCCTCAGTGGGTTAAAGCCCCTACCTTCAGCTCAGGTCATGATCTCAGGGTCCTGGGATCGAGCCCCGCATCGGGCTCTCTGCTCAGCAGGGAGCCTGCTTCACCCTCTCTCTCTGCCTGCCTCTCTGCCTACTTGTGATCTCTCTCTCGGTCAACTAAATAAATAAATTAAATATTTTTAAAAAATAAATAAATAAGATGATAATAACATATGGATAATAATATATGACAAATGTATGGAACAGTCATGTACTAGAATTGTGTATTATCTGATTTGATACACACTATCGCTGCCTCAGAGCCTTGGGTACTAAGATTGTATATGAATGTCCCATATATGTAGTATTTATTTGTGGTCAGAGTGATTTTAGTTATCTTAAAAGTAATCTTTTGTTTTGTTTTTATCTTTTGGAAGCTTGCAGGAATTTCCTGGAAATTTAAAATCTTTACCAAAAATACATCAGGCAATTGATACCGCATCACTTTTTCTAAGACAATGGTGAGCTTGCTGAAATGTAATCTCTGGCTCCATTTCATATATGAAGAGTTTCTTCTATTTTTTCCTTTGGTTACCACTTCTCATCTTTTTGCTTCGTGCTTTGGGAGCTCTTCTTACTCAAAGCAGAGACCTTGAATACATACCTTCTCTTTTTGTTAAATTCTTTGCAATTTCAAAAATGGGTCTCTATTTATCCTCCACACTGCTGATTGACTTGTCTATTTGATCATGTCCTCTTTTCATTGCTTCAAAAAGAAGTTAATTGGCCTACTGTTTTGATTTTAGATAGGGTGTTCTTATTGAACAAATGCAGTATTTTCTTTTCTAATTTAGATTATTTTCTAAAATTTTCATTTTCTTTAATCTGTTTCACTTTAATGTTTCACTTTTCTAACGCCACAGCATATTTTCATAGGTTTTGGTTTCTGTGTTAAGGTTTTTTGTTTGTCTATCAGTTTTGGTCCCTGAATTGTATTTGCTGATATGTGTTATTGCTGCTGGGAGCTCCTTTACCCTCTATATGTTGTTCAAATATGGAGAAAATTCACCCAAACTTTACCCACCTGAAAAGCAGGCAGGATAAGGATGCCACTCACAGCTTCTCTCTGACTAATCTAGGTAGTAAGAAGTAACTCACGAAACGAACTAAGGGTGGCTGGGAGGTGGGAGGTAGGGATAGGGTGGCTGGGTTATGGACATTGGGGAGGGTATGTGCTAATGTAAGTGCTGTGAAATGGGTAAGCCTGACGAGTCACAGACATGTACCCTGGGGCAAATAATACATTATATGTTAATAAAAAAAAAAGAAAGAAGTATCTCCTCAAAGTCTAGAGCCTGAGGGTATCCCTGTCCTGGGACTTTCCCAGGACATAACGAGATTTAGGGGCTAGAGCAAAGCTTTGAGAACAGAGCAGAGATTTTCTATGTTATTCAGCGAACAAGGAGGACAAACCTAAAAAGAGAAAGCAGAACCAAGAGCAGGGCACTGTAGTCCCTGTCATTTGATGAGACAGAGAGTATCAGGGAATGAATCGCAGTGGGCCCAAGCATCTCTTTTGCAGTTACCGCAAAAGATTCAGCTGTTTCCAGGTAGCATTTTAAGTTCCCTTTGTGTGAAATAGCAATGGTGGTTGTCCTAACTGCTCCACTTTCCAGAATTAGCTCTCGGTTTCCAGAAGATCCAAAAAGGTTAGCTATCTACTTATTAATTTAATCTAAATCTGTTTACTTATTAACTTCCTATGGGCACAGTGCCTACCAAGTTGGTGTTTTTTTCAACATTAACATCAGCAGGGGATCTTCAACTTTCAGTAACAATTTTTTTTTTTAGCATACTCTGTTAGAAAGAAAAATTTCCCAAACCAAAGACTAATAGTTTTAATAGCATCATTATTAACACATACTGTCTTAGTTTCCTCTACAAATTCCCACAGACGTAGCAGCTTAGAAGAACACACATTCCTTAGCTTAGCGTAGTTCGGAAGTCTGAAATAGGTCTGCAAAACTGTCTGGCGGCTCTGAGGGAGAATCTGTTTCCTGGTCTTTTCCCGCCTCCAGAGGTTGCCTACATCGCTTGGCTTGTGACCACTTGTGACCACTTCCTCCATTGTCAGAGTCAGCTGGGCAACACCTCTCCTCTGTGACATCCTGCCTCTAAGGACACTTGTGATGAATTGGGCCCATCTGAAAAATCCAGAATAATCTCCCTTCTCAAGATTCCTAATTTAATCACATCTACGAAGTCCCTTTTGAATGTGAGGTAATATATGCAGCGGTTCTGGGGATTAGGACATGGACATCTGTGGTGGTGAGGAGGCATTATTCAGCCTGTCACAGTTACTGTTCATTAAATGTCTTCTATGTGGCAGATTCTCTACCAGAAGCAAGTCCTGTAATTTCCTTATTCCTTAAAGCAACCATGCGGTACTGTTACTCATGAGAAGATGGAGGCTGAGAGATCAGAAGACCTCTCTCCTAAACCCCAGGCCAGTTTGTCCAACTGTCTACTTGACAGCTCCACTTGGATGTCTCATAGGCCTCTCAGACGTAACGTGTCCCAAAGTAAGCTCTCGTGATTTCTCCCTACAACCTGCCTTGCCACCAGCAATCCCCATCTCAATAATGGCATCATCCTTTCAGCTGCTCAGGCCAACAGAATCACTCCATCTCCTCTTCTTGCACATCTCACTTTTGATGGGTCACGAAATCCTGCTGGCTCTCCTCTCTAACGTGCAGAATTTGACTGTGTCTCACCATTTACACGGCTACCACTCAAGTCCCAGCTCTCCTCATCTCACCCTTGGATGATTAGAGCAGGCTTCTAATCAGCCTTCTTACAGCTGCTCTTACCTCTAGTTAATGTATTTTCAACAGCCTGAGCGAGCTTTTAAAAAACATAAATGAGAGCATGTGACTCCCCTGCTCAAAACACTCCAATGCCTTTCTGCCTCATTGAGAAGAAGAGCCAAAGTTCATTCTATCGTCTTCAAAGCCCTACATGATGGAACTTCATATCCTACGTCTCTTCCCCTTACTCACTTCTTGCAGTATCAACCTTCTTGTTGTTCTTTGACACCTTCAAGCATACTGCCGCCTCCAGGGCTTTGTGTCTGCTATTTTCTCCACGTGGAATATCTTCCTCCAGATACTGGCATAATAAGCCTCCTCACCTCTTTCAGATCTTCACCCAGATATCATCTTTTAGGAAAGCCGTTTTAACTCCTCCATCCCTAACATTTTACATTAAAATATTACCCCTCTACCCCTAACATTTTATATTCCCACTTTCTGTTTTATGTTTCTCTTTAGCACTTATCTCCATCTAACCTACTATTTACGTGACTTATGTAATAGGTAGGCGTGTATGTGAGTATACGGTTGTGGTAGCTAGCTTCCAAAGTGACTCCCAGTGAGTTTCACCTCTCGGTGTTCAAACCCCCTCCTATGTTGAATAGGGAAGACCTCTATAATCAATATCATATATATTTTATGTATATTCATGTATTCTATATATCATGTATGGATGTATATATGTATATTATATATCTATTATGTATATACATAACCAATCAAAAAAGATGATTCATGACTCCGAAGCTAGGTCATAGAAGACATCACAGCTTTCACTTTGTTCTGTCTTGGATCACTGACTCCAGAGGAAGCCAGCCCCGCTGTTGTGAAGACACTCAGGCAGCTCTAGGAAGAGGTCTACATGGAGAAGGAATGAAGCCTCCTGCCAACGGTCAGCATCCACTAGCCATCCACGTGAAGGAGCCAACTCGGTAGATCCTTCAGCCCCACTCACGTTTTCAGATGACTACCGCTCCAGCCAATGTCTTGACTACAACTTCATGAGAAACCCTGAGCTAGAATCCAACTAAGCTGGTCCCCAATTCCTGACCCATAGAAATAAAGAAAGAAGAAATATTGTCAATCAAAACGTGACTCTTTCTTCCAACCTTACCTCAACTGGAAATCTCTTTATAAGTCTTACGGTATTTGGTAAATCTAGGGTGTCTAAATGTTTCCTAGGATTGCATTGTTCACATTCCCTAGTGAAAGAAAACAACCTTTATTTAGAGCTAAAATCTTAATACTTGTGAAATGAAAAATTCAGTCATTTCCACACTAAGACGTGAAGGCTTTCTGTGACAATTCTGGTTTTAGTTCTTATTTATATCACAATTTCTAAATGGAGTTTGAATATAATGCACCCTATGAGAATACCAGTGTCTGTGCATGGACACTCGAACTATAATAAAGCCTTACATATAATTGGCGCTTTGTATACACTTTCATTCAGAAGGCACTTACATGTGGTCTTCATAGTAATGTCTGAGAAGCTCTCAGGGAAGGTACTCTTTCCATTTTACAGATGAGAAAACTGATTGTCAAAGAAGTTAAAGTATTCTCTTAAGATTACATGAGTAGGGAATGGTCAATCTAGAATTTCTCTACATCCTCATTCAATTCCTCACATTGCTCTAGACGGTTGTTGGCAGGGTTTGTACTGACCTGAGGTAATTAAGTCAAGTGCAGCAGGAACTCCAATGAGTCTGGGGAGAAGCTGGGTTCCTCTTGCACCAGGAAGGATTCCTAATGTGACTTCTGGGAAGCCAATTTGAGCCTATCAAAGTTTGAAGGCATGAAGATGGTAAGAATGAGATGACCATTCCCTGGATTTCCCACACTCTCAAAAACACTGTTTCATAATATTCAGCAAGAGTTTCTACAGGGCAAATTAGTGCACACTCTACTTCAGTTAAAAGCATAAACAAAGCTGTGCTTCATGTTGAAACACTTCTCCAGCTTCTTACACACATATTTTTTCTCTGATTCCATTATGACCTGTTTGGGACAACAAAAATGATATTCTCCAGAAACAGCTTTTGGAGTCTTAAAAGAGTGAGGCAGCCAAGAAATTAAAAAGACAACTCACAGGAGAGAATATTTGCTAATCATGTATGCAGAATACATAACTTCTCAACTTAATAATAAAAAGATAAAGGGCAACTAAAAAGGGGCAAAGTCTCTGCAAAGACATTTCTCCAAAGAAGAGATACAAATTGGCCAATAAGCACATGAAAAGATGCTCAATATCACTAGCCATCAAGAAAATGCAAATCAAAACCACAAAAAGATACTACTTCACATCCAATAGGATGACTATAATAAAAAGACAGACAATAACAAGTGTTAGAGAGGAGATAGAGAATACAAAACCTTCATACGTTGTTAGTGGAAATATAAAATGGTACACTTTGGAAAACAATTTCAAATGTTAAACATAGAGTCACCATATGTGCCAGCAATTCTGCTCCTGAATATGTACCCAAGAGAAATGAAAACATGCCCACACACACAAAAAAGTGGTACACAAATTTTCATAGCATCATTATTCACAAAAGTCAAGAAAATGGAAACAACTCAAATGTCCATCAGTTGATGAATGGGAAAAGAAAATGTGGTATGCCCATACAAGGGAATACTATTAGGCCATAGAAAGGAATGAAGTACTGATACAGGCTACAGCATGGGTGAAGCTTGAAAACATTATGCTAAGTGATAGAAGCCAGTCATAAAAGACAAGATGTTGTATGATTCCATTTATATGAAATGTCTAGAATGGGAAAACCCATATAGACAGAAAGATTAGTGGTTGCCAAGGACTGGGGGAAAGTGTGGATGGTGGGTTACTCCTAAAGGGTGTGAATTTTCTTTTGGGGATAATAAAATGTTCTAAAATCAACTGTGGTAATGGTTACACAACTCTGTGAATATGCTAACACACCATTCAATTGTACACTTTAAATGAGTGCATTATACAGTATTTGAATTATATCTCAGTAAAGCTACTGCAGAAAAATAATCAGGCAACAACCTCAGTCCAGACAAGAGAGCGAGCTTGAGTCCTTTATCACATGTATCTCCTGGCTATTTAAAAGTGGCTAAAGCTCGGGGCATCTGGGTGGCTCCGTCGGTTAAGTGTTCGGCTCTTGATTTCAGTTCAGGCCATGGTGTCAGGGTTGTAAGATCAAGCCATGCCTTGGGCTCATGCTGGGCATGGAGCTTGCTTGAGATTCTCTCTTACTTTTTCCCTCTGTCTGCATTGCCCGCCCTCCACCATCCTCCCGGCTCCCCCACCCTCCACACATGCTCTCCCACTGTTTAAAAAAAAAATAGCTAAAGCTCTGTTAGTCATCTTCCAGGTACAAGTGGGGAGGAGGACAGTGCTTTAATGCAGACTGTCATTTACCCACTTTGTGATGCCAACAGCTCCAAAATAAATATTTGAGCCTCTCCCGCACAAGGCTTTCTTAACAGTCAGGCATGATTTTTTCCACCACTGTTCATCCCCATCCCCTGACTTATTATTGCTCATAACTTAGATCTGCACTCAGCGCGCAGAAGGCACAGTAAGAGGGACACAGAAAAAGGAGCACTTAGGATATATGACTTTATTCATAAGGCTTTATAAAAATTAAAATGCCCTAAGGAAATAGTTAAATAAATTATGTTGTAGCTGTAAGAGAAAATTATGCAGCCATTTAAAATGATATTTTTGAAGACTATTTACAATAAGAGTAACAGCAAATTTCTCATCAGAAACCATGGAGGCCAAAAGGCAGTGGGATGACATACTCAAAGCACTGAAAGTAAAAACCTATCAAACAAGAGCCCTATACGTGGCAAAACTAGCTTTTGAAAATGAAGGCAAATTTGGGGTGCCTGAGTGGCTCAGTCGGTTAAGGGTCCAGTTAAGTGTCCGACTCCTGGTTTCAGCTCAGGTCATGATCTCATGGGTCATGAGATGGAGCCTGAGAAGGGCTCTGAGCTCAGTGGGGAGTCTGCTTGAAGATTCTCTTCCTCTGCCCCACCCCAATTTGTATACACACGTCTGTACATGTACTCTTTCTCTCTAGAATAAATATTTTTTTAAAAGATAGCAAAGAAAAAAAAAAGCTGTAGGAAAAAAAATATTAGGTAGGAAAAAGACCAGAAGAAAACAAAACAGAAGGCTAAAAGTGATTATTTCTAAACTGAGAGTTTAGGGTTAATTTTACTTTACATCTTTGTAGTTTCCTATATTTTCTAGTCTATTACAATGATCAGTATTATATTTATCATTAGAAAAATATATAACTTATAGGGGTGCCTGGGTGGCTCAGTTGTTAAGCATCTGCCATCGGCTCAGGTCATGATCCCAGGGTCCTGGGATTGAGGCCCACATCAGGCTCCCTGCTCAGCAGGAAGCCTGCTTCTCCCTCTCCCACTCCCCCTGCTTATGTCTCCTCTCTTGCTATGGCTCACTCTGTCAAATAAATAAATAAAATCTTAAAAAAAAAAAAAGAAAAAGAAAAATATGTTACTTACAAAAGTGTTACCATTGTAAGACTGGATCACAGACCTCATCTACATACCTAATATCCCAAATTGAATCTACGTACAGAAACAAATGGATTTATAGTTTTGTGCTATTTTCAAATCAGAAATTATCTTCTTAGGTACGATAATTATGAGGGACCACAAAACTGAAACCTTTGAGATAGGAAATAAAATTTTAGAGGCACCTGGGTGGCTCAGTCAGTTGGGCAACTGCCTTTGCCTTAGGTCATGATTCCAGGTCAGGGTCCTGGGATCGAGCCCCACATTGGGCTCCCTGCTCAGTGGAGGACCTGCTTCTCCCTCTCCCTCTGTTGCTCCCCCTGCCTGTGCTCTCCTGCTCTGTCTCTGTCAAATAAGTAAAAATAAGATCTTAAAAAATATTTTTTTTAAAGTATGCATACTCAGGATGATAGTCAAAATATTTTATATCTCATGCTGTGTGAGCACGGCTCAGAGGAACCCGACCTGAGCCATACTACTGGAGCAGAGTCCTGGGGGCTCAGTACTGACCCAGGAGTTCCCCTTTAGGTGGTAGATCATAGGGAGACCCAAGGGATAGGGTGAGGGGAAGCAATTGAACAGTCACAGGGCTCAGGCTAATAGCTATTCACGCATCAGAATGGACATATTTCAACAACTACTTCCACTGTGCTGGGGCTCAGCAGCAGAAAAACTAGTGCTAAAAATATATGAGTTGTCAACCAGTGAGCTAGCCTTTAAAATAATCACCTCTGAGGTGTACACACCCTTTAGATTTTGCCTTAAAGGAAAGAACCGCACACCAGGCCCCATAGGGAGCTTTAGCTGTTACCTCTGCATGGGCAATCCTATAGTGACAACCCAGGGCCAGCTCCAGTCCCCCTCCTAAAGCCAGGCCTTGAATAGCTGCCACCACAGGCTTCTCATTTCTCTGTATTTCATCTACTACATTTCCCAGGATGAAGTCAGACGTTCTTGGCGTGCCAAAGCTGTGGATATCAGCACCTGAGGACACAGACAAGGAAAAGAGAGCTGAGGAAGACCTGGGCTCTGTTATATAACAATAAGGTAACGGATAACTCGTAAGGAATCTTAGACCTCTCGGGGCCCATGAAACATTTCATCCTTTGGGTGGACACACAGTGAAGAAAGCCTGGAAAACATAGAACAATATGAGAGAAAATCCCCAAATCTTTACCAGGAATCCTGTAATCTTCTGAAGTCTGTCTTTCCATACAATAGGTAGCCACCCTACCTTTAAAAAAATTAAGGGGCACCTGGGTGGCATAGTCAGGTAAGTGTCTGACTCTTGGTTTCAGCTCAGGTCGTGATCCCAGGGTCCTGGGTTTGAGCCCCACATAGGTCTCCTTGCTCAGCATGGAGTCTGCTTGAGATTCTCTCTCTCTCCCTCTCTGCCCCTCACATTAGTGCTCTCTCTCTAAAATAAATAAATTTTTTTTTAAGATTTGTATTTATTTATTTGAGGGAGAGAGAGAGTGAGAGAGCATGAGAAGGGAGAAGGTCAGAGGGAGAAGCAGACTCCCCGTGGAGCTGGGAGCCCAATGCGGGACTCGATCCTTGGACTCTGGGATCAGGATGTGAGCCGAAGGCAGTCGCTCAACCAACTGAGCCACCCAGGCACCCAATAAATCAAATATTAAAAAAAAAATTCTTAATTAAAAAGCTCAGGGGCACCTGGGTTCAGGCAGTTGAGTGATGACACTTGGTTTCAGCTCAGGTCATGATCTCGGGTCGTGAGACTGAGCCCCAGGTAAGACTCCACACTCAGCAGAGTCTGCTTGAGATTCTGTCCCTCTTCCTCCTCCTCTGCCCCTCCCCGTGCTTGCACGTTCACTCTTTCTCTCAAATAAATCAAAACATAAAAATCTTAAAAAAAAACAAATAAACAAAACATTAAAAAGCCCAGAGAAGGGGAACAGAAATTCTGAGGTTCAGCCAGTCCTTCTTTTTTTTTTTTTTTTTGGCATGGTATTGCTCACCAACCCTATTCACAGCAATTTAGACCCATATCTTTGTTAAGAGCATGAAAGTATTACAACATAAAACTTCAGCATGAAACACATACCCATTTGTGAATTACATGTTCACCAACCAGCGTAGAATTATATTTTCATAATAGATTTTTGAACATTTATTGGTATTCCTAATTATAAAAATAACAAATGTAGGGTGCCTGGGTGCCTCAGTGGGTTACATGTCTGCCTTCAGGTCAGGTCATGATCCCAGGGTCCTGGGATCCAACTCTGAGTCATGCTCCTAACTCAGCAGGAAGCTTACTTCTCCCTCTCGCTCTCTCATAAATAAATAAAACCTTAAAAAAATGCATTACAGAAAATTTGAAAAATAAACAAAATAATAAAGAACATAAAGACTACTTCAAAAATCACCATACAGAGATAACAAGGTAATATTTTGGTGAATTCTTAGTTGTTTCCCAGTGCATACATGTAAATGGTTTTGTGATCTTCAGTAAGCTATTTATTTAGCTTTTTAATTTCAACATCTTTCTTAAATGACATACGAGCAAATTAAATGAAAATTTATTATAATATATATTCAACAATAATTAGAGCATTTTATAACATTTTTCATATTTTCCTTTTTTTTTCATAACATTATAAGTACTGAGCATTTCCCTATAGCATTATCTACCCTTTTAAGCAAGGGCTTAGATGGTTAAGTGTCTGCCTTCAGCTTAGGTCATGATCCCAGAGTCCTGGGATCGAGCCCCATGTTGGGCTCGTTGCTCAGCAATGAGCCTGCTCTCCCTGCACTTGACACTCCCCCGATTTTGCTTTCTCTCTCTGTCAAATAAATAAATAACATATTTTAAAAAAAAAAAGGCAGTTCTTTCTGCCCATGGGTCTTGTCCCTGTGCTTTAATAAAACTACCTTTCCTATTCATGTTTTTGTTTCTACCTGCTCCTTACCTAGCATTATGTTTTTTTCTTACCAATCTATCATATTCACATTCTAATTTAGTGTTATTATTATTGTTCTTATTTAGATTCCTTTTTGGCTTAAAACAAGATCTATTTCAGCCTGCATCTCAGGCCTATCAATCCTGTAACTTTAGATTTGGACAATTCTCATATCCTCATAGCAATTAGCACATATTGGATAAACACTTTACACCAGGCAAAAAATCTATTATGAAAATATAATTCTACGCTGGTTGGTGAACATGTAATTCATAAATGGGTATGTTTCATGCTGAAGTTTTATGTTGTGTGTGTGTGTTTCATATTCTCTTACTTAATTTTCTTAACACCTCGATTAAGTGTCTAACAATCTCCATTTCCCAGGTCAGGAAGTTAAGGCTTTGAGCTGTTAAGTGGCTAGTTCAAACATATGACCAGTTAATTACTGGTCGAAAAAGGATTTGAACTCAGGCAGTTTAACTACATAGCCCACATTCTTAAATGTTATACAACATACATCCTTCCACTTGCAGCATAAGGTTAGTATTATCATCCCATTTTACAGAAACCAAGGCACAGGCAAGAGTTCAGTGATTTCACTTTTTAATTGTGCATTTCTGGCATATAGAAATGTAATTAACTTTTGGATATTGATTGTATATCCAGCAAAATTCTCATATTAGTTCTAATAATTTTCTAACAGATCATTTTGATTTTTGGGCAAGCACTATCATAGCTTCTGGATAGTGAAGTTTCCTTTTTTGCTTTCCAATCCCTCTATCTTTCTTTTTTTTTTCCTGGCCTTACTGGGCTGGGCAGGGCCTGGAACACAATGTCAAACAGAAATGGCGATAGCAGCTAGCCACATCTTGTTCCTTTCTCATAAAGAAAGCTTTCGGTTTATTATTTTATTTGATGTTTGCTGCAGGTTTTCCAAAATGGATTAAGACATTTTCTTTCTATACGTAGTTGACCAGGAATTTTTATTTTTAATACGTGTCAGATGTTACCAAATTTTTTTCTGCATTTCTTGAAAACAAAATCACATCTTTTCTCTTTCAATCTTTTAATAGAATGGAACACATTAATCTTCTAATGTTCAACCAATGTGGTATTTCTGGGAAAAAGGTGATGTCTTCCACTTTTTATACTTTGTTAGAATCAATTTTATACTATATTGTTCAAGATTTTTTATATCTAGGTTTATGAATGAAACTGGCCTTTCATTTTACTTTCTTTTTTTTTCATCGCAAATTTCATTCTCCAATTTTACTTTTTCACACGGGCCTTGACGGGTGTTGGTACCAAGGTTATGCTAGCCTCACACAGTGAATTGGAAAGTGTACTGGATTAAACCCATGACACTTATTTGGAAATAGGGTCTTTGCAGATATAATTGACTAATAATGAGGCGATACTGGATAAGGGTGGATCTGTATAAGCTCAGGGAAATCTAGGCAAGGGGGAGAGGGCCACGGGAAAAGAGAGGCAGAGATAGGAGTGAGAGAGCAACAAGCCAGGGAACCCTAAGGGTTGCCAGCAACCACAGAAGCTAGAGGACCAAGGAAAGAGTCTTCCTAGAGCCTCTGGAGTAAGAATGGCCTTGCAGATATCTTGATTTTGAACTTCTACCCTCCAGAACTATGAGAGAACAGATTTCTGGTGGTTTCAGTCACCTAGTTTAAATCATTTGTTCCCGTAGCCCAAGGAAACTAATATAGGAAGGGTTCTCTCTTTTCTTATTCCCTAAAACATTTGTGCAAAATTAAAATAATATTTTCCCTGACTTTTTAGTTAGAGCTTGCCAAGAGTCATCTGGGGCTGGAATTTATTTTATGAGATCTTTGATTACTGACTCAATTTCTTTAATGGTTTCCTATTTCCTCTTGAGTCCTCTTGGTAAGCCATAATATTTTCATAATATTTTTGTTATCTTTTTGTTGTCGTTATCTTTTTTAATGGCTACAGCATCGGCAGTGATATCACATCCACCATTCTGCACATACGTCATGCATTCCCTTTTTTTCTTGATCGATCTCTCCAGAGGTTTGTCAATTTTACCTGTCTGTCAAAGAACTAAACAAAAGAATTTTTTTAAAAAGATTATATTTATTTTTTTGACAGAGAGAGAGATCACAAGCAGGCAGAGAGGCAGGCAGAGAGAGAGGGGGAAGCAGGCTCCCTGCTGAGCGGAGAGCCCCATGCGGGGCTCGATCCCAGGACCCTGAGATCATGACCTGAGCCGAAGGCAGAGGCTTTAACCCACTGAGCCACTCAGGTGCCCCAACAAAAGAATTTTTGACCTAATCTTGAATCACATTTGTTTCTATCTCACTAATTTCTCCTCGTTACTCCTTTCCTTCGACTTCATTGGGTCTATTTCACTGCTTGTTTTGTTAGTTCCTTGACACAGATGCTTAGCTCGTTATACTTCAGTCTGTTTTCTTTAGTGATAAATACATTTACGGTTATAGATCTCCTGCTAAGTTTTGCTTTAGCTGTATCCCTCAAGTTATATATGTTACATTTTCACTATCATTTAGTTCAAAATATTTTCTAAATTCTATTATGATTTCTGCTTTGGCTCAGAGATTATTAAGAAATGAATTTATTTTCTAAATGTATGTGTATTTCTAGTTATATTTTTGTTATTGATGTCTAATTTAATTTCATTGTTGTCAGAGAATGTATTCTAAGTGAAATTTGTTGAGACAAGTTTTGTGGTCCAGTATCTGGTCAAATTTGTAAATGTTGCAGATTTGAGAAGTATCTGTATTTTCCGATTGTTTGGTGCATTGTTCTATATGAATCCATTAAGTCTAACAACTTCTAATGCTTTTCTAGGAGAATAATTTTTTCTGTCCTTGAGCTCTAACTACATTCTCTCTTTTCTACCTCCTTTCTTACAAAGAAATAATCAAGTTCTCCAGTATTGGGATCCCTCTCTCCATGCTACAAAGTCACTTTCTTGGGCTCCTGACCTCAACTTCTCAAATAATAAAGTAAGCCATTTCATCACTGGTTAATGTTTGGCACAGTATTTTAATCTCTCTCAGGCTCATCTTTCTCATCCATAAATAGAGATGGTAGGATTAAAATATAATATGTATAAAAGTACTGTTTTTGTTATTAATAAATAACCTACAGAACAGGCACATAGTAGGAAAGGTAAACGGCAACTATTATAATGATTGACTTTTTACATTTCTTTATTGTTATGATTCCAATATCTATTTCTTCTCAGGTTTCAATGAACATACATTAAATCCCCTTGGCTGCAGTAAGATCACACAGGCCCTCCTATCCACGTGACTTCTGTCAAAGGGCGTAAACATATTCAATGGGGAAAAGAAGAAAAGTTGTCACAAACACCACTGAATCCCCATTTCAGATTCTTTTGCCATATGTTTTCAATATTTTTGCATCCTCATGGAATAATCTAATAAAGATTGTCATGGTCACTGAGATGAGTGACCTTCAGAAGAAAAATGAACTCCATTTCAAGTCACTGTATGAAATAAAAAATAGCCTTTACCAAACATCTTCTGATGCAGGAAGGCACTGCACTAGGCACTTCCAGATACATCTCATATAACATCACAAAAACCTGTTAAGATAGATACTACTATCTACTTACTTTTTTTAAGATTCTATTTATTTGAAGCCAAACTATGGAAAGAGTCTAGATATCCATCAACAGATGAATGGATAAAGAAGATGTGGCATATATATACAATGGAATACTATGCAGTCATCAAAAAACCCCCAAAATCTTGCCGTTTGCAATGACGTGGATGGAACTAGAGGGTATTATGCTAAGCAAAATAACTCAATCAGAGAAAGACAATTGTCATCTGATCTCACTGGTATGTGGAATCTGAGAAACAAGACAGAGGATCATAGGGGAAGGGAGGGAAAAATGAAACAAGATGAAACCAGAGAGGAAGACAAACTATAAGAGGCTCTTAATCTCAGGAAACAAACTGAGGGTTGCTGGAGGGGAGGTGGGGGGATAGGGTGGCTGGGTGATGGATTGGGGAGGGTATGTGCTATGGGGAGTGCTGTGAATTGTGTAAGACTGATGATTCACAGACCTGTACCCCTGATGCAAATAATGTATGTTAATTTAAAAAATTCTATTTATTTCAGAGACAGAGAGCAGAACGAGAGAGAGAGAGAGAGTGTGCGCACAAATGGGGGTGGGGGAGGTGGGGAGGCCAGAGGGAGAGGGACAAGCAGACTTCCCACTGAGCAAGAAGCCTGCCATGGGGCTTGATCCGAGGACACTAGGATCATGAGCTGAGCCAAAGGCAGATGCTTAACCCACTGAGCCACCCACTTAGGCCTCACTATCTACCTTCTAAACAGAGAAACTGAGGTTCAGGAGATAACAGGGATTTGCCCAAGCTCCCATAGGGTGGAGCTATATGCAGAGCAGGTATGTACCAACATACCTGCTAGTGGCTAGTGTCAGTTAGTATATATTAGCAGGAGTAACACCCAGCAAGCCTCGCACTAAATGTCCTCCAAAGGCCCAATCCAATATAAAAAACAGAGTAAAGTCAGAATCTTCTCTGGATGTCCTTATGACTCTGTCTCTCTACAATGTTTCTCATTCCCACTCAAGTCCCCCATATCCTTTACCCACCCTAAGGCATTACCCACAGAGACAGCGCGAGCATGCACTATCGGTCTCAGTCTGTGGCTGGTGTCTGGAGATGGTGGGAGAGGGTCAGAGACTGGTTACCTGCAGAGAATTTGCCATCTGCTCCACAAAGCACAATGGCTTTTACTGTATGGTCTGTTAGAGCTTTCTGCAGTCCCTCTTTTATTCCATGGAGTACAGCCGTACTAAAAGAAAAAAAAAATACATGAGGCATTAGAATTGAATTTCTACCATCTCAGAGTTTTTTTCCTTTTCTAACAATCAAAAATGAAATATACATGCAATGGATAAAAACCCAGTTACTTACTATTCAGCTTTCACTAATTTAATCAACTGATAATATATATGTGGGGGCACCTGGGTGGCTCAGTCGGTTAAGAGTCTGCCTTCGGCCCAGGTCATGATCCCAAGATCCTGGGATCGAGCCCCACATCAGGCTCTCTGCTAAGTGGAGATTCTGCTTCTCCCTCTCCTTCTGCCCCTCCATCCCATTCATGTTCTCTCTCTTGCTCATTCTGTCCCAGATAAATTAAAATCTTAAATAATATATCTGAACTGTGAATTAAGCACAAAGCTAAATAAATGAATAAACTTTTTAAAAAATAGTATTTTCCTGAACTTTGTTGTAACTTTGACCACTTAGAAGCAGCACTCATCAATTTTAAAATATTATTGTACATCCTCTATGTACAGGAAAAGGAGTTTACAACATCCTAGGAAACAACAAAATATCACACTGAGTGCTATAATAAAAGTACAAAGTGATGTGGATGTTTACAAAGAGAAATTACAATTTATCATATTAGCAAAATATAAGAAAGCTGAACTAGTCTAAAAGAAACAACCTAAGAGATGTGCCAGGGGCTTCAAGTTACCCCAAATATCCAACCCTCCCCATTTTCTCCCAAGTATGAAGCATCTAGTTTTTAGCTGTACACATGATTGCCCAAAGTAAAGACTGCATTTTCTGGCCTGCTATGCAGTAAAGCCAGTGTAAGGAATTAAGTTCTGGCCAATAAGATGGCACTTTAAGAATCCTTAAAGGAGGGACGCCTGGGTGGCTCAGTTGGTTAAGCAGCTGCCTTCAGCTCGGGTCACATCCAGCTCAGGTCCCGGGGTCCTGGGATGGAGTCCCGCATCAGGCTCCCTGCTCGGCAGGAAGCCTGCTTCTCCTGCTACCGTTCCCTCTGCTTGTGTTCCCTCTCTCGCTGTGTTTCTCTCTGTCAAATAAATAAAACCAAAAAAAAAAAAAGAGAGAGAGAGAGTCCTTAAAGGCTTGGGTATGCTTTTCTGGCAGGAATGGGGATGTGATGGCTAGATCGTGAGCAGCCATGATGGACCAAGTGGTGGAAGAGGCATATTGAGGATGGCAGAGCAAGAGATAAACAGATCGGGTATGTCATCAGGGGATGACTGTGGAGCAGTTACACCATTCTAAGACACTGCTGTGAAAGAAATCAACCTTTTCTTGTGTAATCCACTACTCTCTTGAGTTTTCTGTCTCTGACTGCCAAACCTAATACTAACTAATTTAAGGGGCAAAGACCAAGTCTGGGGAAGAAAGCCATGTAATAGACTACTAAGTCCTTGATGAGGGAGTCATCTACAGAAGAGAGTCAAGATTGAATGAGTCTGCCAAAGGAAAAGAGAGCTGAGGGTAAATCCTCTGGATACACCCTCGTTGAAGAAGTGGGAGAGGCTCAGCAGAGTGATTCAGTCCCAAGGGAGCCCAAAGTCACAAAGATCAAGAGAAGAGAATTTGTCAAGAAGTAGAGGATTAATGAGTGTCAAGGGATGGGGAAGGAGGAGAATAGGAAATGTGATGAGGAATTGCTTAAAGGAAAAATGACAGAACCGGAGTCTAGTCAATTTTGCATTGGAATGCTAAGCATTCTGGGTAAAATGTCTATTCTAGCATACAGGGTGAAAAAAAATCTTAAATAAACAAACAAAACTGCGAGAAAAGCCAGATTGTTCAGACCAACAAGTATGAGTTAAAACGTCAGGAAATAAAAAAAAAAAAAAAAAAAAGTCAGGAAATAAAGGAGATACTGGTATATATCAACTCCCTTTCACCTAGTTACTTTTCATCATTTAACCTAGATGAAACCAAACAAAACCTCTTGGCTTTGACTGGTTAATTAGAAACCAAATCAGCTAGGCGTGCCTGGGCTCAGTTGGTTAAGCACCAACTCTTCATCTCAGCTCAGGTCATGATCTCAGGGTCATGGGACTGAGACCCCCACATAATCCCCACCTCCCCCCTCCACCACATCCAGCCCCACATGGAGCCCTGAGTTAGCTTGGTGCTCAGCAGGGAGTCTGCTTGAGATACTCTCTCTCTCCCTCTGCCCCTCCCCCTGTGCTTGCTCATTCTCTCTCTCCCTCTCTCCCTAAAATAAATAAATAAATCTTAAAAGAAGAAGGAGAAGGAGGAGGAGGAGGAAGGACAGAAGGAAAGAAGGAAGGAAGAAACCAGCCAAATCTGCTCATGAGATTTGGACACATCCAGAATACTCCGAAGGTCAAAAGGCAATATTTCCTCTGGGTAAATAATGGCTGCAAAAGTAGCCAAAATCAATGCCACTGAGGACAAGAGGCTGGCTTCCCCCATTTCAACCAAACTCTACTCTTTTACTTCTTACGGTCTTGTTAATTTTGCAAAAATCAAACACAGGGAAATGAAAATGAATGTAAACACATACAGCTTTACTAGATTCAAGCTGACTAAAAGGACCACAGTCTTGTAACAATGAGTTTACAGGGGTTAAGAAATTATTTCCTCCCCTAAGTATTGTCCAGGAATGGAGAAATCGAGTCTAGAGTAAAGATAACATTTTCATGGGTGCTGAGCAAAGCTCTTTAAAGATTTTATTTATTTGACAGAGAGAAACACAGCGAGAGAGGGAACACAAGCAGAGGGAATGGCAGTGGGAGAAGCGGGCTTCCCACAGAGCAGGGAGCCTGATGCGGGGCTCGATCCCAGGACTCCGGGATCATGACCTGAGCCGAAGGCAGCCGCTTAACGACTGAGCCAACCAGGTGCCCCCAAAGCTCTTTAGCTTCTGTGACTTTAGGAGGTCTTTTTTGTGACAGTTTTTTTTAAAACCAAAGGTCATCAAATTAAGTTTGTAGCTTGTGACCAGCATTTTTTTAATCAAAGGAACAGAAGAGAAAAATAGAATAGGACAAACTATATGACATGTAAGGATAAGGGTTTTTTGGGGTTTTTGTTTTGTTTTTTTGTTTGTTTTTAGTAGGCTCCACCCTCAAGGCAGAGCCCAGTGCAGAGCCTGAAGTCACAACCTGCCCCTACACATTAAGACCTGGGCTGAAATCAAGAGACAGATGGTTAACAGACTGAGCCACCCAGCCGCCCCCATAAGGATAAATTTTGTTTCACAAAACTTTGTTTTCAGTTATATATGTGTATGTGTGTCTATCTGGTTGCTATGTAAAACATGGGATTTCTTACCGTGTGGATTACAGTGTTTTTTTTTTTTATGTGTGGATTTTTTTTTTTTTAAAGTATGAAAGCCATTGTTCTGAGAGACAGGCTTAGTAATTAGACATGTCCAACACTTATAAAGAGGGTTGGCATTCATCTGAATGGAAGGAAACTTGAAGGGCTTGTTTGGACCAAAAAAAAAAAATTCAAATAACAATTAGTGAGCTAGGAAGAGATCATTTCCCATATACAAGTAGGAAGGGAAGAGGAAAGGAAAGTATAAAGAAAAGATATGCAGGGGGAGGCTGCCTGGCTGGCTCAGTCAGTGGAACATGCGACTCTTGATCTTGGGGTTGTGAGTTGGAACCCCACATTGCATGTGGAGATAACTTAAAAATAAAATCTTAAAAAAAATAGCCGGGGCACCTGGATGGCTCAGTGGGTTAAAGCCTCTGCCTTCAGCTCAGGTCATGATCTCAGGGTGCTGGGATCAAGCCCCACATCAGGCTCTCCGCTCAGCAGGAAGCCTGCTTCCCTGCCACCCTCCCCCATCCCTCCACTCTCTGCCTGCCTCTCTGCCTACTTGTGATCTCTCTCTCTCTGTCAAATAAATAAATAAAATCTTTAAAAAAAAAAAAATAGCCTCCCTCAATAAGTGGTAGAACAAGTATATAAAAAATCAGAAAGGATATTGAAGATTTGGACAATACTCTGAACCAACTTGATTAGACAGACATTTATAAAAAAAATAAAAACTACCAACAACAGTAAAATATACATTCTCTTTGTGTAAACATACAAAATTTACCAATATTGACTATATCCTGGGCCACAAAGCCAGTTCTCAATGTAAATGGATTCCAGTCATACCTGGTATATTCTCTGTGCACAATGGAATTAATTTAGAAATAATAGGTCTCTGGAAAACCCGCAGAAAGCTGGGAGATTAAATAATGCACTTGTAAATAAGCCATGGGTCAATGAAAAAATAAAAGGGGAAATTAGGAACACTTTCAAACAGAATCAAAATGAAGACACGATGTATAGAATGCTGGCTAAAGCAGATTTAGAGCAAAATTATCTGAGTGCCTATATTTCAAAAGAGGAAAGGTATCAAACCAATGCCCTCAGCTTTTAATTTAAGAATAAGAAACAGAAGAGCAACTTAAACCCAAATGAAGGAAAGGAAAAGGAATACTAAAGATCAGAGCAGAAATCAATAAACCAGAAAACAAAAAAATAATAGAGAAAAATCAATGAAAGTTTATTTATTGAGATAAAAAAATTGATAAACCTCTGAGACTGATTAGGAAAAAAAACTACCAATATTATGAATAAGAGAGGTATTATTTTTGTGATGAATACATTCACTGCCTTAATTATAGTGATGGTATTATGGGTGTGCATTATATATATATATGTCAAAATTAAAATTGTACATCTTTAATATATAGTTTATTATATGTCACTTATATCTCAATAAAATAGTTTATCCCCCCCAAAAATATATATAAGCCACCTGTTAAACTTGATGAACATGCTGGGATATATACCTTAACATAAAATATAACTTTAGAATGGGTGCCTGGCTGGTTTAGTCCATTGAGCCTGCCATTCTTGATCTAGGGATCATAGTTCAAACCCCAAGTTGGGTGCAGAAATCACTCAAAAATACAATCTTTTAAAAAAAATAAATACATATATATATATAATATATATATATTTTATAATATATATATATATTTATATATATATATATATATATATTATCTTCAGAAGAAGGGGCAGAAAAGCATTCCCAAGTAGAGAAAACTTGAAGCTGAAACAAACCCTGCTATACTTGCCCTGATGGTAGCTAACACCTGCACAATGCCACTTTACCAATCTCCCGCAGAGGTACATTTCACAACTTTTTTTTTTTTAAAGATTTTTTATTTATTTGACGAGAGAAACACAGTGAGAGGGAACACAAGCAGAGGGAGTGGTAGCGGGAGAAGCAGGCTCCCTGCTGAGCAGAGAGCCCTATGTAGGGCTCGATCCCAGGACTCTGGGATCATGACCCAGGCCCAAGGCAGATGCCCAACGACTGAGCCACCCAGGCGCCCCTAAATTTCACAACTTTAGGAGGTAGATACAAACATTTCTCTTGCAAGGGGGGAGGGGCAGGTGAAATATGAGAAACGTTTAAAATAGCTATGAGAAAATATTTCTAGGGGCGCCTGGGTGGCTCAGTGGGTTAAAGCCTCTGCCTTCAACTCAGGTCGTGATCTCAGGGTCCTGGGATCAAGCCCCGCATTGGGCTCTCCGCTCAGTGGGGAGCCTGCTTCCCCTCTCTGTCTGCCTGTCTCTCTGCCTACTTGTGATCTCTCTCTCCTTCTGTCAAATAAATAAATAAAATCTTTAAAAAAAAAAAAAGAAAATATTTCTAGTTATAGGTATAAGACTGTGAAACATTTTTCCCCAAGTTCGTGATGGGCATGGTTTGCCATTATGAGCAGAGGCTGACGCAGAGTCCTAATACCTCGTATCTCTTACTAAAATACAGACAAGTCCAAAATGGATATGTAATCATATCACTTATGTTTTCATGATCAAAACCAAAATAACACGGGGCGCCTGGGTGGCTCAGGTGGTTAAAGTCTCTGCCTTCAGCTCAGGTCACGATCTCAGGGTCCTGGGATGAAACCCCATATCAGGCTCTCTGCTCAGCAGGGAGCCTGCTTTCCTCTCTCTGTGTGCCTCCCTGCCTACTTGTGATCTCTCTTTCTCTGTCAAATTAAATAAATAAATAATCAAATAAATAAATCTTTTTAAAAAAACCCAAAAAACAAAATAACAGATATTTTGCTTTTTTTCTGAGAATGGCAAGAAACTGGATATATTCTTGTATGATTTTATTCCTGCACTTTTTTGTATTATCAAATGCAACAACTTATATTAAAAATAATAATTATAATAATACTCATGATAAAATCCAATCTGATGACACTAAGATAAAACTTCAGTTAATATTAGAGGGCTTCCTCATTCCAGTCTCTTTTTTGCTGCAGCGGGATGTCCTAAGAATCTTTTTTTTTTTTTTTTTAATATTTTATTTATTTATTTGACAGAGAGAGAGAGATCACAAGTAGGCAGAGAGGCAGGCAGAGAGAGAGGGGGAAACAGGCTTTCCGCTGAGCAGAGAGCCTGATGTGGGGCTCGATCCCAGGACCCTGAGATCATGACCTGAGCCGAAGGCAGAGGCTTTAACCCACTGAGCCACCCAGGCGCCCCGGGATGTCCTAAGAATCTTGACCAAAGGTCTTTCTCCCTGTTTTGTATATTCTTTGTGGATTATTATTTCTGTTAATCCTACTCTCTGAGAATGGGTGGCTCTTTCCTGGGCTGATAGATCACCATCCTTTTTACAAAGATATGCAATAACAAACCTATAATTAAACATTTTTAAAATTAAAAAGAAAAACCACCAGTTTTGAAAGCATGGCTGTTTAAGTTACACTGCACACGTCTGGGTGAAAGTTTAACAGGGAAGGTGCTCCACGGCGAAATAAAAGAAGATAAATGCACAGTCGTTTTTCTGGAAATGCTACTTAACGGGCTTACTCCGAACGTTATCTTCCAGTGAAGCACCAAGGCCTTGAGTTTAGAACAGATCGGGAGAAAGAACTTGGCATTTCTGCGCCACACCACAATTCACCTATTCTCGCTGCCTTGGCATTAATGTGGACCTTTGTTAAATTTTCTTTTTTCTTAACAAATGTACAGCCACCTTGTCACCGGATTTTTAAGTCTTTCAGTCACACATTGGTAGGGTGGCCTGGACTTGGGGCTGGGAAGTGAGGGATCAAAGTCCACCCAGCATTGTTGCCTTTGGAACAGAACGTACACTTAGAAGTCAAAGCTGCTAGCGAGCAGGACTGAGCACGAAGCTGGCACCGCCGATCCTGGTTCGAGCCTAGCTCCCCCCTTGGTAGCCATCTGTCTCTGAGCCTTACTTTCCTCACTAGTGAAACAGGGATCGGAGTCTGCCGTGAATGTTCGCTAAGCTAACCGAAGCACCAGGCCGCGACAGGCCGTGGTTAATTTGTGCCAGTGTCTTTCTGCGATTAAACCAGCAGGGTGGTCAGAGCCTCAGAGCAGGCAGGCGGCGAAGGGCCCGCCGTCCCCGGACTGGAGGCGACAGAGCCCATTACCTGATGGCGTTGACCGGCGGGTTCCGGAGGCGGATCAGCGCCAGGCAGTTCCGCAGTCGCGTGTACTCGGCCATGTCTCCTCGTCGTCTCCGCCTCCCGCCGCTGGGCGATGCCAGTTCCCCCGACCCCGCGCGGGGCCGCCCCGCGAGGAGGGGCGCCCAGGGGGCCAATGCGAGCGCGGCACCGCCTCCCGCCCCCCGGAGGCCCGCGGCAGCCCCGCGCGTCCTCTCACCTGCTGCTTCTCCTCCTCCACGACCCGAGCCCCCGCGCTCCGCAGGCGTTTGTGGTCTCCTCCGTGTTGGTTCCCATCACGACGTAGATCAGAGAGGCCGGTGGAAAATGGATGCAACCGGCACCAAGTCCAAATTTGCAACCCTGCCTTCTCTGGACAACCTCTCCACTAAGTTGGTGAAGCTGTCCTCATCAGTTTTCATCTTCATGATCCTTCTTAACAGGGATAGATACCCGGGGGTCTCACCAATTAGGTGCTAGGACACACGCTTGGGACATGAAATACACGCACCATGAATTTCACTTAAACTGGTATGGTACCAATCTCTTACAGAAAGGTAATTTTATCTTACTACAACTGCGCAGCCTAGTGAAATGTGTGGGTATCTTGTCTGCCTCAATCTTCTCTTTCTTTTTAAAAAAAATTCCCCCAGGGGGCACCTGGGTGGCTCAGTGGGTTAAAGCCTCTGCCTTCAGCTCAGGTCATGATGTCAGGGTCCTGGGATCGAGCCCCACATCGGGCTCCCTGCTCAGCTGGGAGCCTGCTTCTCCCTCTCTCTCTCTGCCTGCCTCTCTGCCTACTTGTGATCTCTCTCTCTCTCTCTCTCTGTCAAATAAATATATCTTAAAAAAAAAAATTCCCCTAGTTTTGTTGGGATATAATTGACATACATCAGTATGTAAGTTAAAGGTGTACCCCATAATGACTTACATCGATTGGAAAATGATTGCTGCAGTAAGTTTAAGGACTAGCATCTCATATAGATACAAAAATAGACAGAAGGAGGGAAGAAACCTCTTTTCTTCTTCTGTCATTCCTAAGGATTGTGATTTCTAATCATTCATCCATGAATTGAGCAGCTACTAATATAAACCAGGCCCAGCCCCTTCCCTCCAAAAGCGCACCACTGAAACAAGGTCTTTCTAGATGCCATTGGCTCTGGTGGTCCTCCCAGTCCATCAGGTGGTCAGAAGGCAGTCTGAAGTTTCAGAGGAAAACAAAATGAAATAATGGAATGATTTTGTTCACTGATGTTTCACAAATCTCAGCAACAATTAGGGACCGATTTCATATTCTTTTACCTCTTGGGAAAAAGAACAGGTTCCAAGTCTTAGGAAAGTAGGATTGCCTTGAAGCCCTGGGAACAAGCAGCAGCCTGAAGGTATCCAACTCATCATAGACAGCCAATATAGCAAGAATAGCCCTCAATTCTAATGGCCAATCACAGACAATACAGTGCCGCCTCTCAGTTTCAACATTCTACAAAAACCAGCTTCTACAGGTGCTATCAATCTCTGATGCCTCTGAAAATTTGCCAACCCCTGAACTTCATCTCGATCAAAAACGTGATGTAAGATCAACTGTCTGCTCTGCTTGGGAGAAACTTCATGAGGAGC
>CM053603.1:115469401-115496354 GCA_028646535.1 Procyon lotor
AAACTCTTTCTCTTCACAGATGACATGATACTTTATATGGAAAACCCAAAAGACTCCACCCTCAAACTACTAGAACTCATACAGCAATTCAGTAATGTGGCAGGATTGAAAATCAATGCACAGAAATCAGTTGCTTTCCTATACACTAACAATGAAAATATGGAAAGGGAAATTAGAGAATCAATTCCATTTACAATAGCACCAAGAACC
Source organism: Procyon lotor (assembly GCA_028646535.1). Lineage (NCBI taxonomy): Eukaryota > Metazoa > Chordata > Mammalia > Carnivora > Procyonidae > Procyon > Procyon lotor. Next base: position 115,469,612 of record CM053603.1, read on the forward strand.
ATAAGATACCTGGAAATAAACCTAACCAAAGAGGTAAAGGATGTGTACTCAAGGAACTACAGAACACTCATGAAAGAAATTGAAGGAGGGGCACCTGGGTGGCTCAGTGGGTTAAAGCCTCTGCCTTCGGCTCAGGTCATGATCTCAGGATCCTGGGATCGAGCCCCATATCGGGCTTTCTGCTCAGTGGGGAGCCTGCTTCCTCCTCTCTCTCCACCTGCCTCTCTGCCTACTTGTGATCTCCCTCTCTCTCTGTGAAATAAATAAATAAATAAAATCTTTAAAAAAAAAAAAAGAAAGAAATTGAAGGAGACACAAAAAGGTGGAAATGCATTCCATGCAAATGGATCGGAAGAATAAACATTGTTAAAATGTCTATACTGCCCATAGCAATATACACTTTGAGTGCCATCTCAATCAAAATTCCACTGGTTTTTACAAAGAGCCGGAACAAACAATCCTAAATGTGTATGGAACCAGAAAAGGCCCCAAATTGCTAAGGAAATATTGAAAAAGAAAAACAAAGCTGGAGGCATCACATTGCCTGATTTTAAGCTTTACTACAAAGCTGTGATCACCAAGACAGCATGTTACTGGCACAAAAACAGACACACAGACCAGTGGAACAGAGTAGAGAGCCCAGATATGGACCCGCAACTCTATGATCAAATAATCTTTGACAAAACAGGAAAAAATATCCAGTAGAAAAAAAAACAGTCTCTTCAATAAATGGTGCTAGGAAAATTGGACAGCTATATGTAGAAGAACAAAACTTGACCATTCTCTTACATTATACACAAAGATAAACTTGAAATGGATAAAAGACCTCAACGTGAGGCAGGAATCTATCAAAATCCTTGAGGAGAACATAGGCAGTCACCTCTTCAACATCAGCCACAGCAACTTCTTTCAGGACATATCTCCAAAGGCAGAGAAAACAAAAGCAAAAATGAACTTTTGGGACTTCATCAAGATAAAAAGTTTCTGCACAGAGAAGGAAACAGTCAACAAAACAAACAGGCAACCCACAGAATGGGAGAAGATATTCACAAATGACACTATAAAGGTCTGATATCTAAGATCTATAAAGAACTCAAACTCAACACTCACAAAACAGATAATCACATCAAAAAATGGGCAGAAGACATGAACAGACACTTCTCCAAAGAAGACATACAAATGGCTAACAGACACATGAAAAAATGTTCATCTTTAGCCATCAGAGATATTTAAATCAAAACCACACTGAGATACCACCTTCTATCAGTTAGAATGGCCAAAATCAACAAGACAGTAAACAACAAATGTTGCAGAGGAGGTGGAGAAAGGGGAACCCTCTTCCACTGTTGGTGGGAATGCAAGTTGGTGCAGCCACTTTGGAAAACAATGTGGAGATTCCTCAAGAAATTAAAAATAGAGCTACCTTATGACCCTGCCATTGCACTACTGGGTATTTACCCCAAAGAAGCAGATGCAGTACAAAAAAGGACCACTTGTACCCCAATGTTCATAGCAGCAATGGCCACAATTGCCAAACTGTGGAAAGATCCAAGATGCCCTTCAACAGATGAATGGATAAAGAAGATATGGCCCATATATACAAGGAATATTATGCCTCCATCAGAAAGGATGAATACCCAACTTTTGTATCAACACGGATGGGACTGGAAGAGATTATGCTGACTTATGTAATAAGTCAAGCAGAGAGAGTCAATTATCTTATGGTCTCACTTACTTGTGGAGCATAAGGAAAAACATGGAGGGCATTGTGAGAAGGAAAGGAAGGGTGAATGAGGGGAAATCGGAGGGGGCGATGAACCATGAGAGACTATGGACTTTGAGCAACAAACAGGGTTTTGGAGGGGTGGGGGTGGGGGGTTGGGTGAGCCTGGTAGTGGGTATTGAGGAAGGCACGTATTGCATGGAGTACTGGGTGTGGTGCATGAACAATTAATCTTGTAACACTGAAAAAGTAAAATAAACGTATTTGGGGGGAAAAAAGAGTTGTGTGTGTGTGTGTGTGTGTGTGTGTGTGTAAGTAAACTCTAAGCCCAGTGTAGGGCTTGGACTCATGACCCTGAGGTCAAGTGTTAAATGCTCTTGATTGAGCCAACCAAGCACACCTAGAAGAGGTTTTAAACTTATAAGACCAATAAAAGCATGTAAATATAGAACTTGTGTGTGCTAGATCACGCAAATATGTACTCACAGTAAGAATGGAGAGGACAATCTAAACTTGGTTTGTGTTGTGAAACTTCATTCAATAGTGGCATGAAGTCATCAGGGCTGATTTCTTTGGTAAACCAATCCAAATGTTCTGGAACAAATGAAAAACTTTGTTTTCCTGCTGAGTGATAAAATGGCTCACGTGTTCTCTTCCATGTGCTTCCCCCTTCCACTGTGGGATATAAATGGGCACAAGGCCTCAGAGAAGGAGGGAGCCACAGATAGAAGAAGACTGACTTCCCAAATGATGTTGTGCAGCAGAGCAGGCTGCTGACTAGAACCAACATGGACCGTTCCAAGAGAAAGAAACAAATGTGGGTCTGTTAGTTAAGTATTTTTACATGTCCTATCTAATACAGTGAAGAAATGGGCAGTGAGTATACTCTTCCACAGTGAAATTGGCTGACATTTGAGGAGAAAAGCTGTTCACATGAGTCCTTGAAATAGGGGATGCTATATAATTTCTTCACTGTGACAAAAATATTAGTAATGACAATTTCTATAATTTCAAGTGGCTCGCTCAAGGGTTGAGCTTTGGAGATCACGCACACACACACACACACACACACCACACACACACACACACACACGGTATTCAGTATCTTCATGATGAAGATAAGCTGTCAGGTTTCCTAAAGAAGTCCCAACTATAGCAGAAAAATGACTAGTCGTGTCAATTATCTTCACTGATTGAAATGTCAGAGATCAGAGACGTATTCTTGAGCATATTTAAAGATCATGCCCATAGCCTGCAAGTAAATCTGAGCTGAATGTAGCCAAAACCTGAACCAAGAGCCTATTCACTGCTATCTCCCATATTTCAACCTCTCAGTTTTCAGAGAGCGCTGCTTGTCACCTGTCATCAGCCAAACCATATTCATGCTTCCCTAACTCACATTTGCTCCCTTTTTCTCTATCCAGAAAGACATTTTTCCCTTTTAAGTTTCAAGTGATATGATCTTTTTTTGTTTTGATATGATCTTTTTTTTAAAGGATAAGGATTTTTTGAGGAATTGAGATCTAACTCACACACTATACAATTTATCCTTTTAATATGAACAACTCAGTAATTTTTAGTACATTCACAAGGTGTACATGATCACCACTCTCAAATTCCAGAACATTTTAATCATTCCAAAATAAACCCTGTACCCATTATGCAGATTTGCCTAGTCCACATATTTTATGTAATTGGAATCACACAACATATGGCCTTTGTGCCTGGTTTCTTTCACTTAGCATAACATTTTTGTTTGTTTTAGGGAAGGAGTGGTTCCAAGTCTCTCCTAGCTTCGGGTTGTTCCCTGGGTTCATGGCAACATGACTACAGTCTTCATATGGTGTTCTCCCTGTGTGGGTGTATCTCTGTGTCCAAAACTCCCCTTTTTATAGGGACAGTAAATGACCCCATCTTAACGTGATCATCTGCAAAGACTCTATTTCCAAATCAGGTCACATTCACAGGTCTTGCTGGCTAGGACTTCACATCTTTTTGAGGGACACAGGTCAACCCATAACAGCTCCATATAGTCACTGCAGTAGATGCCCTTTTAGGGGGCAGAGCAACAAAAGGTCAGCTTGAGCTCCACAAGCAATCAGGTAACCTTGATATTTGAAGCTACAGAAATGTCAATGACGTCCAATCCTCCGAACCTTAATTTGTAGTTTAGGTTAGGTCACATTTGTTGTTGTTGTTGTTGTTGTTATTGTTTTGAAAAGAAGGCTCCATGCTTGAGCCCAACATAGGACCTGAACTCACAACCCCAAGATCAAGACCTGAGCTAAGATCAAGAGTCATTCAGACACTCAACCAACCAAACCACCCACAGGCACCCTGATTTTTTTTCCTTAAAGTAAGCAAAAGTGTTCAGAATAAATAACCACACAAGTTAGCTTTTTCCACAAGAATCAATCACAAGAAGAAAGATTAGGACATTACCAGCCACACCTGAACTAGACATTATAGAAATGAAAAACAGAAAAGATGCAGCCTCCATCTGACATTATTTTTTAGGGGAAGGGGACACAGCCCCTTTAAGTAGACAGAATGCCTGCCAACGTAATAAAGGACAACATTTTGAAAAATGGGCTTTTGATGTTTCACAAGAAAAGGCTTAACAGCTAAAATTGTGCAAGTTTTCTCTTTTGAAATATGCAGGTAGAACAGGTTTTTTTTTCCTTTGGATGTTCTGTAGAACATTGTATTCAATCCTAACACAACATTGTGATTCAAGTGGTTCCTCCAGCTAAGTACATTAATGATAATAAACATAGTAATACAAAATCGAATAACTAACATTTCATTCTTCCCATGTGCCATGCTTTGTCCTAAATGCTTTACATATATGAACACATTTAATCCTCCTCGCAGCCCATGGATAAGGCATCATTGTTTATCACCGTTTTATGGAAGAGGCACGGAGAGGTAACTTGTCTAAGGCCACATTGCTACTCAGAAGTGGAACCGAAGTTTTAACTCACAGTGCCTGGCTCTGGAGGCTGTGTTAGCATGTTTTTAAGATTCATCCATGTTATATAGTATGTATCAGTGTTTCATCTCTTTTAATGGCTGAATAATAGTTCATTTTTGTATGTATCACATTTTGCTTATCCAGTCATCAATTCATGGATATTTGGCTTGTTTCCACTTTCTAGCTTTTTTTTAAAAAAGATTTTATTTTATTTATTTGAGAGAGAGAGAGAGAATGAACAGGGGGAGGGGCAGAGGGAGAGGGAGAAGCAGTCGGCTTAGCATGGGGCTCAATCCCAGGACCCTGAATTTGTGACCAGAGCCAAAGGCAGATGCTTAACTGACTGAGCCATCCAGGAACCCCTCCACTTTTTGGCTATTGTGAATAATGCTGCTATGAACATTTTATGTCCAAATTTTTGTGTAAACTATGATTTTAATTCTCTTTGGCATATGCCTTGGAGAATTGCTGGGTCATATGGTAACTATATGTTTACCTTTTAAAAACAGTTTTGAACTGTAATTAACATAGTGTTATATTAGTTTCAGGTGTACAATATATATATATTTTTAAATATTTTATTTAATATTTATTTGACAGAGAGAGATCACAAGTAGGCAGAGAGGCAGGCAGAGAGAGAGGGGGAAGCAGGCTCCCCACCGAGCAGAGAGCCCGATGCGGGGCTCGATCCCAGGTCCCCGAGATCATGACCTGAGCCGAAGGCAGAGGCTTCAACACACTGAGCCACCCAGGCACCCCTCAGGTGTACAATATAATGATTCAGCATTTCTATATATTACTCAGTGCTCATCATAAGTGCACTCCTAATCCTTTTATCTACTTCTCCCAACTCCCCACCCCTATTCCTCCCTTCTGGCAACCACTAGTTCTGGGTTCGTTTCTTAAATTTCACAGAGGAGTGAAGTCATATGGTATATCTTTTCCTACCTGACTTGTTTTACTTAGCATTATATTCTCTAGCTCCATCCACATAGTTGTAAATGGCAAGATTTGTTCTTTTCTTTCTTTTTTTTTTTTTAAGATTTGTTCTTTATAATGGCCCTATACTAAAGTTGAAAAGATAAGAATTGTAGAGTAGAGGGGCACCTGGGTGGCTCAGTGGGTTGGAGCCTCTGCCTTCGGCTTGGGTCGTGATCTCAGGGTCCTGGGATGGAGCCCGACATCGGGCTCTCTGCTCAGAGGGGAGCCTGCTTCCCCCTCTCTCTCTGCCTGCCTCTCTGCCTACTTGTAATCTCTCTCTGTCAATAAATAAATAAAATATTAAAAAAAAAAGAATTGTAGAGTCGAGTGTCTAATGCAGAAATAAATGTATATATTTTTAAAATATTTTATTTATTTCAGAAAGAGAAGGAGAAAGAGGGAACATGAGGGGTGGGGGCAGGAGCAGAGGAAGAAGCAGGCTTCCCATGAGCAGAAAGCCTGATGAGGGAGGACCGTGAGATCATGACCTGAGCCGAAGGCAGATGCTTAACCAACTGAGCCACTCAGGCGCCCCAGAATTGAATGTTTATTTTTTTCTCTTTTCTAGCCTGAGAATCACCTTGCCAACTATCAAATGTGTGTCCATCTCCTCTGTGAGTGTTCACAGTGCGTAGATGTGAGAAGAATTGCTACAGCCATTTTGCCACCTTGAGGGAAGCTGGCCATAAACTGAAGCAGACGTTGTTACTCGAGGCAGAGTAGAGAGGGAAGAAGAATGGGTCATAAATATATCACTGAGTTGCTGGAACAACCAACGCTGATGCCTGTCATAACGGCCCATTTACAAAAGCCAATACATCCCCTATTTTTGAAGCTATGTTCTGCTGTGTTTTGTGGAAGATGCAAAGAGGTGCTGCCCAGACTCCCCTTCATGGAAGGACTTGCTGCACAACTCCAGAGAGTATGGCCGACTGGCAGCCCCCAGCTGTTAGCTTCCCTGGGGTCTGCCTCAGCTGCAGAGAGCCACCTAGTTCGGAACTGTACCTGTCCTGAGGCAGAGTGCATCTGGTACAAAGGGCTGGCCATTTCAGCCAACCCAGGATACCCTCTGATGGGCACCACTCACTCTGCAGCTCTCTCCCAAGTCGGCTGAAGATTCCTTCAACCTGAGTAGCAGTTCAACATCTTCCTCTGACCAGTCCTGCTTCTGCCCACTCCTACTAACAAGCCCCATCTTCATATCCATGTCTACTTCTCAAAAACACAGTCTGACAAGATTCCTCTCACATCAGTCAAAAGAATCCAAATTGAGATTGCACGGGCTAGTTTGAACTTGGTCTTGACTAGAGGAAGTGAAAGGCACTCATTACCTTATTTTAGACTTTGCGGAAATTTTCAAGCATACACAAAAAATAGAAAGAATTATCATGAAACCAAATATACCCATCTTCAACATTAATATATGACCCATCTTTATTATCTGAACTCTCCCATATTATTTTATATGAAGTCTCAGACATTATATGATTTCATCCATAAATACCGCAGTGCACTGCTATTCGCTTTGGGATACAATGCAGTGCCTTTTGCTTTCTCCTCCCAAACCAGTTCCTATCTGTCATCTCATCTTTTCTTCTCCTTTCCATTGCCACAGGTTTCAAGAGTATTTTAAAAGAAGAAAGGCAGTAGTAGTAAGAGATACAAGGGCCCAGAAAGAATCCTAAAATCCATTCATTCTTTCACTCATTCAACAAACATTTTAGGTCTGTCATCTCCTAGAATCTTGAGATGCACAGTTGTTAACTCATATAAGTGGTTGTTCAGATAGGTGACGTAATGATGTCTTGGTCAGATGAACTAACAAAGAAGAGGAGAGGAGGGGAGGAGAGGGAAAAGGAGAGCAGAGGAAAGAAAGGAAGAGAAAAGAGAAAAAAGAAAAGAAAGGAGAAAGAGAGGGGGAGGGAGGGAAGGATGGGGGGAGAATGAGGGAGAGAGGATAAGAGAAAAGGAGGAAGGAAGAAGGAAAGAAGGGAAGAAAGAGGAAGGGAGAGAAGGAGGGAGGAAAATAAAGTGTGTTATCTAGTGATTACAGTGGGAAATATACACTGTTTTCTACTACACAGAACAAGACAAGGTTTACTCCAGACAGGACCCTAAAGAGGAAATTGAGGCCCAGAGAAGTGACGTGATGCGTCTAAGGTCTCATGGCTTGTTAATAGCAGAGGTAGGCATATAACCCAAACCCAGACTCTAAGACCTATATAAAGATCTATGTAAATTGCGATTGTTTCAGAGTCTTAAAAATGTGGTTCAGATGATTTTACATATTATTAAAACATACATTTTGCATTTATTTTTGTCAAGTTATGGTATTTTGGTGGCAAAGGGGGGAAGAGTGCATTGACTGATAAAAGTTACTAGATGGAGCTATGATAATACTAACACTGAATTATTCTTCCATTAAAAGTTCTGACTCCATTGGGCACCTGACTAGCTCAGTCGGTAGAGCATAAGACTCTTAATCTTGGAGTTGTAAGTTTGAGCTCCACGTTGGATGTAGAGATTATTTATTTACTTATTTATTTATTACGCTATTAAAAAAGATTTTATTTCTTTATTTGACAGAAAGAGAGAGAGAGAACAAGCAGGGGGAGCAGCAGGCAGAGGGAGAAGCAGGCTCCCTGCTGAGCAAGGAGCCTGATGTGGGATTCAATCCCAGGACCCAGGGATCATGACCTGAACCGAAGGCAGACACTTAACCAACTGAGCCACCCAGGCACCCAGATGTAGAGATTATTTAAAAAGAAAATCTTTTTTTTTTTTTTTAAAGATTTATTTATTTATTTATTTATTTATTTATTTGACAGAGAGGAGAGAGATCACAACCAGGCAGAGAGGCAGGCAGAGGGAGAGGGGGAAGCAGGCTCCCTGCTGAGCAGAGAGCCGGAGGCGGGTCTCGATCCCAGGACCCTGGGATCATGACCTGAGCCGAAGGCAGAGGCTTTAACCCACTGAGCCACCCAGGCGCCCCTAAAAATAAAATCTTAAAAAAAAAGAGTTCTGGCTCCTTCACCACATAGAAAGTTCCTCAAAAGCAGATTATCTTATTAATCTTTGTTTTTTTAAGATTCATTTATTTTAGAGAGAGAGAGAGCATGGGGGGCAGAGAGAGAGAATCTCAAGCAGACTCCCCACTGTGTATAAAGCCTGAAGCAGGGCTTGATCTCACAACCCTGAAATTATGACCTGAGCCGAAATCAAGAGTTGGATGCTCAATCAACTGAGCCACCCAGGCTCTTATTCATCTCTGTATACCAATGCCTGGCATGGTGTCTCTCCTAAATGAATAAATGAATGAATGGAATCAGGAGGTTGAGATTCTAGAATTAGTGAGTTCTAGATTCTAGTCAGAACTAGTCATTCTATACTCTAGTCAGTTCTCTACTGACTGCCACTGGCTAATTTTGTGACTTTCAGCAGATTATTCCTTATTGTCCATAGATTCATTAAAAATGTCATCTTTTTTAATGCTAGAGTTGGAAGAAACCTTAAATTTCATCCATCCGGACTACATTATTCTGTGGGTCTACAAAATTACCTGATTATTTGGAACACAGATTTATTACCAATATTTGAATAATAATACCCATGCTAGCCTTGTCATATTCCTAGAACAAAGTTTGAATATTTAAGAGAAATTGTTTCCAGTAGATTAGTCTAATAGGATTGTGTCACATTGGGGCACCTGGGTGGCTCAGTCAGCTAAGTGTCTGCCTTCAGCTCAGGTCTTGATCTCAGGGTCCTGGGAACAAGTCCCACATCTGGCTCCCTGCTCAGCTGGGAATCTGTTCCTCCTTCTCCCTCTGCCGAACCCCCCCTGCCTGTGCTCTCGTTTTTTCTCTCTCTCTCTCAAATGAATAAATAAAGATCTTTTAAAAAAAATCTTTTAAAAAGACGATTGTATCACCTCATTGGCAATGCACTCAGTCTTTTTGTTTACCTTTGGTTACTGCTTGGATCAGTTACTTACTTCTGTCCAGCCAGCTAAAACAGAAGATAGAGCTCACAGGAGCTGATACTTCAACCCTCAGTTCTGGGTAAACATAAGAAGTTTTCCAGGGGAGAGGGAGCTAACTGTATTTGATATGGACTCAGCACTGCCAAACCAGAACATTCAAATGATCATCAGAATCGTGTGGCATCCGCTAGCTTACATTGCTTGTCTCTCCTGGACTTGGATTTTCCTAGTCCTTTTCACTTGAGAGTGAAGGTCTTGAAAGTGAATCAGTTTTGGGGCACCTGGGTGGCTCAGTGGATTAAGCCTCTGCCTCCGACCCAGGTCATGATCTCAGGATCCTGGGATTGAGCCTCATATCAAGCCCCATATCAAGCCCCATACCAGGCTCTCTGCTCAGCAGGGAGCCTGCCTCCTCCCCCCCACACCTGCCTCTCTGCCTACTTGTGATCTCTCTGTTAAATAAATAAAAAAAATCTTAAAAAAAAAAAAGAAAAGAAAAAGAAAGAAAGAAAGTGAATCAGCTCTTATGTTATTAGCACCTTGAGGCAGATTTGGGGAATGGAGGGAGGTGGTAAGGATTTTGAGACCCCATTTCTGGTCTTAGCACTGGCACTAATTTTATGACTTTCAATCAGTCGCTTCTCTGGGTTCAATCTTCCTTACTTGTAAGATCAAGAGGTTGACTAAATTATTATCTCTAAAGTTCTTTTTCACTTCTAACACTCTGTGAAATTTTTTGTTGTAAGGATAAACCCTCAATTCAACTGTTCTCCTGTTTTCTCCTAGGTTAGCTTTCTTCTTTCCAAAATTTATTATCTCCATGTTTTTGAGGACAGAGCCTGGGTTTTATTCATCTTTCTACCAGTATCTAGCACAATAACCAAACAGGTAGGACTTCAAGTGGGGTTGAAGTTGGTTCCTACACAAAATTCCATCTCTGGAGGAGCTCACATTTCAAAGGAAGGTACCAAGTATCATTCATCACCTGATTAAAAGCTGAGGATACAACAGATAACAGGAAAACTGGTTCCAGCTTTCCTAACCACTTACCAGCTCCAATAGGAAAAAAGGGAGTGCTTGTAATCGTAACATTCATTGAGCGTTTCATTGTGCCAGAGTTTTCCATGTATTATCTCAAATAATAGGCCCACCAATGCTATGTTCTAGGTACCAGTATCATCATCTCTGTTTCACAAAGAAACGGGCACAGAAAGGTTAAGTAATTCGCCAAGGTAACACAAGCAGCGTTCGAAGCTAGACAGTACAACCTCGGAGCCCGCACTTCAGAGCACTCCACCGAGCAAAAAAATCGGAAAAAAATCACAAGAACAATCTTCTGTTGAAGGCACGGAGGGAGCAGAGGGAAGTGACTGCAGAAGCCTGCAGGAGCTGGCAAACCAGTCTGGAAAACAAAAAATGAACTTCGAGAGGGACTACACAGCCGTTAACCCATTTTCGGGTTAATAACCCGAAAACAGGGGGAAAAGAACCCCATAAACAAGAGCTGGAGCGCGCCGGGATACCGGGGAAACCAGGGAAGCCGTCGGAAGTGACGTCACTAGCGGGGGGTTGGACGGTAAGCGGGACTACAGAGCCCTGCGGAATTTCGGCCGGACGTGAAGCACAGGAAGTTACGCCCTGGAGGCGGTACCAGGTAATGGAGGGCGTCGCGATAGGCGGGGCGGAGCGTCTGTGGTCATCCTGGAACCTTGGATCCCGGGCAGGTAACGTGCGGGCCAAATTTGGACCGGGTCAAGGGTGGAGGATGGTGTTGGTGGCCCAGGTAGTTCGGGCAGGGAGGGGTGGATCTCGCCTTAGGCTGGAGGAGAGTCTTCTCGGCGTGGGACTCCCTGGGGAGGGAGGAGAACCGGGAACTTTGGAAACGGGGTCGTCAGGACCAAGGCCGTGGAGGAGATACAGGATTGAGACTTCCGGGAATCGGTCAGGTCGTGGCTGAGGTTCGTGGGCTCCTGAGCCTTGGCGCTCAGGGGTGAAAGGTGGAGCCTGAGCGTTGAGATGAGCGGACCTAGAGTTCATTTCTTACCTGCTCCGACCCCCGCCTTTGTTCTGCTAATAGGGGACAGGTACTTCATCTCTTAATCCAGGACAGTGTCTTGCCACTATTAGGCATTCTTTAGATGTTGTTGAATGAATGAATTATTTAATAGGAACGCACGAACCAGATTCTCGCTCAGCAGGGGGAACTTCTCCCGAACTTCAGGATCTCTACCTGAGTGTAGAAGTGACTTCAACTTAGTTTGCTAATCAATGATGTATGAGGATGCTGGGGGAGTAGAGATTCAGAACACTGTCGTTGTTTTGTGAGATTATTGAAATTTATAAATTTGTCTTAATATTTTCGGTGGTGGGGGTAGAGGATAAAGCGATTAATTCAGCTTCTTTTAGGTTCCTTTACTTTTCTGGGAGGAACTTCAGGTAATGATGGGAGAGGAATGATAAGCTACAGTTGTAGCACTGAGCTTCTAATTAGTGTTCTAAGTGCTTTCTTTTCAGCAATATGAACTTGCTTTCTATTTTCTTCATGCTTTCTTTCTTATATTGGGGTGCATCTTATATTTGAGAAATAAATAAGAATGATTTCTTAAAGATGATATTAATTTATAAAAATCCAATCAGAGGTTTCACCTGGTGTGTTCACATAGCATAAACTCCTTACACAGACTTGTAGGAGGCCTGCAAAAGAATGAATCCCTTAAGATTAAATTGTCTTTTTCAAAAATATTTGTTTAGATGTCATAAATGTGAGGAAGAGTAGCCATAGACCTAAAGTACAAGTGCTATAACCGATTGGTTTTGATTGTCAAGTGGAAAAAGTGCAGAGGACAGACACGTCAGGCTGTGTAATGGGATCTGGGCATGAATTATTATCTGGATGCAGTGATTTTGTGTATGGGCTTTGTGCTATCTAATGAGATAGTAGCTCCTAAGAGGTTCTAGAATCTTTTGTAGACTGGATATAATAGAGTAGGAAAACCTGAATTTATGCTTTTGTTTGTTTGTTTTTACAAAGAAGAAACTAGTAAGCATTTTTAGATTTAAAAATCCAAGGGGCATCTGGCTGACTCATTCTGTGAAGCATTTGACTCCTGATCTTGGGGTTGTGGGTTCAAGCCCCACCTTGGGTGTAGAGATTGCTTAAAAAATAAAATCTTTAAAAAAGAAAAATCCAAGATGCTTTTAGAAGTAGTCTGAAAAAACCCAGGAAGTAGACACATAAATACATTAGTGTAGTCATTTAAATTTGAAAAGTTTCCCTGCCTTTAAAATTCATTTTCCTAGTTTCTGGAAAGTGTTGGTATCCAAATCATTCCCATCTTTACAAGCTCTTACTATAGTGCCACCTTTAGAATACTTATAAATATGATACAAAGCAGTGTTTCAAGATCGTCTAGATTTTGTTAATAGTAATGTCTTACTTAAAGTGTAATTTTGCTGCCTCATCTGCTGTTCAATGTCATACCCACTAATTTTGTGTATCTAAATGTCTACATTCATAATAATAACTATTGTAATTATTATTCATAATTAGTATCTAAGTGGTAACTTAGGTGTATGTGCATTGACATTCTTGAGGTTTTCAGTTTTGCAGAACACTGATATCTATGGACTCTAACATGGACTTCATTTAAAGAAATCCACGGACCATTAATGGACAAAAACATGAATCAATTTATGTTGTGGCATTCAAATCCTAGCACTTTGGGAAAGGTAAGTCGTTGACTATGTTTTACGTTAGGTGAGAAATAGAACAGCCTTGGATTGGTCTAGGAAATTTTAGGATTGTGATTGAAAAATATAGAATGAATCTTCAAATTATGTTTTAATCTAGATCTTCCAAAGAGAGGTTTGTTCTGTATTTATGAGGTAATTATTACTATTTCCTTGTAAAATTGATCAGAAATTTAAAAGATTGGCAAGTTACATTACTCCCGGATGATTACTGCTCTGTTCTCTTTTTTGGGGAGTTCTCCTTTCAACACTTTAGAACCTGGTAGACTATGTCAGCCTATGGATACCCTGTAGGAATGGGGCTTCGGATACTCATTTAAATCATCTCATACCCAAGTTTGACTCTGTGATAATATATGTACCAAATCTTGTGACCAATTTTATTTCATATGTTAGGTTAAAGCAAGGAAAAAAGTTTTAAAAATGTTTTCTTTCTTCCTTTATTCTACTTTATTTATGCTATTTTCTTTTCTTTTAAAACATGACTTAACGGAATTCATTCTATAAGCCTTTTATCTTTCTGTCCAGGGGGGTAAATTTTCTCTTTTTTTCCCTATTTTACCTTAAGAGTTTGTTAACTTTCCATCCTTAACTTCTAACTTTGTGATAATGTTTGGCAGCTTTTAATCACTAAGCATTATACTTATAGTTTTTTCCAGTCTCCTTTGTAGAGACACTGGCTTCTTTTTTAGAATTTGCTCAATTCCAAAACCAGTTAGTACTTCTAGGAATTCATCTTTTAGATGTATTTGTGCCTGCGCCCAAAGTTTGTATGTAAAGATATAATTAAAATATAATATTTTAATATAATTAAAATAAAATATTATTTTAAATTAAGAAACAGACAAACTAGGAATAACCTAAACATCTCTCAGCAGAGTCTGGATTAAATAAATGCCTTCATGCCATGTAGTACTTTATAACTCTTAGAAAGAGTGAAGATAACCCATAGGCAAAGGTATGGCAAAATCTGATACATTGTTAACTAAGAAAAACAATATAGAATTCTGTGTATAGTGTGTTTTCATTTGTGTTTTTAAAAGCATATGTTTAAAAAAATACATGCAAAATTTCTTCAGAATGTGTATGAGGAACTATAGATAGGTATTCCTGGTGAATGAGACTATAGGTCCTTGGTAAGAAGATGACTCATATTTTTTCTGTGTACTCTTTCTGGTGGACTGAATTTTAACCATGAACATGTTTTTATAATACTAGGAAACAAACAAATGATAAGTCTTCAGGTTAATTTAAAAACTGTGGAGCCTACAACTATTCCTTATGACTTTTGTCCTTATAATTATTTGCACTATTCACAGGGAATGGGGTTGTATAACTGAGTGAAGTTTTTTCCAGAGCTGAACGGAAGGCTTGGTGACATTTGTAATGGGTTTTTAACCTTGACATTAGATTATTATTCTTATGAATACACTAAGTGCTTAGTGCTGCTAAATTTGATACTCATCTACAACTATAGCATGTTACTGGCCTCCCTAGGTAATATGGATATTATCTTTGTTTGCAGGCTAGGTTTCTGTTGGCATGGTTCTTCTGAGCCTCTCAGTATTACTGAATGTGATGGACTTTGTTTTATTTGAATTGCTATTGATGTTTTGAATTGAATAAGTCTTTAATAATAAGTCTTTAATGAGTCTTTGTATTGAATAAGTCTTAGCTATTATTCCACTTTGTTCTTGATGTTTAGCGCTGGTTTAAAGCATTTCAAGAATGACTTATTCTGTTAGCAAAATCAGTAAACCAGAAAGATTGGTTAGGTCTATGTGGATAATCTCATTCTGTATCGAGAATAATACTTTGAATTGACTGATTATTTGCCGTAAATAATCGTAAAATCGACTCCGTAAAAATTTCTTATGACTTGTACTTCTTGAGCCATCTTTTTCTTTCCACACTTTCCTTGTGGAAAATTAGGAAAAATAGAAATAAGTGAATGCAAGAAATTTAAAGATATAGTAATCTTTGTTCATTAGTAATGGGATTTTATTTGAAACTTGCTTGAGAATAAGTTTTGTAAGATATATACCTTTATGATACCACTGATTGTGTATCGTGTTAAAATAAAAATCAAGGCCATTTATCTGGGGACTGAGTCATGATTAACGGAATAGAAAAGACTATGGTATGTCTGGTGGTACATAGCAAGGAGCACATGAACATAAAAGTTACATATAAATAACAATTGGGGAAGATGCATGTATATATGTGTGTGTGTCCATACGTATAAAATCTTCTAAAATGTGTGTGTGTGTGTGTATATATATTACACATAATATATGTAAAATTTTCTGGAAAACCAAAAGTTCCAGATAGGAAGATATCCAGTTAGCACTGGAAGAAAAAAAGTCACAATTTTAAGACCTCAGAACTGGGCTGTCATGGGCTAATTTATGATTACGAGAGCAGCTTAAAGACTTTTGGATGTTTTAAGATCATTCACAGGTTCAAGTGATAGGAAGGTAGATGAAGACTGAGAGAAAATTAAAATCTAGCAAACATGTAAGGTTATGGTTGAGGGTATCTTTTAAGATTCTGTTTGGTGGTATTATTTTGGGGAGGAGAAAAAAAGAGGGAACTCAAAAATATATTGCTGTTCAATTTGAATTTGAACTAGGACCACAAGTCTTTCCTAGCTTTCTAATTGTGTATGACCAAGATGGATGAACTAGATCCATTAACTTATAAAACATTATTCTACAAAAACTGATTTGATCATTAGATATACCTCAAAGAATAAGAGAACTGTTTTTAACCAGTTTTGTGATTATGTTAAAGGTAACTGTGATGATCTAGACTGAGGGGACTGGGACCATTTTGTTGAGAAGATAGAAAACTTTGGAAGAGTTAGAAAAACTGTAGGAAGCACACTTGTTGTCTGTTACTTGAGGCCAAGTGAGAGAAGGTATAGAACCAGTCAGCAGGGAGTAGGTTATGTCTAGAGGCAGTGAACTTTGGGTCAGCTAAAGCAGAGTTTGAACATCAGGAATGTTGTAGAGGGGATTTCTTTCTTTCTTTCTTTCTTTCTTTCTTTCTTTCTTTCTTTCTTTCTTTCTTTCTTTCTTTCTTTCTTTCTTTCTTTCTTTTTAAAGAATTTTATTTATTTATTTGACAGAGAGGGATCACAAGTAGGCAGAGAGGCAGGCAGAGAGAGGGGGAGAGGGGGAAGCAGGCTCCCTGCCAAGCAGTGAGCCCGATGCGAGACTCGATCCCAGGACCCTGAGATCATGACCTGAGCCGAAGGCAGAGGCTTTAACCCACTGAGCCACCCAGGCACCCTGGGGATTTCTTATTGTATAGGAGATGGTACTAGATTATTGTAAGGGTTCCTTTCAAATACTAAAATTTTTTTATACTGCAATGAAGTATTTATTACAGTATGGGTATACATTCTGTTACCCCTGTCTTTAAATACTGATCTCTAACTTATCCACTCATCATTTATCCACCAACCTCAACATACCTGTAACCAAGAAGTAAATTTAAAAATTACCTGTGCTCCCAAAGTAAAAGACACAAAACCCATATGCTTTCTTTTAGGTCCTTACTCAGTTTATTGACTTTTTTAAAAGTTCTTTTTTTTTTTTAAAGATTTTATTTATTTGACAGAGAGAGACAGTACAAGTAGGGGGAGCAGGAGGCAGAGGGAGAGGGAGAGGCAGGTTCCTCGCGGAGTGGGGAACCCGATGCAGGGCTTGATCCCATGACCTGAGTGGAAGGCAGATGTTTCACCAACTGAGCCACCCAGGTGCCCCTCTAATAGGCTTAATTAACTGGTATAACTGATATCTAACTCCACAGTATGCTAGAAGCAGCAAATTGTAAGTAGGCTGAGTGCTAGTGTGAGTTTAATATATATTAATGCTAATAATGGTGTTGGCATGCTTAAACAACCTTTTTTTTATTATTATAAGTAATCCATGTCCACTTGACAAAAATTAGGGTATAGAAATATATTTTGGGGTGATATATATCATATATATATATGATATATATCACCAAAAGAGAATTAAAGTTACCTATAGTTCCTTACCACTATTAATATTTTAGTGGCATGCTTTATTTTTAAACTTCTTGACATTCCTGCATGATGTTACTTCTGAGTAGTGACTGCTGAAACTGATTCTACATTACTCATATTTGAAAACTTAAATTAGTCACTATACTTTCTGATCAGAATATCAGAAAGTGAAAGATTATGACACAAAACTGATTTGAAAAAAACCTTAGTCCTGGTCAATTTTCTTCCATTAAAACCAGTTTTATAGAGTAGTGGGCATAGGTTGATATTCTAGAGCCAAACAGCCTGAGTTTGAATCCTAACTCCACTGTTTACTAACCAGGTAAATTACTAGAATTTCTTAATTTCTGTGAGCCTCAGTTTCTTCGTGTATAAATTGAGGATAATGATGATCTCAAAAATTCATGGGATTGTTGTGAGGATTATTAATTAATCTACATAAAATGCTTAGAGCAGTGTCTACCACAAAGTATAGACTCAGTGTGTCTTAGTTGCTATTGTTATTATTTTTAATTTTTTTAAAGATTTATTTACTTAAGAGAGAGAGAGAGAGTGCAAGTGGGAGAAGGGGCAGAGGGAAAGAATCCCCAAGCAGACTTCCTGATGAGTGTGGAGCCCAATGTGGGGCTCGGTTTCTTGACCCACGAGATCATGACACTGAGCCTAAATCAAGAGTTGGTCGCCCAACTGACTGAGCCACCTAGGCAGCCCATTATTATTAATTTTTAAAAGCTTAAAGTTTTCTTGAAAAAAGGCAGGTTTATAGGCATACATACAATAAAAAGAAACAAGTCAGAATGAGCACAAAAGTAGGCAGTGAGATTTAGTGTATTTATTTCATAAAAACCTGTAAAGTGGTCTGAATTTTTCCATTGTAAGGCTTTGTTGCCTTTCCCCCCTTGTTAAGTATTTTCAGACCATAATATTCCTAGTTTGGTTTCTTTCTCTACCCCACAAAATCAACTTTATTTTATGCTGTCTCTTCCAACAAATATTTGGCCACGCTTTCAAAAATCAAAAGCCCTTTAAGACAATCGAATATGACGGATAGTGATCGGAGAGATTCTGGAAATTACCATTAAATCAGCTTTTCTTAGTGCAGCCCAGGGTGGTTCTGTAAGAAGTTTGAATTCTGCACTTTAAAGCAAATATTAATCAAAGAAATAAGCCAGTAAACATATTAAGCTATTCGGCACACTCTTGTCTTTTAAAATCTTTGTTTCCTTTTCTTTTTCTTCTTTATTTCACTTTGGTTTTCTCTTTCTGTTCTTTCAGCATGGTATCTGGTGGTCTGATTAATTATTGGCCAAAGAGTTAAAGCTTTTCAAAACCCTTAAAAAATTTTATTAGACTTGCTGGTAGAATTTTTTTGTGTATTTTGTTTTGTTTTAAAGCATCAAGTACAAGTTTTTGAAGACCCTGGGGCCTACCATCATTATGCATTCAAGATTTGAGTTTGAATAACTTCATCAAGACTTAGATCCTCTTCAAAAGCCTCAAGTCTCATCTGCATTAAAGCTCTCCATTGAACCCTCTCACAAAAGTAAAAGCTCACAGGGACTAAAATCCGCTAATACATTCCATTTATATCCTTTCCTCTGATTTCTCTTCAATTTCCTTGAGGGTCTTTCATATTGTTTAAGATCCTTTAGATCAGAGCCAAGGAATAAGTGCCTTCCAAAAGAATAGACGTCCTGTGGCCGTGAGTTTTCATCGGTAGAGAAGCATAAACTTGGTATGATAAGTTTACAATCCCGTCTTTTGTTGTAGCCTATAAAAACTCGAATCAACAGTAAGAAATGAGAACGAAGTGGTAAAAATATTTGAGGTCAGATTATATTGTCAGTGGTTTAGAGAAAAGAGCCCTCCACCTAAAAAGCAGTGGTTCTTACTATCTGCCTGAGAGAGTCCCATAACCTCCCTGCACCTTAATTTCATCTGTAAAGTAAATCTGATATTATTTCCCCTGCCTACCTCACAGGGTTGTTGTGAGGGTCAAATGAGATAATATATACAGAAAGGACTTTTATATAAAATGTGCAGGATAGACATGGAGTCCTGTTATAAGTCATTCCCTCCGCTCTTGGGTGAGGGAAGGGAGATGATTTTAGCACACTGAGAGCGAGTACCTTGTCTAGGCTGGATACATGGAAACAAGGCTGTGTTAATTTTTGTTTTCTCTGAGTACACAGAGTACTTTTGTGGGCTAATTCTAAGAAGGAGGAAGACTACCTATTTCCCTAAAAATTTAAGTTAGCATTTATAATGCTCTAGAGCAATTATATGTAATTGTGTTCATGGCTTGCAACCTTTGTTTACTGTTATGACCTGCATTTTTTTTTTTTTAATGAAGGAGCGTAGAGCAGAACATTTCACCTTGCATCCCACATGGTAAGAGTAAGTATGTTGTAGTTACATGTATGTGTGAATGTGTGCTTGTATTTGTGTACTTGGTGATTAAATAAAATGCATTTTTTTCCTATGAGTTGCAGTCGCTGATCCAGGTGTATTATTTTAGTACTAATGCTTTCCTACGCATTCGGGTTCTTAGGAGACTATTTCTTTTCACTTCATACCACTACTGCTTGTGAAACAAGAATTGACAGTTAATATCAGTTTGACTTTTGGTCTCATTAGTGAGATTTTGTAATTTCAAAACTCAGAGAAAGCCACTAGTCCTCTGGGTATTTTATTTGGTATTCTAATAACCATCCACTTTGACGCCCAGACTATTAAAACATGTAAAGTTGTTTCAACCTCCTACTAGTGGAAAAATTGTATCAAATGTTTTTTCTTTTAACTTCTTTTTTTGCTTTTAGCTCTCTGACCTCATGGAAAAAAAACCCACACACTTGCAACAACTCCCATTTAGCTTAGTAATGTTTGATTATTCTGAGGGGAATGGTTATAGTTAGCATGACCAGGAGTTTGGTGGTCTTTAGAAAAGAAAATGCCGATTTTTCTTTCTCTGAGTAACTGAATTTATCTTTAATGATTTAAGATAAATAAGTCACTGGTATTAACTTATTCAACTGTTTTCCTAAAAAAAGATATCCACCTTTTTGGTGACAGCATTGGTTAGGAATAAGTGGCTTTTCTAGTGTCCATGAACAAGGGGACTTCGTGGAATGGCTACTTCCAGGGGTTATATATTCAAATTCATTGGTGAAGAACTAATTCTTCAGTGATAAAGTGTCCTGAAAATTTGTATTTGGTACCTTGGGATTACTTAACATATGCTTTGATGGAATGCTGTAGAAAATATTGTTCCCTGCTTACAAATTATGTAATTCTATACAGTACTAACAACATGAATATTTACCAGAAGATATAAGAGGTAGAATCCAACTGGTTCATTTTTCTGAACAGCCATAGTCAAGTCTCATACATTGGTAGAAACAGAATAAATAGCATAAATTGTGCAAATTGAGGCTCTTTTGTGTATGATAATTGGCAACAATGGCATAATGGCAAAAAGGCTTATCAGCATATATAATCAGCTTTTTCTTGTCCCTTCTCGTCCCCAGAAGGAATCACAATGGTATCTCTTCTCTTGGTGAAGAAGATAGAATCTGTCTATCCAAAAAGGTCAAGAAAAGTAGTTAGGCAACCTCAGCTCTTCTGGACCTTCTTCCCCACCTCTCATGACTCTAATCCATCATCACGTTCTGTCTTTCCTACCTCTGAAGTATCTTTCAAGCCACCCATATCTTTCTGTTCCCATATCCACTATGCGTATTTACACTCCTGTTATCTTTGCCCACACTTGTATAATAGCTGCTGACTGACCTCTTGTACTCACTTACTCCTTCCTCCTCTAAGCTCATTGCTTTTAGAGTCATCTTTAAAAAATATAACTCTAATCTTCTTGGGCTCCTCCTTTAAACTGTTGGTATCTTATTGCCCTTAGAATTCAACCCCAAGTCTTCAGGCATTCTTCTTCACCTACTTAACTCCAGCTGCAGTGGTTTTTAATTCCCTGAAGATGCCTTTTTTTTTTTTTTTGGTCTTCAGGGATTTTTGCAGGTACATTCTGCTTAGGAGTGTTCTTGTCCCTCTTATCCCTCTTAACTCGTTCCTACTTCAATTTTCAATCTCACTTTAAATAATCTTTTCTTCCAAGAAGCCTTCCCCTATAGCCCGGACTAGATTAGATTTCCCTCCCTAAATTTTCTTTCCACAATCACCCAGTTCTCATATCCTGCGTAGTTGTAATTATTTGCTTAATCATTTGTTAATATTCTCACCCGTGAGACTAAAGCTTGGACTGATGTGTCTCTTACTTACCACTATACTCCCAGTGCTTAGGAAGATCCTAGTAAATAGTATGATTCAGTAAATATTGCAGACTAATGCTCTCTCTTCATTTAGACATCTTAGGTACTGTATATATTCTAGGTTATGTAACTTCTCTTCAGAACCTTCTAGTTGCTTCTCTCTCATTCCATATATAAGCGAAAGTCCTTATGATGGTCTCTAGGGCCTTACCTGATCTGCCTTTGCTCTCCTTTCATCTCTGTATCATCTGACCGTCCATCCCAGCCACTCTAATCTCCTAGCTGATCCTCAGAAATGCAAAGCTCTCATCTGCCTTGGGAACTTTGTACTTGATATTCCCTGTGCCTGAAATGCTCTTGCTTTAGATATCTGTGTGGTTTAATACCTCATCTTCAGATCCTTCCGGTCATGATACGTCACCTCAGTAAGGTGGGCTCTCTCTGTCCACCTTATTTAAAATTGTAACCTTATCACCATTCCATAGCATTTCTGTTTCCTTTCTCTGCTTTATTTTTCCCATAATCCTTACCTCTGACATAATATTCACCATTGTTTCCCCCAGCACCCAGAACAGTGCCTGACACATGGTAGGCACTTAGAACATATTTGTTAAATGAATGAATTCAACTTGTACTCACAGGTGTTTATATGGGACAATAAGACCTATAGCCTGAATTATTGGGACTTAAGGTTTTTAAATTATTTTAAAAGATGAGTTAATTTTATCTTACATAACTTTATCTTACGCTGTTCTAAAAAAATATTTGAAGTGGCTTCTAGAACTGCATATGGTACAATGAGATGAAGACATGAAGAGAACAAAAGAAAGAGAATGTATAGTAACATTAAACAGAGTAAAATTAAAACATAGACGGTCTTCCATAGTGGCTGGCTAAAGGCAGGTTGTAAATTTGATTCGTTAAAGAACTAACTTGCTCAGAAATGATCATTGGACCAGAATCATGAAATTTGTTCTATTGCACAGGTCATCACAGACATTTGAGTCTTACATAGAAATGCAGAAAACCTATTCAATTTAACTATAGGAAGTCATAAAATGACTCTTTTATGAAGAATGTGCAATCTGTATAAGGAAATGCTCTGTTGGTATAAGACGTGAATAGTCTATGAATAGTCTCTCCTAACAGGTAGACTGATAATCATCTGATAGTTGATAGACTGATAATCAATACGTCTGAGAGATTACAGTCACGGCTGCCAGCCACTACTAATATTGTGTACAGGACATTTCCAAGGTTGACTCAAACTTAGTAGTGGAGTATTTTTTGAAAATCCACTGTCAAAGATACTAACCAGGGCATTCATTACTCTATAGTTTCTCTCACTAATCACAAGAAAACATGAGACTTCAGTGGTTGTGTTCTCCTTTTAGAGGATGGGCAACTTGAAATAGAGTTTTCATCCAGCAGTATATACATAGATCAAATCATTCCATCGTACACTTTAACCAATGCAAGGTTCTATCCGATTATATCTCAATAAAACTAGGGGAAAAAAGAGTTGTACACAATGAGTAACTGAATCGGGGTGAAGGATTGGGAGTAAAGCAGATGAATTAGACTTCAAGAAATCTCACCAAGGGGCGCCTGGGTGGCTCAGTCGTTAAGCGTCTGCCTTCGGCTCAGGTCATGGTCCCAGGGTCCTGGGATCGAGCCCCACATCGGGCTCCTTGCTCGGCAGGAAGCCTGCTTCTCCCGCTACCATTCCCTCTGCTTGTGTTCCCTCTCTCGCTGTGTTTCTCTGTCAAATAAATAAAATCTTTAAAAAAAAAAAAAGAAAAAGAAATCTCACCAATAGAGTAACAAAATGAGAGCTACCTTGTGTGTATGTGTGAGAAGTTAAATGGGGCATTATACAGTACCTGCCTTTGTGCTCATGGGAATGTATGCTTTCCTAAATCTGTTATGTCTTCTTCATCATTTAAAACTGAGTGAGAATTGTGGAGCTCCCAGCAGGTCAGAGAGAAAGCAGGGATGTGGGTGGGCGTAGACTACAGCCTTGCGGTTACCTGCAGCACTTCATTAAACAAAGCTGGTATTTTGAAGCAAAAGATGAGAATATTTAGCTAGGTGGTGTCCTACTGGCAAAATGTGCTCTAGTTTCACTTTTCTTTCTTTTTTATCTCTGATCTGGAGATAAACAGTGTTTTTTGAAGTAAAATCTTCCATCCTGTCCTATTTTTTAGGATTGAGAGAGGAGATCCAAACGTCATACTTTCAGAGAAATAATGAAAATGTGTGTTTGTTTTTTTAAAATTCATTTATGTTCTGCATATTTCAAAGAAAGAATATGAGGAGACATAATAAGAACACAGACCCATTAAAATGGGCAACTCTCATAAAGGAAAAGTGATTTTTATCAAAAGCATTATGTAGAACATGTGGCTGACTAATGATCATATTGTGTTACATTTAATCTGTAAATCTACATTTTTATCACAAAAATATATTAATTTAATGTACTTTACATATTTTATTTGCTGGAACTTTATTTTATTTTATTTTTTTAAAAGATTTTATTTATTTGACAGAGAGAAACACAGTGAGAGAGGGAACACAAGCAGAGGGAATGGTAGCGAGAGAAGCAGGCTTCCTGCAGAGCAGAGAGCCCAATGCGGGGCTCGATCCCAGGACCCTGGGATCTGACCCAGGCCGAAGGCAGACGCTTAACGACTGAGCCACCCAGGTGCCCCTATTTGCTGGAACTTTAGATTAATTTTTAAAGAAATCAAGTACCTTCATTTTGACATTTAATAAGCAACAGAAAACCTGAGAACAGACAGAACCATCAGTGTAAAAATAATGCAAAGGTCATATCTTCAGAAAGATCTTGAAGTGGCAGAAAGAAAATATCCTCCAACTTCTTTGCTGACACAGATTTTGCTACAGTGAGGACAAAGAATATGTCCACACTTTTGACTTGATATTTCCCCAGTGATGTTAGTCAGAATGCCTGACACAGGTAAAAGAGACTCGGTAACCCAAAAGGGTTCTGAATTGACGGAAGTTTGGAAAATGTTGCATTCTTTTTTGAAAATTTATAATGCAAATTAGTATTTTCTAAACTTATGTGTGGCCATAACCCTTTTTTACCCAGAAAATCTTAATAGCCCCTGGAATTGTGTTTCAGAAATGCTCTTCTAGATTTAAAAATAAATTTAAACCATATATACACATGTATACACATGTATAATATATTCTACAACAGTATTTGCTATACTTTAAAGTAAGTCAGTCCTGATTATCAATAAAAATTTTCTCCAGTATCCCTTGGTGAATATATATGTTAAAATTATTCCAAAATTGGTGTGTGTGTGTGTGTGTGTATATATATATATATATATACTAAATTAAATGTGTCATTAAATAATTTGTACAGTGTTGACATAATCACTTAACTTTTCTAGAAATAGGTTATTTGCTCTCCACTATATCACACCCTGTGGGTGTTCTTCCTTCTCGGACTATTCCTTCTAGTCTTCTCTGTTGGTTTCTCCTCATTTTCTTGACCTTTAAACACTGGTGTTCCCTGGAGCCCAATCCCAAGACCTTATTTTTTTTTTCTACTTAGACTCATTTCTCTTGATGATCTTACTATTCTCAAGGCTTTAATACCATCTTTACTTGAAAATATTTATCTCCAGCTTAGGCCTTTCCTCTGAACACCAGACTTGCACATTCAACTGCCAACTTAACATTTCCATTTGTATGCCTAATATTCATCTCAAACTTAACATCTTCAAAATTGAACTCCTAATCTTCCTTCCCATCAAACTTCTTTTTAGTTTTTCCATCTCAGTGACAGCAGATTATTTTGTTGAGGTTTCTTGCATCAGTATTCATCAGAGGTATTGGTGTGTGGTTTTCTTGTAGAATCTTTATCTCATTTCAGTATTAGGGCAATGCTGGCTTCATGAGTCTGCAATTTTTTTGGAGGAGTTTGAAGATTGGTGTTAATTCTTTAAATATTTGGTAGAATTCTTCAGGGAAGGCATAATGTCCTGGGTTTTTCTCCTTTGGGAAGTTTATGATTACTGATTTAATGTCCTTACTAATTACAGGTCTGTTCAGATTTTCTATTTCTTCAAGATTTAGTCTTGATAAGTTATGTTTCTATTTCTTTCTTTCTTTGGTGCAGACTGGTGGTTTTATTAAAGCATGAGGACATATAATCCAATTTGGTGGTGTGTAATTGTTTATAGTACTCTTCTGATTTTTGTGTGTGTCTGATTTTGTTCATCAGTTGTGATGTCTCCTTTCATTTTGTATTTTTGTTATTTAAGTCTTCTCTTTTTTCTTTTCTTTCTTTAAGATTTTATTTATTTGACAGAGAGGGACAGCGAGAGAGGGAACACAAGCAGGGTAAGCAGGGGAGGGAAAAGCAGGCTCCCCACTGAGCAAGGAGCCTGAAATGGGGCTCATTCCCAGAACCCCAGGATCACGACCTGAGCTGAAGGCAGATGCTCAACTACTGAGCCACCCAGGCGCCCCTCTCTTTTTTCTTCGTGTAGCTAAGACTTGTCATTTTTGTTGATCTTTTCAAAAAATCAGCTCTTAGTTCAGTGATTTTTTTTATTAACATATAATGTATTATTTGCCCCAGGGTATGTCTATGAATCGTCAGGCTTACACATTTCACAGCACTTACCATAGCACATACCCTCCCCAGTGTCCACAACTCAGCCACCCTATCCCTACCCCCCTGCCTCCCAGCCACCCTTAGTTTGTTTCGTGAGTCTAGGAGTCTCTTATGGTTTGTCTCCCTCCCCATCCCCTCCTGTTTCATTTCTCTCCCCCACCCCCCACAAACCCTGCCTTGCCTCTCAAATTCTTCATATCAGAGAGATCATGTGATACTTGTCTTTCTCTGACTGACTTATTTCGCTTAGCATAATACCCTCCAGTTCCTTCCACGTCATTGCAAATGGCCAGATTTCATCTCTCTTGATGGCTGCATAGTATTCCATTGTATATATATATATATATATATATATACCATATC
>CM053603.1:115496854-115514432 GCA_028646535.1 Procyon lotor
ATGCCTAACTGAGCCACCTGGGTACCCAGGATCTTTCTTCTTTTCTGATGAGGGCATTTACTGCTGTAAACTGTGTTATTAGTACTGCTTTTGCTGTGTCCCATAAATTTTGGTATGTTGTGTTTCTGTTTTCATTTGTTCCAAAGTATTTTCTGATTTCTCATGTCATTTTTTTTTCTTTGACCCATGTTTGAGAGTGTGTTGTTTAATTTCCACATATTTGTGAATTTTCCCATTTGTTTTCTTCAGCTCTAGAATTTCTGTTTGGTTTTTCTCTATACTTTCTTTGTTGATATTCTTCTTTGTTCATGCACCATTTTCCTAATTTCCTTTAGTTGTCTGTGCTCTCTCGTAGCACATTGAACATCTTTAAGTTGATTGTTTTGCCTTTTTTGTCATGTAATTCATGCACTTCCATTCCTTTAGGGTCAGTTTCTGGAGATTTATTTTGTTCCCTTGACTGGGCCATGTTTCCCTGTTTCTTCCCATGCCTTATTTATTTGCTGGAATTTGTGCATTTGGAAAAGCAACCACCTTTCTCAGTTCTGTGGACTGGCTTCATACAGGGGAAGACCTTCAGTAGTTAGCCTTACTGAAGATTCTGAGGACTTCTCAAACCTAGTAAGGACATGCGCTTTCTCTGGGTTTGTGTATGTGCCTTCCCAGTTAGAGTTCTCCAGTTGCTTTCATAGGAGATGGTCATCTTTTGCTCCCTCTGGTGTTCCTCAGTGAGATTGCAGGTTTTCTGGTGCCGCACCTCACTTCTGTGCTCTCCCCTGTACTCACCCGCCTCTAGGCATCCAAAGTATGCCTAGTTCCCTCAGCACTCCAAGTCAAATGAGATAGAAATCAGTCTTTCAGGCAGTCCCTCAAATATTTGGAACGCTGAGCAAACATTCTGCTCTTAGCTAATGGAGAAGTTGTGAGTTCGGTGTTCACTCCTGTTATTCTGAAGTGTGCCAGCCTGGGGGAAGGGCTCTAACAGATGAAATGAAATCTTACCCATTTGATGTGGCTGTTCTTGGTTTTGAACTTGCCTGAGATACTACAGCTTCTTAACTGGTTTTTGAAGGCCACATACAAGCTTTTTAGACCATATATTGTTGGGCAGTTAGCATCTTTCTAGGGGAACTAGATCTAGGGCATCCTATTCAGCTATCTTGCTGACCCTCTGTGGGGAAATGAGGTCTGGGGCTTCCATGTTTTCTCTTCTAATTAGGATTCTAGTCATGTTGGATTAGGGCCCCACCCTATTCCAGTATGACCTCATCTTCCCTTGATTATATCTGCAAAGAGCCTATTTCCAAATAAAGTCACATTCACAGATACCAGGAATTAGGACTTAAATTTACCTTTTGAGGGGAACACAGTTGTACCTACCATAGCCTTTATCAATGCTCATAAAAGATTTGAGGGCAAGATAGGAGATTAAAGAGAGTCACCCTTTAGGACGCATAGTTTAAAAACCCCTCCTGCGCTCAGCATGGAGTCTGCTTAAGACTGTTTCTCCTTCCCTCCCCCTTTATAAAATAAATAAATAAATCTTTAAAAGATAGATAAACAAACACCCTGTCACTTTACCAATTGTTTTCTTACATGAAGCAAAAATCTTAAGCCACGGAGGGAGGGGGGGACAGGAAACTCTTTTTCAAGGTCCAGACAAAGATTCATTGCTTCTGAGAGTAAGGTAAAAACAAAAGCTCTCTCTGCTGGGGAAGTGTGGGAAACTCTCCACCAGTAGCTGCAGCTACCTTGTGGTTAGTGTGGGACCTGGGGTGTTGGAGGGTTTTGTACAGTGCTCCCCTGTAGATACAAGGCCGAGTTTCACTGCCACAGGGAGTTGGGGAGGGGTGTAGAAAGCCCTATACTCAAGGCATAGAGTATAGGGCCTGTCTAAGATTGAGGCTAGACCAAGAGAACCAAGACACTTAACACTGAGTAACAACAGCGGTCTGCCTCTTCTGAAGGGACAGGGATGTAGTGAAAGCACCCCTTCTGTGGCATAGACATGCAGTGACTACGAGAGCTGAGAGCTGAGTGTGGAGCAGGAACACTGAGGAAACCAAGTGTCCTAGGTTCCACACAAAGCACGAAGTAGCAGGTGCTCACTGCTGGAGGAAGATGCACAGAAGGGAACCAAAGCAATGATAAAACCAGCTCAACTACTGACTAGATTATTTCTCTTTGGAATTTCAGGTTACCTGCTTGCAGGACAGAAGAATAGGTATGCACATTTCCATGAGTTACTATTCTATTCCCCAGTTCGTATGGTTATTCTATAGGCAATGTGTGGCATTCAAAAATTTTAAAATATGTGAAAAAAACAACCACCTATATTTAAGTTATAAAGCAATGAACAGACTCAGACCCAGAGATGACTCATGTTGGAATTCTCTGACAGGAACTTTAATTATTATTAATATGTTAAATATATTAATATATTTAATTATGATTTAACTATGATTAATATGTTAATCTTAGTGGAAAAGATGGGACATTTGCACGAACAGATGAAGAATCTTAGCAGAGAAATGTAAACTATCAAAAAAGGGGAAGGAGAAGATTCAGACACGTTTTTAAAAAATGAGGTAGCCCTTCATGGTTGCTGCAGTAATCTATTAAAATGTTCATCGCGGGGCGCCTGGGTGGCTCAGTCGTTAAGCGTCTGCCTTCGGCCCAGGTCAGATCCCAGGGGTCTGGGATCGAGCCCCGCATCGGGCTCTCTGCTCTGCGGGGAGCCTGCTTCTCCCGCTACCATTCCCTCTGCTTGTGTTCCCTCTCTCGCTGTGTTTCTGTCAAATTAATAAAATCTTTAAAAAAAAAAAATGTTCATCGCATCAATATTTTAAAAGAAAAAGAAAAAAAGAAGCAGTCTAAACATCTATTAAGAGGAAAATGAACTTTGTTGGGCTATTCATTCTTTGGCATAAATTCACCAATGCATTGTAGAGCTTCTTCCCTCAACATGGGTCAATCTCAAAAACGAATGTTGAGTAAAATGAGTTTCAGGGGCACCTGGGTGCCTCATTTGGGTAAGCATCTGATTCTTGATTTCCACTGAGGTCATGATCTCAGGGTTGTGAGATCAAGCCCCGCAGCAGCTCTGCACTGAGCGTGGAGCCGGCTTAGGATTCTCTCTCCCTCCATCCATCCCTCCCCCCGACCACTCGTGCGGCCCATGCACACATGTACTGTTTCTCTCTTTCTGTAAAAAAAAAAAATTCAAAATCATCTTATGCATTATCATAAAGATAAAAGTAGTACTTTTAGGGGGGATTATGAACACTAGATTCAAAATAGTGATTAAAGTATTGAAGAGAATGGGTGAACTTGGAAGGGTACAGAAGCTGTTTGAAAGTTATAAACGTTGGAAAACATCTGACAGAATCATGAGAACCATGAGATAGTGGTGGGAAAAGGGTGAATGATTGTCAAGTTACCTGTGGTCTAGAATAGGAAAGCTCCTCAGACTCTTAGGAAGCTCCAGAGATGGGCTCCCTTCTCTACACAGACTCTGGATTCTAACCACGGAGGAACCTGACTGAGTTTGTTAATCACTGTATGACAGGGAGAGCTGCTATGCTAATGCCCCTATTTGGGGCATGGGTCTCTGGGTTAGGGGGGTAGGATGTTGTGGCATAAAATAATGTTTCTCAGACGGTATAGTAGAGTGTAGCAGTTCATAAGAGATCAAGACACCATTCTTAATCTATCAGCATCATGTACATCTCTGTCATGGAATTACTACTTGGCATTAAGAAATGCCAAGAAGAAATTAAATTTCTGCCTAACTAGATTCTTAGTTCTTCTAGCTCTCATTCTCAAGCACTTAGTTGGTACTTAATAAGTGTTTGTGGCATGAATGCAAATGAGTGTCCCTTTCCATGGGATCTTTTTCATAACTGGTGGCTACATTATAGTTTAGAACAATGGTCCTCAAACTCCAATATGCATCAGAATTACCCAGAGGAGTAATTTAGCCAAAAGCACACGCGCACACATGTGCTCGTGTGGGTGTGTGTGTGTGTATGTGTGTAAACAAAAACACATATTGTTATGCCTTACCCTAGAGTTTCTGATTCAGTAGGTCTGGATGAGACCTGATAATTTGCATTTCTAACAAGTTCTTGTGTAATGAAAGTGCTGTTGGTGCAGAGACAATATGTTGAGAGAATCACTACAAAAATCTTGAGAAAAAAACACAGAGATGCATAATGAAATTAACAAAATTACATAACCCTTTCCTCCAAGTATCATTCCTCTGGGAATACTTCCTAAAGAAATAAAAAAAAAATGAAAGGAGAAGAAAAGCAAATTATTTAATCAAAACACAAATTTTGCTACTGTGCACTGTTGCAAATAGGTTATTAACCACCTCTGCTTCCAAGTCTTTTTTTTTTTTTTTAAAGATTTTATTTATTTATTTGACAGAGAGAGGTCACAAGTAGGCAGAGAGGCAGGCAGAGAGAGAGGGGGAAGCAGGCTCCCTGCTGAGCAGAGAGCCCGATGTGAGGCTCAATCCCAGGACCCTGAGATCATGACCTGAGCCAAAGGCAGAGGCTTTAACCCACTGAGCCACCCAGGCACCCCTGCTTCCAAGTCTTAATCTGTGAAGTGGAGATAATAGCATATTTTTAAGCTGGAAGTATCTCCCAGGGTCATTGTGAGGATTAAATTGAGGATTAAATTGATTAGGTAAAGTGTTCAGAACAATGTCTGGCTTAATATATATTAGCTATTACTGTGTTGTTAAGAAATTTCAAAACTAACCATAGAAGAGAAAAAAGAGGTCTGAGCAGAAGACATCAATCTAGGAGTCATCAGGATGAAGGAGGTCAAGAAGAGAAAGCCCTGAACTACAACAAAAAAAGGCACTGAATGTATTTTCCCTTATGTGTGAAAATGAAATTGTATCCTAGAAGCCAAAATACTTCGTTTTTGCATTTAAGAGCTTACTGTTTGATAAATAACATCACATAAAAATCTCTGCATTGAATGGCTTACATTTTCAATTTTCAAAATGAAAATAACAATATTGGGCATTTTTTAGTTACAAATATATTTGACCCAAAGTATATTAAAAAGCCTAAACTAAATGGTGTTCTTGAAATCCCCTCCCTCCCCTGGGATGCAATCGATGGCTTTTACCAATATCCTATAAAACGTCTGTCTATATTGCATTGCTTTTGAAGAAAGCATTTTGGAATGTAAAGGTTAGGACATAATTATGAATTATTTATGCTACATGACTTATTAATGTTTCCAAACTAATAGCAAAAATTTTTTTCTTTTTGCTAACTAGATGAGAGTAGGGAAGTGGAGATGGAAGGGGGAAGTCCTTGAGAGAAAGCAATTTGATTACCTAAGTGTTCTTCCCTCCCTGCCCCAAGCTGTCACATTTTTATTCTAGCTTCATTGGAAAAATCAGAGTTGCATTGATTCACTATCCCATTCACTATTGCTTCTTAACCGGAAGTAGGTAGGGACAGGAATTGAGCTTGGGCAGGAGGAGCAATTGAACGGCCTCTAACTCTATCCTATAACTATTGTGATGTCATGCTAATGAACTAAAATTCTTCTAAGAACCTGTACTATTGAGATGATTTCCAGGCACTATTACAACATGGTATAGGGATAGTCTAGGGACAGTGTTCAAGTGCAATGCTTCCTCTGCTGAACTTGCCATGATAGCAGTCTTTCCCCATTCACTCTACCCTTCATCTCAACTTCTGAGACACTGATCGATTCTGTAGAAACTCAGATTATGAAATGTTTCATTTGTATCTGTGGTGAACCAGCCTTGGAGAGCAGGATAGATGACTGGGCTAAAATCCCAGGCAACATAATTGTACTTTCATCCTCTGAAAGTGAGGGAAAAAAGAGCCAAGGGTGAAAGTAAGGGGTATGGGAAAATTTTTTTGTTGGGCAAATCTTTTGTTTCTGTTCGAAATCATCCCCACTGTTGCTTATGACTCTATTGATTTTTGGTGGTTTCGAGTTAGTTTTGTAATCACCACATACTGGAAGAGACAGGTTTCCCCATAAGCCTTTCACAATACCTCTGAGAGAACTCCCTCTCAGTGAAAATAGGTATTTTTAAAATTCCAAAACAAAGCCAAAAAATAGAAATGCTTTATATTATCTAGATTTTAACGTAGTTATGCTATTTGCACAACTAATGTTTACTAGTTAACAGGAATTAATTCTTGGCTCAGAGTCTCATTTCAGCGTGATGTATTCAGTGTTTGACATGCTTAAAAATTGACTTGTCTTTGAAAGCTTTGAAAGCTATATCGAGGGCAATTTTTTAAATTGGGTAAATATGTGAAGGTTTTCTGTGTATAATTGACCCTATAAATATATAATGCCAAATATGTTTAAATGATCTTAAATAGCCTAAGAGGGAAAAGAAGCCTTTCATTTTGTGTAAAGTTTATTGATTCGTCTGTTATATAACGTCCAGGTTCAAGGTGCAGGAACAGATACCACTTGGCATACCTTTCTAGTGGATCATGTGAAAGTGGTTTCTATTTGAAACTTCCAGATAGATACTCGGGACCTGATGGGGGAATTCCAGCAAGGTCATTCACCCATTCAGACTTTAAAAAAAAAAGAAAAATAACAAAAGGAAAAAATTTGCCTTTGTGTAAACATTAACCTACCTGCGGCTAGGTGGTTTTTTTTTTTTTTAAAGGGAGCGCTCCGGTCGGATTTCTTTTCTATTTCAAAACAAAGATAATAAATTTAATTAATTTGGAGGTTAAGTTGATATCTTTGTGATCTTTTATAGCTCTTCTGCATTGGCAGAATATCCAGTGCTTAGAAAAATGGCTTTCCACTGTCTAGCCCTTAAAATACAGGAATTCTTAACATGTTTTCATTGTGCTTTCCTTGGTAGTCCTATCAGTTGAAACAGACCCAGTTCTTGCTCTTGAAGTTTTATAAACCTGCCCTTCAATGACATTGACAAACAGACAGGCATTTGACTAAGCAAACATTGCTGGATATACATGATGAATTAAGTATTGTCATTCTGTAAATGTCTTTTGTGTGGTCTAAGTACACAATGAAATGTTGACTGTTTAGAAAATTGCAAGAGGAGTTATTCATCCATAGGCTGGCAGTGTATTCAGGCCTGATTCTTTAAATCCATATTTTAGTTAATGTTAAAATTTGCATATATGGTGCCTCATAAAATGATAGCATATTAAATTTAGTTTTAATTTTAATTACTATATAGCTTTCAAATCTTTTATCACTCATGTGTGAGTCTGTAGGGTCTTTGTGAAAGGTTCGGTGTCTGACCTGCAACATCCGGTATAATTTCCTGCTTTCTGGCCCAACTATTCCCTGTCCCTCATACTGTTGCAGGGGTGGCAGATGCATTCACTACTTTTGGACAAAGTAGAGCTTTTATAAAAGATGCTTATTAAAAGGGTGCCTGGGTAGCACAGTGGGTTGAAGCCTCTGCCTTCAGCTCAGGTCGTGATCTCAGGGTCCTGGGATTGAGCTGGGATAGATCCCCACATCGGGCTCTCTGCTCGGCAGGGAGCCTGTAACCCCCCCCCCCTCCGTCTGCCTCTCTGCCTACTTGTGATCTCTCTCTGTGTCAAATAAATAAATAAAATCTTAAAAAAAAGATGCTTATTAAATATTGAGTGGATACAAAATGTCTATAAAATTTCTATAAGCCTTGTGGAATATATGGAAAACGTTTATTTCCCTGTAGCCCCATTTTTTTTTTTATGTTAGTCACCATGCAGTAAGTACATCATTAGTTTTTGATGTAGTGTTCCATGATATATTGTTTGCATATAACCCTCAGTGCTCCATGCAATACATGCCCTCCTTAATACCCATCACCGGGGATGGCCCAGTTTTTAAAAAGCACTATTATCTTTACCTTTAATATCTCCTATATACTCCTCTCTTCTCCCAAACTTCTCTTGCTTCCTCAGAGGTAACTAATCTTCTGAATTTTTTGTTAATAATTTTCTTACTTTTTTCAGTGTTTTTTTTTTTTTTAGTCACACTCTCTGTGTCCCCAAACAGTATATTGGTTAGTTTTATGCGTTTTTGAGCTTTATAAATCATATCGTATGTATTTTTCTGGGCCTTACTAGGTTTTTTTAATCGGCATTGAAGTCTTAGATTTACCTATGTCAATGCATATAGCTATTGCTCATTAGTTTTCACTGCTGTATAATATTGCATTGTATAAGTATTCCAGAACTTATTAACAGATGAATTGATCGATAGACATTTGAGATGTTCCAGTTTTTCGGTACTACAAACATTGTTCCTATGTATACATATATTCCTGTATCTGTATCTCTACACATGTGCAAGAGCGTCTCTGTTAATGTTTCTCAACCTTTTCCATGTCATGGCACACATAGAAAATGATAGAAAACATGTGTTTCATAATACTGCATTAAAAGAATGAAGCTGTCTCTCCAGTCTCTGGCCTGGGAGCTTCTGCTTGGCTGGAGGGCTGAGAAGATCCCTGTCTGCGCACACCTGTAACCTATTTGTTGAGTACCAGGGCACCAGGGCATAGCAATTGGGAAGCATGGTTCCTGGGAGTTGAAGTGCTGGTTGTAGAAACATGCTTCAACTCTTCTAGGTAATACCACCATGCATGGTGGTATTAATAATTCCATTTACCTGACGTTCAAAGTGCTTGTATCAGTTCACATTCCATGAATATATATTTAAGATGAAAAGGGAATCCTTGATAATTCTACCAATCTCATGATTATAAAGGTCAAGTTGGAGAAGAAAATAATTTGCTCTTCTTTAGGATATCAATTCAGATTTGCTTTCTCAAAATATGATAAAGTTAAAACTCCTTTACAGCACGACAGCAGAGAGTTATAGGCCATGGATGATGTTAAGAAGTGATAACATGCCTCCATAGTTGTTATTAATCACGAAAGCCAACAGCCTGAGCTGAAATACTTGTGGGAGCTGTAATTCTGTCTTCTAGGTTTAGTGTTGCATTAGCTTTTTATTTCTTAGCCTTGAGACAATGTATATAAGATGCAATATGAGGGCTATCTGCTATATAATTTTTAGTTTAAAAACCCAAGCATTTATAAAAGAAGCTGGTTTGTTTTGACTGTTGTTAAAAATTGACTTTCTTTTAAACAGTAAAAATGTTGTAAGTATCAGAATTGATTAAGGTAATAAATGATGATAATTTTTCCATTCAGATAACATTAGACAATTGGTTTTACAAAAATCACTAACCCCACATAGTTTTTCCATGACATTTTCAAGAGGCTCCTGTATATTACTATACCATTACCGCTCTAATGGCTTTCTCACACAAAAGATGTAAAAAAAAAATCTTTACTTGGTAGGAAGTATTGCTTTGTAGCGTATAGACCAAGGCTGTTTAAAATTAGATGGGGGCGCCTGGTGGCTCAGTGGGTTAAAGCCTCTGCCTTCGGCTTAGGGCATGAGCCCAGGGTCCCCAGATCAAGCCCCGCATTGGGCTCCTTGCTCGGCGGGAAGCCTACTTCTCCCGCTACCATTCCCTCTGCTTGTGTTCCCTCTCTTGCTGTGTTTCTGTCAAATAAATAAAATCTTTAAAAATAAAATAAAATAAAATTAGATGGAAAATATCAGAGGAAAACTTTCAAATTTATGCTTATCCTTGTATATGATGACCTAATGCCAAAGTAATATTTTAATTTACTTGGCAGAGAATTACATATGAATACTGTACTTCCCTTTTACTGGTATACTGTGTACTACCCATAAAGCAGGGTTTTAGTTGTTTTTATATAAATTAGAAGCACAGTCACCAATTCTTGTGGTAACACCTATGTTTATAGTATATGTGTAATATAAATTAATAGAGATGTGTGTATATGTATGCATGTATGTGGTGTTGGTTTCTTCTTAGTATATCATATATTCATTCTCAAGGAGTACTGATTAAGCATCTGAGTATAGTTAACACCGTGACTTCCATCTAAGCATGTAATTAAACTCTAGCTACAGACATAAAGGATAAACAATATACGGTTACATAAATAGCAATAGTAAATAGTGGTAAATATGATAAACTCAAGATTTTTTGTTCATTATTTTTCTTCTTGGAATGTGAAATGTTTATTGTAATTTGCCATAGTTCATAAAGTTATTTTTAAAATTATAGGCATCCTGAATTTCAATAGCAAGGTTACATTTCAGCGTAACTGGCCTATATCAGTGCTTCTCAGATCTCTACCCAACAACCCCTTTACAGAAGTGGAGAATGAATTTGTAGCTCTAGAAGTAGGAAGGTGCCCTCCTATGAAGACATTCTGTGCTTGAGATTTCGGGATCTGTCTTCAGAGCTTGTGTACATTTTGCATTCTTCGGTTTCTATATATTTTCCTCCAAATAAGACTGATATTGCATACAGATCTACCCTGTGGTTTCACATACCTCAGTTTGCAAAGCATGATAATAAGTGGAATCCTATTTCCTAAAGGCCTTTAAGTTAGAAGTGCTTTCTTGTAAGAAAATTATGACTTCTGTCATCTGGGTTCTATTTAGGCTTTCCTGAAAGTGAAAAAGTTCTCTTGAGCGACCTCCTTTGCCGTCAGCGATTTCTCCCTACTTAACTGTCTTGTGGACTTTTGTAGATCTTCATTTTTTGAGCAGTGCATTTGATGGAACCCTTCTTCTTTGATCTCTCTTTTATCTTGGTTTCCAGGAAATTGCCCTATCTTGCTTATTCTCAGTACTCTTTGACCACTCCTTCCTCGTCTTCTTTGCTACTCCTTTTACTCCAATTGTGTTTCTGGCCCACAGCTCAGTTTTAGCTTCTCCTCCCTCTGTCTCTGTCACCTTTTCAGCTACCCCATTTCTGTCTTCTCACCAGAATACTCACCCTGTATTATTCACATGGCTTTTGGACAATTGAGCTTGGACATTTTAGGGTCACTTCATATTTGGCATTTATAAACTCACTCACATCCCCAGGGCCTTGCACAGAGCCTTGAGGGGAGGTGGGTACCAGCATATACTTAATGAATGAATGAAATGAATCTCATTCCCCTTCAAACAAACCACCTCCTCTCAAAAGATTTTCATCTTTTGTCACTGGTATCACTGATCTTCTCTCTGCTCTCTGCTCTTGTAAATACTTTTTTCATTTTTTTTCTTTTGAAATGTATCTCATATCTGCATTAGTTCATTTCATTGTATTTTCATGACTTTTACCCTAATTCCTCATGCCAAGATTACTCCCACAGTTTCCTATCTGGCATCTTTGGTTCTAATCTCTCCTCTTTCCAAGCCATCACCACTGTAGCCACCCTAAAAAATTTTTAAACGTTAATTTATTTCTTGCTGTTGTTATTTGGAAATGATTTTTATTTATTTGAAAGAGAGAAAGAGAGAGCTAGCGAGCAAGCACGTGCTGAAGGGAGGGGCAGAAGGAGAGGGAGAAGCAAACTCATCACTCAGCAGGGAGCCTGCCTCAGGGTTTGATCCCAGGACTCCGGGATCATGACCTGAGCCAAAGGCAGATACTTCACTGACTGAGCACCCCCCAGATGCCCCAATTTGTTTCTTATTCTAATAAATTTTTTATTTTTGAGATAAGTTTAAGTTTATAAAAAGCTGCACAGATAGTACCTTCACCTGGTTTCTCCTAATGTTAACATCTTTTCTAACTATGGCTCATTTGTCAAAATGAAGAAATTAACATTGGTGCATGACTCTTAACTAAAATCCAGACTTTAGGTTTTCACCAGATTTTTTTACTACTGTACTCTTCCTATTCCAGGATGCAACATTGCTATTTAGCACATCTATCAAATTTTTAAATAGTTAATGCAAATTTAGGCAAGAATTCAAAAGGACAAAAGGATATAGAAGTTTCCTTCCTACTTCTGAACCGTATATATCCTGTCTCTTCCCTAAAGACAACCCATTGTTTCTGGTTTCTTGGATATTCTTCCTAAGAGATTCTCTGAGGGGACACACACACACACACACACACACACACACACACACACACACACACCCCACACACACACACTTTCAAACATACATAAATAGTTGCCTTCTAAATATCCTGTTACCTTTCTTTAACTTGGTATAGTTTCATCACTTTTTATCAGTAACACGAAGTTGCCTTTTTTAAAAAATTTCAGGATCCTATTGAGTATCTGTTCTGCAATTTGATTTGCCAGTTCCCTACTGATTGACATCTTTTCCTTTTGAAAACAGTGCTGTAGTGAATATCCACAAATATATGTCATTTTACATATGTACGTTTCTAGTTATTGCAGGGTGAAAGGGTATATGCGCTCATAACTTGATGGCCAATTTGCATTTTAGAGAGTTCCCACTATTTTATCTTCCATTATTTACCCATAGCTTCACCAATGTTATGTCTTAATAGACTCTGGATTTTGCCAATTTAGTAGGTTAAAGTATAATTTAAAATTAAGTCATTATACTTTCAGTTTGCATTTGTCTTATAGTAAGTTGGAGCATCTTTACATACATTTAAGAGCCATTTACATTTTCTTCTGTGAACTGTAGAGATACTTTGCCCATTTTTCAATTAGGTTATTACAACATTCATTTATTAAGTTGAAGGCCTAGTCCTCTTTTCAAGACTTTACATCATATGTTTCTACCCCAGTGCACACTACTTTCCATAACCACTACTGCTCTGACCAGTCCGGTTTTTATACCCTTCCAAGGGTACACTGTGTTCAGTCCTTCTACCACACCTTCTTTCATCGTGTTCCTCCTTTTTGCCCTTCCACTCATATCTCCCCTTCTGAGACAGAAGTTGTCACCTCCCTCAATTGGATAAACTGTCTTTTAACTTCAGGTAGACTTCTGGAAACAATAATTAACTGATAGTTTGTGAACTCTTAAAAAAGGAAATGTTAATCATTAAGAGACAGCATTGAACTACCAAAA
Organism: Procyon lotor; assembly: GCA_028646535.1. Taxonomy (NCBI): domain Eukaryota; kingdom Metazoa; phylum Chordata; class Mammalia; order Carnivora; family Procyonidae; genus Procyon; species Procyon lotor. Next base: position 115,509,797 of record CM053603.1, read on the forward strand.
ACAACCCCCCTTTCTTATCAAACTAACCACATCTCCATTTCCTTTAGAGTTCTTGTATGCTGTGGACACATCTTTATTAAGTCATTTTATTCTCTTGATATGTTTGAGAAATTTTTAAAAAATAAGTTTATGAGAGGGCACCTGGGTGGCTTGGTTGGTTGAGCAACTGCCTTCAGCTCCGGGATCGGGATCGGGCTGAGTCCCGCATCCAGCTCCCAGCTCCGCAGGGAGTCTGCCTCTCCCTCTGACCTTCTCCCCTCTCGTTCTCTCTCTCCCTCTCTCTCTCTCTCTCTCTCTCTCTCTCTCTCTCGTGCACGCACGCGCTCTCTCTCTCAAATAAATAAGCAAAATCTTAAAAAAATAAGTTTATGAGAGTAGGTGGTTTGTGGCTAATCAAACTTGTGTAACCAAAGAGTTTTGATTCATAGATCAATGTCAAACTGAGAATATCTTACAACAAAACTGTTCTCTATTTCAGAACTCTGTTCTTGCTTTTGCTGCTCAATATTTGTTTACTATAATCTGATGAATACATGGGAATTAAATAAATGAAGTTAAGCTTAAAAAGGATACTTCCTATGACTGTACAGAAGCATAATTCAACATTATCTTAATAGTTTGGAAGGATGGGCTAAAACCAATAAGGTGAATTTTTTTTTGATTGAAGTGAATATAAAGCTCTGCATTTCATCCCCAAAATTAGTTGAAAGAGAGAATGAGGGTAGAGTCAGGCAGCTGGCTTGATGTAGTTTGTGTGACAAAAAGTTCACCAACTTAAGAATATAATATGTTAAAGTTGAAATCTTCAGTTTTCTTTATTAATTTATAAAATTATAGCATCAGATTAAGGAACTTAGTATTTCCACAATTATTTTTTTCTTCATGAGAACTCATTTGGAATATGGTATTCAGTTCTAGGTATTATATTTTCAAAGGAAATTAAGTTTGAAATTAAAGTACCTGTATTATTTTTCTATTGCTGTCATAACAAATTATCATAAATTTAGCAGACTAAAATAAAACAATGCCCTTTCATCGCCTTACAGTGCTGAGGTCAGAAATTAACACAGATCTCAATAGGCTAAAACCAAGGTATCATCGGGGCGCCTGGGTGGCTCAGTGGGTTAAAGCCTCTGCCTTCGGCTCAGGTCATGATCTCAGGGGCCTGGGATTGAGCCCCACATCAGGCTCTTTGCTCAGCAGGGAGCCTGCTTCCCTCTGCCTCTCTGCCTACTTGTGATCTCTCTTCTCTCTGTCAAATAAATAAATAAAATCTAAAAACAAAATAAACAAACAAAAAAGCAAGGTATCATCAGGGCTGTATCCCTTTCTGGAGGCTCTAGAAGAGTGTCTGTTTTCCTGCCTTTTCTGGCTTCTAGCCGTCCCCTACCTCCCCCCTTCAGAACCAACAGAAGCAGTCCAGTCCTCACATGGTTTCTCTCCGGCCACAGCTGGGAAAGGCTCACTGCTTTGAAAAGATTCATGTGAAAAGATTGGTCCCATCTGGATAATCTCCCCGTCTCAAAGCCCTTAACCGCATTGACTAAGGCCCTTTTGCCATGGAGAGTAACATATTCACAGATTCTGGTGATGACAAGATGGACATCTTTGTGGGGGACCATTATCCTGCCTCCCACTGTTCTTATTGCAGGGGATCACCAGGATAGTGTCGGGGCTAATTGGATAGAGAAGCAGATTAAGAAGAATTGAAGATGATCCCCAAATATGTTGCCTAGGAGAGAATGAGATAATGTTTATAAAGTGATTAGAGCAGTAAGTGCATAATAAATGGTTTCTGCTTCAACGGCTAATGCTACAAATTACAGAAATACAGTAGCTCAGAAGGGAAAGAAGCTTAGGGATGTGGAAGGGGATGAAGCAGCATAACATTTTATCTTGCAAAGAACAGAATTTGGGATCCAAGTTCTCACTTTACTCTTAGGGAAGCAGGTGGTTTCAATGTCCGAAAAGAACTAAGTTTAACAAGAACTCTGCGTTATTCCCCTACCTGGTAAAAGAGCGAGAATAGAGTTGATGGGGACTCTGGTACAGAAGCAACTTTCTGGCCTCTTTTTTTGCCATGACTGCGCAATATGTAGATTCTGAGGAGGAGAGAAAACTTTTATGAAAGGGAGAAAGCACGATTTCTGAAGCTCAGAGGACGACTGTATTAGTTTTTCTCCCTCAGAAACACATGGGAAAGAAATGTCCTCTGAAACCAAAGCCCCGCCATCCGAGACAATGAGATTTCTTCAGGCTTTCCCTACGGTCTTTACATTTGTCTCTTGACCTTTAATTTAAGCTGCTGATTAGTGGTGGTCAAGCAGTAGTTAAATTAACAGGCCCTCCCACCTCGCTCCCACTGGGTGGTAGCTTTCAAGGCCGCAGTAAATGTGTATCAGTGTGAACCCGATCCAGAAACAGCCTGGAAGGGAACAAAGTTTAGTCTGTGAGGAAATAGGCGGCTGCCGGCTGCGGATAGTTTCATGCCGTCTGTCCAGATTTCAGACTTGCTGTGGTGTAAGTAATTTTTTAAAAATATATTCGAATAGAAAAAGATTGTGGGAATAATTCCCACCTAAGATTAAATTAAGGTCCTGCCGGGTGCTAAATCTTGTGTAAGTAGACCTACTTAAAAGAAAGTTTCAGCCTGCTCGGCGGTAGTTGGTTTTTAATGTCTAGTCTTTGTTTAAGTGAAGATGTTTATGGTCAGAAAATAAAAGGGAGCAAATATGTATTTGGTGCCCAGAGATTATTTCTAGGGATTGCTTAGATTTCTCCTTCGTGTTCTTTCCAGCGGCTTTTCCTTTAGGTTCATGTTACAAGTTTATATTAGCAAATATGTGTCATACTTTCAAATAGTTGAACTGGAGGGTTTGTGGTTCAAAGAAATGAAATGAATGAGAATAAAGTAGAACCGAATACAGTGTGGTAAGCTGCTGAGGGCCTAGATTTAAGAGCAACATAAGGTGTTTTCAAAGAGGAGGAACTTTGTGAAATAGATGAAGATGGCAAGCAGCTTTAGGAATTTCATGCAACTTTGGAGAAATTGTTTTTAAGATTTTGACATGTGTACTAATTTTCCAGACTCGATTCCCAGTACACTGGCGTGTAAAATAAATTTCCTACATGAAACTGAAATTGTTGTATCTCAGCTATTATGGTTCTATGTTGAGATAAAGACTCCAGGAACTACACACATTGTTACCCAAAAATCGACTTTATTGAGTATCACAATGTTAAGGTTGCTTTTGGTGTTGGAGAAGTTGATATTTTCTATTTCTCTTTTGCTATACATATTTGAAAAAAGAGTCCTGGTACAGGACAGTTTTGTGACTTCGAATCTAGAAGCAAAATTTGATGTCATTAATATATACAAGTTATAAATGCTGGCTGCTAGCCCATAGCCTTTCAAATCGATCAAGGAGTGCTGAGGACATAGATTGTTTGCGGAGGAGTACACTGGGTTTCCCCTTGCCTCTGCCTTCACATCCGGTTTCAGGGACAGTCTGTTTCTCTAGCCTGTCTCACGTTCCTGCAGGACTGACCAGAAGCTCAGATGATGCTTTTGGGCCCCAACTGACCTTTGGTGGGATTGAAGCCCAAGATACACTGTTCTGAGTGGGTTCTGGGACCGTAATGAAGTAAAATCTTTAACCCACCCTTTAGCTTGCTGAATTTCAATGACTCTAGGTTCCTGAGCTTATTAACTCCTCCCACTCAATAGCCTCTCATGGGCCAGGTTACTTATGGTTGTTGGTTTATGGGGCAAGAGTTGGGGGAGAAGGGTCCTAGGAAAGGAGCCAGCATGGCAGGTGACACCATTACCTGAGAAGCAGCTATTTCCTAATATGATTTGAAATATTTCACCTTTTTTTTTTTTAATTTATTTATTTGACAGAGAGAGAGAGATCACAAGCAGGCAGACAGGAAGGCAGAGAGAGAGAAGGTGAAGCAGGCTCCCCGCTGAGCAGAGAGCCTGATGCGGGGCTCGATCCCAGGACCCTGGGACCATGACCCTAGCCAAAGGCAGAGGCTTTAACCCACTGAGCCACCCAGGCACCCGATATTTCACCCTTTTAACACCTGGAAGACCCTACAGGTTGTACTGGCTGACTCTTAAATCCAGACCCTTTTGGGTATTTTCAAATTTGTTTTCCTATTTTTTTAATTTGTTTTTATTTAAATTCAATTAATTAACAGATAGTGTATTTTTAGTTTCAGAGGTAGATTTCATTGACTCATCAGTTGTATATAACACCCAGTGCTCATTACATCATATGCCCTCCTTGATGTCCATCACTCAGTTACCCCATTCCCTCCCCCCTCCAGCATCCCTCAGTTTGTTTCCAATGGTAACGAGTCTCTTATGGTATGTTTTTCTATTTTTAATTGTTACATTTTTATAGTTTATATCCAAGCCTGAAGTCTGGGTGAAAGCCCCTTGGGTGCTAAGAAGGGACACAAAGCCACAAATAAAACCTTGGTTTCCTGCTTCCAGATGGAAGGGACTTGGGACCTCAAACAAACCCCCAGGTGTCTGCTAAGTCATGCCCCCCTCCTGTCATGGAGCGGGGTTAGGAAGGCTCCTCCTTTTCTTTTTCTTTTTTTTAATTCCAGTGTAGTTAACAGTGTT
>CM053603.1:115514932-115580546 GCA_028646535.1 Procyon lotor
GAGTCATGATCTCAGGGTCCTGGGATCATGACCTGGGCCGAAGGCAGCCGCTTAACAACTGAGGCACCCGGGCGCCCCTTTGTCAAAACTTTTGGTGGGAAAAGGGGAAGAGGATATTTTATTTACCGAGAAGGGCCATTAGATAACTTTCTACAGTCCTAGAAATGTTCTAAATCTTGATTCCGTTGGTAGTTACAGGATGTATAGAATTGTTCGCATTCACCAGATTGAACACTTGAGATCTATGCATTTCATGTATGTAAATTATATCAACAAAAAAGTTTTGTAAGTACAAATTAAGAGTCTGGAATAAAATCTGCACTTTACATTAGGTAACATCCTTATTTCAGATAAAATAAAATAAATTATGAGGAATAAGTGTAAATTCTTTAGGAAAAAAGATGGGGCAAATAGTCCAGGAAGAGGAACCATTTGCAACACTTGGGAAGAGGTGTAGGAATGCATGATGTTTGGGAAACATGGCTCTATGTGTTGGAGAGCCATCAAAATATTTTCATGAGAGAATTGAAATAATCAGACTGTTTTTGAAAAGATCACTACTATTTAAACTGAAGGGGAAAGAGATTAGAAGTAGGGAGATAAGGAAGCTATTGCTACAGTCCAGATGAGACTACCTCAGGCAAAGCCTGTAAGAAGAGTAGGGCATAAACTTAAATGATATTTAGATAGTTGGGTTTAGTGACTGACTAGATTTATTAAAATATTAGCAAATATCTGTGAGCCAGGCATTGTGCTTTGGGCTGCCATGCCTTATCTTGTTTAACCTTTATGATAACCATATAAGAAGGTAGGTTTCACTTATGTGTGGAGCATAAGGAAAACATGGAGGACATTGGGAGAAGGAAAGGAAGGGTGAATTGGGGGAAATTGGAGGGGGCGATGAACCATGAGAGACTGTGGACTCTGAGAAACAAACTGAGGGTTTTGGAGGGGAGGGTGTTGGGGATTGGGTGAGCCTGGTGGTGGGTAGTGAGAAGGGCACGTATTGCATGGAGCACTGGGTGTGGTGCATGAACAGTGAATCTTGGAATACTGAAAAAATAAAATTAAATTAAAAAAAGAAACAAATTAGAAAATAAAAAAAAGGTATTACAATTACAATAACTTCATCTCCATTTTACAGATAATGCCACACAATTTGCCCAAGTGACATAGCTTGAAAGTGGCCCAGCCATGGTTTCTAAAATATACTTTCTCATTAATGAGTTGTGGTAATTCTGAAGATAATTTATTTCCAAAATTGCTAAAACAGTGAAAGAGAAAAATGGAAGGCTAATGTCATCACCAAATTTAGAAAAGTCAAGCAAATTGTTAAAGCAAAAGAATTACTTGATTTAAGTAAATCCTTGGAACACACAATCTAGGCCATATTTTCAAGGGAACAATTTAAAATTTCACATAAGTATATTCCTTTCTCTATATATGTCCCCCTAAAATATTTAGTACCAAATATTGAGTTCATTAGTGTACACAAGAAAAAAACATATGAAATTGAAATCCTATTGCAGTATCACTAAAAGGAATCAATATTTCTTTGCATCATATAGAAAAATACTTGTCATAAATAGTGCTCAGAAATATTATAAACCAGAGATTAAATTTAATATCCTATGAAAAGCCTCTAAAGCACTGCTAGAAGAAAGCTACATTGCATTAAGTTCCTCAAAAAAAAAAAAATAGATATCAATGACATGGATACATTTTAACATTTAACAATATAATTTTAAAAAAAACAATAAAATTTTCAAATCATTTTTAACAGTGGTCCTCAAATTAATTAAATTAGTTAAAAATATGCATTATTGGGTCAGCTGGGTGGTTCAGTCAGTTAAGTGTCTGCCTTCAGCTTGAATCAGGATCCCAGAGTCCTGGGATCAAGCCCCTGCTCAGCGGGGAATCTGCTTCTCCCTCTGCCTCTCCCCCTGGCTTGTGCTCATTTTCTCTCACTTACTTTCTCTCTCTCAAATAAATAAAATCTTTAAAAAGATATTCATTATCGAGCAAATTATCATTCAGTATCTCTAATGAACATATACTCACTGATGAAAACTAGAGTTATACCTAATAGTAGAAAGTGGTTTAATATCAGAAGAGAGACTGGTACAACCATTATGGAAAACAGTGTAGAGGTTCCTCAAAAAACTAAAAGTAGAACTACCATACTATCCAGCAAGCTCACTAGTGGTTATGTATCCAAAGGAAATGAAATCAAGATCTTAAAGAGCTATCTGTTCTCTTATGTTCAGTGCAGCATTGTTCACAATAGCCAAGATATGGAAAAAACCTACATGTCCATCAGTGGATGATAGATAAAGAAAATATGGTGTATATGTACAATGGAATATCATTTAGCCATAAGAAGGGGAAACCCTGCCATTTGTGACCACACAGGTGAACCCAGAGGATATTATGTTAAGTAAACTATTTCAGAAAGATAAATACTGTTCTATCTTACTTAAATGTGGGATCTGAAAACATGGGACTCAGAAAGAGTAGACCAGTGGTTATCAGGGAACTGGGAGGTAGGAAAGATGGAAGATATTGGTTAAAGGGTTAATTGATTATAGTCATCCTTTCACAATGAAAATTGTGAAATTTTCATGGTTTTATATCAAACCATCATCTTGTACACCTTAACTATATATAATTTTTATTTATGAATTAGACCTTAAAAACTGTAAAAAAGGTTTTTAAAAAAAGGTGGCTATTAATTTCATAACAAGATATGATTATTTAATATTATAAATGCTGTTTTAAAATATTTGATAGACTACAAAATATTTTTTTCAGAATTTATAAATAAGAACAAAGTAAGTTTCCTAATTTATTAAAATCACACATACACAATTCTTTAGGTTTTTCAAAGCTTGGGAATACGTTTATGTTTTAATGTTAAGTTTAAAAAGCAAGATACAAAACTGCATAAAAACCACAATCCTAGCTTATTAACAAATATACAATTAAAAGACTGAAAGGTAATGTACAAAAACATTAACAATGGTTATTCTGGAGGACTACTTTTAATAATTTTTAAGAACAGACAAAGATCATTTTAAAAAGAGTCCACACCAACCTCTTTGAGAAACTGGCAATATCTATTAAAGCTGAACATGTACCTCCTGCAACAAAGAAGCTAGTGACATTTATTGAATGCCTATGTGACAGGCCTTGTCCCGAGTACTTCATATATGTGTTGAATTGTGTTGGTGAGGGTGGACATCCTTGTCTTGTTCCCAGTCTCTGTGGAAAAGTGTTTCATGTTTCATCATAAGCATGGTATTGCTGTAAGTTTTTTGTAGATACATTTTATACTTTGAAGAGGCTGTCTTTTTTTCCTAGTTTTATGAGAATTTTTTGTATGAATTTTTGTCTAATGCATTTGCTCTATCTATTGGGATGATTGTATCGCTATTCCCTTTTATTCTCTTAATATTATATTGAGTTTTCTGACATTAAATCAACTTTGCATTCTTGAAATAAATGCCATTTCAGTCACGTTGTGCTATGTGTTTAAAAAATTCAGTAGATTCATGGGGTACCTGGGTGGCTCAATGAGTTAGGCATCCAACTCCATCTCAGCCCAGGTCTGGATCTCAGGGTCATGGGGTCAGGCCCCGTGTTGGGCTCCATGCTGGGCATGAGCCTACAAATCAATCAATAAATAAACACATGCACCATAGGTTCAATTTACTAGAGCTGGGAGGAGCATTTTTGCATCTTTGTGAGGTGCAATGAGGAATGTCAGTATCTATAAAGGATATTGGTCTGTAACTTAGTTTTTAATAATATCTTCATCATGTTTTTGTACCAGGACTATGCTGGAATTCTAGAATGAATTAGAAGGTGTTTCCTCCTTCTGTGTTTTCTGAGTTTGTGTAGAATTCGTATTTTTATTGGTAGTTGTAGGTGGTCATAGTGGTGGTAATGATGGTGGTAAATGTTTGATCTTACCCCTTGGTAAAGCCATGAGGGCCTAAAGCTTTTTCCTGGGGGAGAACATTTTTATTATGAATTTGATTCATTATGAATTCTTTAATAGATATAGGAAGACTTAGATTTTTCTAATTCTTTTTTTTTTCTAATTCTTTTTAAGTCAGTTTAAATAATTTGTGTTTTTTTAAGATTTGTCCATATTACCTACATTGTTGCATATATTGGAATAACATTCATAATATCTTAGTATTGTTCTTAATGTCTTCAGTGTCTGATATGATATCCCTTCTTTCATTCCTAATGATAATTTTTAATTTTTGCTTTTTTAATTAGTACACTATTTTCAGCAGTTTTAGGTTTATATGAGAGTGAGCAGAAAGTACAAAAAGTTTCCATATTCTTCCTCATCCCCACACTCAGTTTTCCTATTATTAATATCTTGCAGTAGTATGGTACATTTGTTACAATTGATGAGCCAATAACAATACATTTTTATTCACTGAAGCCCGTAGTATATATTAGGGTTCATTCTTTGTGTTGTATCATGCAGAGTAGTTTCACTGCCATAAAAATCCCCTGTGCTCCACCCCTTCATTCTTCCTCCCTCCCCTAGACCCCTGGCAACTGCTCATCTTTTTACTGTCTCCATAGTTTTGCCTTTTCCAGAATTCCATATAGTTGGGATTATATGTATGTAACCTTTCAGATTGGATTCTTTCACTTAACATAATTTTTTTTCTTTTTTCTCTATCAGTCTTGCTAAGGTATTGAGAATTTTATTAATATTTTAAAAATTATCTATAGAAAATTTATTCATTTTCTGTTTCTCTTTTTTTTTTTTTCATTTTCTATATCTTAATTTCATTGGTTTCTGTTCTCAGCTTTATTATTTCTTCTTCTTTCATTGGGTTTAGTTTGTTCTACTTTTCCCAGCCTTTTTTGGTAGAAACAGATCATTGCTTTTAATTTCTTTTCTAAACTACACATTTAAAGCTATACGATTTCCTCTAAGTACTGGGTTAGTTGTATCTCACACATTTTGATATGCTTTCTTCATTCTCATTTAGTTGGAAATCTCACTTTCCTTGTGATTTGTTTTTTCACCCATGGGCCATTCAATGTGTGTTTTTTAGTATTCAAACATTACAGGGATTTTTTCTTTAACGATTCATTTATTGATTTTAGAGAGCGCGTGAGCAGAGGAAGGGGCAGAGGGAAATGGAGGGAAAGAGAGAGAGAGAGAAAGAGAGAGAATCTCAAGCAGATTCCCTGCTTAGTGTGGAGCCTGGTGCAGGGCTCCATCTCGCCACCCTGAGATCATGACCTGAGCTGAAACCAAGAGTTGGTTGCTCAACGGACTGAGCCACCTAAGCATCCCAATAGGGATTTTTTAGAAGAGCTATCTTATGATATGTAAAAGAATAGATAAAAAGACTGAAGTCTTTTGAAATTTACTGAGACTCATTTTAAGGCCCAGAATAAGATCTATGTGGGTGAGTCTTCTTTGCACAAATTCTATAGGTAAGTGTGGTGCCCTGTGAATGTCAGTTAGGTCAAGATGGTTGAGAATATTGTTTAAATCTATCTGCTTACTGATTTTTTTTTTTTTTTTGGCCTAGTACTATCTGTTACTGAGAAAGGGGTTTTAAAATCTCTGTGATTGTGGACTTACCTATTTCTCTCGTTAGTTCTGTCAGTTTTGTACTTGAAAGCTCTGCTGTTGAGTACAACCGTATTTAGAGTTGTTAGGTCTTCTTGATGAAGGGGCTCTTTTATTTTTATTAAATCTCCCTTTCTATTGCTGCTCATACTGTGTCTTGAAATCTACTTTGTCTAACTGATAGTATATAGTTACAGGAGCATTCTTATGCTTAGTATTTGCATGGTACACCTTCCCCCACCCACCTTTTACTTTCAAATTGTCTGTGATTTTCTACTTGAGGTATCTTTTATAAATAGCATATGGCTGAGGCTTGCTTTTCCTTTTTTTTTTTTTTTAAAGATTTTATTTATTTATTTGAGAGAGAACGAGAGAGAGAGCATGAGCGGGGAGAAGGTCAAAGGGAGAAGCAGACTCCCCATGGAGCCGGGAGCCCAATGTGGGACTCCATCCTGGGACTCCGGGACCACGACCTGAGCCGAAGGCAGTCGCTCAACCAACTGAGCCACCCAGGCGCCCCTGCTTTTCTTTTTTTTAATCCAGTCTCATAGTCTCTACCTTCTAGTCCTTCAATATTTAATGTATTCATGGATATGGTTGCACTTTGGTGTACTTTTTTCTTTGTTTTCTACATATCCCATGTGGGTTTCGTGCCCCATTTCCTTCTTTGACTGATTGAAGTTTATCAAATATTTTGTAGTACTCATCTAATGGTTGTTGAGCTCTATCGTTTCAATACTTTTAGTACTTGCTCCAGAGATTTTACTAGGTATCCTTAAATTATTATAGGCTACTAATTAATATTATATCATTTCTTATAAAATATAAAAACTGCAGATATAAAATATATGACAGTAAGAACACAAAAAGATGGGATTTGGTAGAATCATACTGCATTAGGGCTAACATGAGGGATACTTGCAGCATTGAAACTCCTCAGTTTCCTAACTGTGGTGGTGGGTAAGTGAACCTACACAGATGATAAAATCGTATAGACTGTAATACACACACACACACACACCCCCAGATAAAACTGGGGAAATCTGAATAAGACCAGCAGATCATATCAATGTCACTCTCCTGTTTGTGATGCATATTATATTCTAGTTTTGCAAAATGTTGCTGTTGGGGAAAACTGGACAGGAAAATGTTACCATTGGGGGAAAACTGCACAGAATTTACAAGGACTCTATTATTTTTTATAACTGAATGCGAACCTGCAATTATCTCAGTAAAAATAAAAAAATGTTCTTGCTATAAGGTAACGGAATTTCATTGCTAAAGCAAGGGGCCTCCAAGTATCAAGAAAGAAAAAAGACAAAGCACATTTCTCCTTTGATTTAAATCTATAAAAACAGAATATTCAACACTACTTCCTAGTTCCTATTGCCTGGTTGGTAGAGAGTGGTAGAAGGGGTTTGGAACAGTATCTATCAACATGCCTGCACTTACGTGTGGCAAATGCGGGCCAGCTGTGCACCAATAGGCCTCCATTGCCCAGGCCTAAAGGGACTCTCATAAAAGTAACTATTGGAATATCCAATCCAACCTGCTGTGGTCGTGAAAGACTAGGTTAAAATTATCCCAGCCCAAAAAGATTTTATCCTGTGCTTAAGAGTTATAAGAAGAAAAACCTGTAACCTTATCCAACCAACAAATGTTTCTTGAATACCTTCTGTTTATTTAAGTACTCCGCTAGATGCCGAGGACACAGGAATGGAAATGACACACTTACTGACTTCAAGAAGCTTAGGGTTTCGTGCAGCATACAAACTTATGCTCCAATCACTATAATAGAGACAAGTTAAATATGCACAGGGTACTGTGGAAACAGAGGAGGGACCTCCAACAGATCCCAAAAGGTCATCAGGGGTTTCTGAAGGAAGATATATTCGGATAAAGCCTTAAAGGAGAAGTAAGAAAAAGGAAGAGTTGACAGGGCACTCTAGGGAGAGGCAACAACAAGGTCAAGTACCTACAGGTGAGGAGAATAAGCAGTTCACTTTGGCTGGAGCCTAGAACTAGCAGCGGGAGGAGGTGAGGACAGAGAAGTTGGGATCGCTTCAGAAATGGCTTTATGTGCCAAGGTCAGGAGTTTATACTTTATCCCGAGTCTTATGAGGAACTTCCTTTACATATTTTAGGGTTTAAGTGTGCATCCTTTCCTCTTTTTTTTTTTTTTTAAAGATTTTATTTATTTGACAGAGAGAAACACAGCGAGAGAGGGAACACAAGCAGAGGGAATAGTAGCGGGAGAAGCAGGCTTCCTGCCGAGCAGAGAGCCTGATGTGGGGCTCGATCCCAGGACCCTGGGATCATGACCTGAGCTAAAGGCAGACGCTTAACGACTGAGCCACCCAGGCGCCCCATCCTTTCCTCTTCTTATCAGGACACCAGTCATTGGATTTTAAGGCCCACTCTTATCTAGTTTCTTAGCTTAGCTTAGCTTAAATAATTACCTATACAAAGACTAATTCCAAATAAGGTCACATTCTCAAGTTCTAGGTAAATATGAATTTGGAGGGGCACACTTTTGTGTGTTGCGGGGGGTTGAGATATAAGAAGAGGAGAGGACGTGCAGATACACACGGAGAAGAGAGCCATGTGAGGACAGAGGGAGAAATCGGAGCAAAGCAGCTACAGAACAAAGAACTCCAAGGGTTGCCAGGAGCCACCGGCCGTGAAGAAGGGGCAAAGAAGGATCCTTTCCTAGAGTCTTCAGGGGGAGCACGGTCCTGCTAACACCCCAATTTCACACATCTAGTTTCAAGAACTGTGAGGGAATAAACTTCCGTTGCTCTAAGCTACCCCCTTCGTGTAATTTGTTATAGTAGCCTTAGGAAACGACTGCAACACGTAACCCACATTCTGCGTCTTATGGGTTCAGCTCGTTGTCGTAGTTTTAAGATATTTTTATTCCTTCAAGAGGCAGAGCCTGATTCCTCTCCCCTTGAGTGTGGGCCGGACCTAATGACTTGCCTCTAATGAATAAAGGGAGAATGAGGGTGTACAGGTTTGAAGGTCAGACCACGGCTTGGCAAACTATGGTCCGTGGGCTGGCCGCCAGTTTTATAAAGTTGTATGGGCACGTACCACGCCCATTTGTTTATGTATTAAATGTGGTGGCTTTTGCATGAAAACAACCACGGTGAGTAGTGGCAGTAGCAACCATATGGCCTGCAAACCTAAAATATTTACCACCGAGCCCTTTAAGAAAAAGTTTGCCAGTCCCTGAACTAGGTCATAAGAAGCACTACAGCTTTTTGCTTTCTCTTGCTAACTTGCTCTGGGGAAAGCCAGCTGCCCTGTCATGAGGACACTCCGACAGCCCTGGTGAAAGGTCCACATGGCAAGGAACTGGGGCCTCCCGCAAGCAGCCTTGGAAATGGGCTGCATCCGTGGTCAACAGCTTGACCGAAACTTCCTGAGACCCTGAGCCAGAACCGCCCACCTATGCCGCTCCCGGATTCTTGACCTTTAGAAACGGTGTGAGATAACACATGTTTGTTGTTTTAAGCTGCCGAGTTTCGGGGCAGTTTGTTATGCTGTGACACGTAACCAGTCCACATCTGCCCCTTCTGTGGTTTTGAATGCAGCCTGTGAGTGGCTCCGCACGTCTTATCTGTGCCCCAGACTTATGCTATTCTAGAAACATACCAAGGAATGAAAACTTCTTATAAAGAAACTTCCAGATGACATAGATAAGACTGGTAGGAAACAAAGGATAGTGGAAGGCAAGGGCTATATTTCCCATATTTTTCATAATTCTCCTTATTCACAAAGCACGAGGTGTGATCATGGCGACTGAGTTTGGCTGTCGCTAACAAAATATTAGGTTTGTAACCACGCTTCTTTGAGTCATCAGGCAGGATGTTTGCTCTGTTATGTTACTCACTATTATTTATGTAAACAGGAGTATTCGATAATGCCATTATAGTTTTACTAGGTGTGTCTCGAGGGTTTTAGTTGCCCTCTGTAACTGTAAACCAAGTGGTCTCTAGTTGGGATGATGTTGAGTTCTGTGGCTATGTTAGTTTCCTATCGCTGCATCACAATATTATCACAAACTTAGTGGCTTAGAACAACACACATTTATAGCCTCCATTTCTGTGGGAGAGGACTCTGAACATGGCCTAGTTGGGCCTTCTGCTTAGGGTCCTAGGCGTCTTCAGTCAAGGTTTGCCCAGGGCTGGATTCTCATCTGGAAGTTCCACTGGGGCACTCCTGTGGTTGTTGACTGCATTCAATTCCTTGTGGTTGTAGGACCGAGAGCTTCAGTTTGGGGAGTTTTCCCCCCTCTTGGTTGTTATTGCCTGTTGGCCAGAAGGTGCCATCGGTTCCGAGGAGCCACCATATTTCCTTGCCCTGTGGGGTTTCCCAACATGGCCACTTGCTTTCTCACAGCTAGCCAGGGAAAGATTTCAGCAAGACAGGCGCTGTGGTTTTATATAGCATCATCACAGAATGATGTCCCTGTCATCACCCAGCATGTTTTCTATATTTTATTGATTGGAAGTAAGTCTCATTCACTCTCAAGGGGAGGGATCACACAACGGTGTGAACATTAGGAAGCAGAGGGCATGGGAGCCACCTTAAGAATATGTCTGCCACAGTGGACTTCCCAGGCAAATCCTACCTGCAAGGTGGAATTAATGTCTCACCAAAGATAATTGGTATACCAAAAAAAAAAAAAAAAAAAAAAAATGCAGTGCATTGTTTTTTGTTCTGGGAATTTGTTGTTGTTTTTGGTTTTTGTGGGTTTTTTTTGTCCTCTGTGTTGCAAATGGTTGACACCTAGGAGGGTGTGGAATTAGAAGAATGGGAGGAAGATGAATAGAGATGGGATAAACAAAAACCAGGGGAGATAAAAGATATACCTAATCCTAAAACACACTTCCAGGCTGGAAAATACTGTAGCTGGAAACAGCTTGGCATGCAGCTAGCTAGACAGACCCTAAGCAAAGGTTTCCTGCATATGGGGAACCTAAGGTACCACCACCAGGAGCATAAAGGGAGCCCATTTCCACAAGGTCACAGATTCAGCATATAAAGTCTACTATTTATTCCTTTTCAATCATACTGGCACAGGTGGTATTCAAGTTTTAGTAAGATCTTAGAATATGAAGGGCAACAGTAGCTGTGACAGATCCCAAATCTACCTTGATGTGTGACATGCATTCATTCATTCGCTCAGTGAGTTTCTACTGAATGCTTACCGCATGCGAGGCCCTTTGCTAGTGCTGTTCAGTCTTACATGTTTATGGTATGTGGCAATGGAACGAGTGCCACCATCCACTGGCTACACCTGACATGGGTGTGGGGGGAGGACTAGAGGCACATGTGTCTAGTTCTGCCAGCCCTGACATATAGTGTTCTCATAAGAAGTTTGGTGGCAAAGGACAGGAAAGTGAGTAGATAAGCACAGGAAATTTTCAAAAGGGAGAGACATGGCAAAAAGGGAAGGCTCCCAATAAGAGACTGAAGATGATATATTTATCTGTGCCCAAAGAATCTGATAGTAGGGACTCAGTTATATCAACTGTCTTACCTCTCTCTTTACAGAGTCTCTCCTCATTTTTCAAAAAATTTTCTTAGACACAGACTGTTCTATTGTGTGTCAGACATAGTAGTAGACACCATGGTAACCAAACTGAACATAGCCCTGACCCTTTTCCCTTTATGCCCCGTCTAACTTGGAACATCATTAGCCATTTCAACAATCCTTTCCTCCAAGTCTTACCTCCTCCACTTTTTGTCAGCCATTGGCCCTTTCTCCTCTGACTGTGCCCAACCCAGAGTACTTCCCTAATCATGTTTTCTGCTGCCATGATGGTTTCGCCTCCTCAGGTGGGTCCTCACTGCTGATTGGTGGCCTTTAATTCATATCTACTTACATTTTCCACAGCAGCTATCCAAGCTTCTTCTGTTCCCTCTGTTCCTTGTGATTCCAGCTCTGGCCTCCTCCTCTTTGACCGGGTGACTGTGCCCCTGAGGGGGGGTTCCCAACTTCCTCTTATAATCTCCTATTGCCATTCTCACTTTTCTATTTTCTTGTGAAACAAAATAAGTGAATACACGCACACACACACACACACACACACACACACACACACACAGCCTTTCTTGTCAAGGTTTTTAGTCCCAAGCCCTCCTACCTCCTCAAAGCCTATGCCAGCCATTACCATCCCTCATTCTGGTGAAAAGATATATTACCTACTATAGCATAGTATATTACAAAATTGTTTCCAGGCAGCTGTGTCTTGAAATTCAGTATCTCCTGTAAAATCAGAGGAGTGGGGCACCTGAGTGGTTCAGTCCGTTAGGCATCTGCCTTTGGCTTAGGTCATGATCCCAGGGTCCTGGGATCAGGTTCCATGTTGGGCTCCCTGCTCAGAGGGGAGTCTGCTTCTCCCTCTCTTTCTGCCCCTCTGCACCAGCCCCTTGCTTTTGCTCTCACTCTCTCCAGTAAATAAGTAAAATCTTAAAATAAAATAATAAAACAAAAATAAAATTACAGGAGGAAAAACTGTAACACATTTTTTTAAAAGTTAGAATAATTTAGATAAGTCAAAATAACAATGAGCACTTATTAGCAGCTTTTAAAACTTTTTTTCCCAAAAGTAATATATTTGTATTTCATAGATAATTTAGAAATTGAGATTAAAAGAGAAAAAAATAGTGACGCCTGGGTGGCTCAGTTGGTTAAGCAGCTGCCTTCGGCTCAGGTCATGATCCCAGGGTCCTGGGATCAAGTCCCATATCGGGCTCCTTGCTCATCAGGGAGCCTGCTTCACCCTCTGTCTCTTCCTGCTTGTGTTCTCTCTCTCTCTCTGACAAATAAATAAATAAAATCTTTTAATTAAAAAAAAGAGAGAGAGAAAAAAATAAAATCATCCCTATCCCTACATTCAGAGATAACCATGGTTAATATTATGTGTATAGTCTTCTAGGTGTGTGTGTGTGTGTGTGTGTGTGTGTGTGTGTGTGTGTGTGTGTATGTATTGGGTTACATAGTACCTATTATCGTGTTACCTACCTTTTTTCACACTTTATCATAAAATCTTTATAGCTAGACCCTTTTGCAAATTTCTGGTTACTTGTTCAGAATAAATCCCTTGAAGTTGAATATTGGATCAAAAGGTATTTATAATTTAAGCCTACTGATACCTCTTGCCTGATAATTATACTTCAAAAAAGTTGTAACAATTATTTAACCCTAGGCAGCATATGAGAGTGTTTGTTTGTTGAGAGCCACACTCTTGTGAGCAGAGCATAACCCATAGAGTTGTCCAATCATAATGCTGTACACCTAAAACTAATGTAACATTGTGTGTCAACTATACTCAAGAAAAAAAAGGGTCTGTTTTCCCACACCTTTTCCAAAACAGTGTTATTACCACACATTAAAAAAAACAACAACAACAAAATAAAAGCAACTTACCACTTTGCAAGGAGAATCTGGTATCTCATTTTGTTTTGATTTGCAGTTCTTTCATACTGAATTTATAGATTATTCTCACTGGTTATTGCATCTCTGTTTTTGTGAATTGCCTGAACCTTTTCCTCCTTTCCCCACTTCATTTGTATGTTTATCTACTTTGATAATTTTTGAACTCAAGAGATGTTCAAATTAGTAAAAGTGTATTTTCTACTTCAGTTTTCCAGTCGCTCTGAATTGGCTTTTTTCCAACACCAAAGATAGACTAGTTTTTGCATATAAGGGAGACCAGAGAAACACACCTGTCGGGCTGTGGCTTGCTCTCAGCTTCTTTACTCTCTTTATGCAACATTAACATATTGATCGTCATTTAAGTTCTTGGAATAAATAGTAGCTTCCTTAAAAGTAAAACAATGACATTGATCTCAGTCTACCTGTCTGACTTATAGATTATTCTTCATTAATAGACTGCATTTTGTCTTTAAAAATTTTCAAGCATATTTTTCAAGTTTGCAGTAGGTGGCAGCAGCAGAAAACACGCTTTCATTTGCTTCAAAATGTAATCAGGACTTTGTGGGGGACAATATAAAGGAACTTGTCCAAAATGTAAAGAGCTTTGTGATGAAAGCTACTCAGAAATGTACGTTCAGCATGAGGTTTGTGAGTACTTCATAGCCTACCTAAGAAGGAAGCTCCCAACAAATACCTCTTCCTTAGAAAATGCATTTTACTTTTCAAATGTTGCAGTGTTGACTAATTAGATTATGTTTTACTTTTTTTTTTTTTTTCCTGGAATCATAGTCTCCCCTCACACACCTCTTCTTATGTTTATAGTGAGAGTAACTGCAAGACACCAGCCTCTTTTGCAGAGGAGTGGCCTTTTGAACGATGACCATTCAATACAGAGCTCTGAGTAATTTAATACGCTAAAAATACATGCTAAGAAAATGTGGCCTTTTTAGGCCACTCCTTCATTATGGATGGTCTGCAGTAGGGCTTCCCTTTGCTCATTTAAAAATTCACGGCCAATACATGTTTCAAGAGTATTCGTAATCATTTTCTTTAGATCTTACTATGCCCCCCAAAGTTGAATAAGCATCATCTGCGGTCCTTTCAGGACAGAGGCAAAACCAACGGCACAGCAGGGGGCTGGGGAACCCTCCTGCTTTTGTTCCCAGACTACAGTGACAGGTGGATATCATGTTCCATAGGCCAGGAGGGGTGGCTATAAGGCCCTACGGTTGTGGGTTTTGAGAGGAAACATGAACACTTGCTTACTAATGGCTAATTGAAAGGTAATGATGATTTTGGTGCCAGAGAGATCACACTATTCTCAACTAGACGCTATAGGAAAAATACGGAACCGTACACAATGGCTTCCTGGTCTACCTTTTCTTCAGATTGCCTCAGAATGAAAAAGAACAGAATAGCATTCAGGAACAAAGCAAAGGTACTCAGGAGTGGTTTTTCCAACTCCAAAGATTAAGGCGTGTTTTTTGAGAGGAAGAGGAGAGGAAGCACTCTTTCACCCTTAATTCCATCCCAGCTCAAACTCTCTCTGTGAACATGTAATAAGAAAGGAAAGTTTCCAGGTCCAGACTGAAGAGTTCTTCAGGGTAGGGGCTACGTATCTATCACCAGATCTCAGCTCGAGTGCACAGCAAGTTTTTATGAATGACTAAATGAAGTTAATTGACTACCTCAGAGCAACCCCCTCTTGCATTCTTGCCTTTCATATCTCCCCCAATCGTCCCCCTTTCTTCGCGCTCTGGTGCAGACTGTGTGCCTACAATGACATAGGCATTAACTGTCCCTCCTCAGCAAGAGTATAGTTCCCCAGAGAGGTACAGAATGGCTGTTGTTGACTAGCCAACACACAAGAGATGCCTGGGCTGAAGGCTTTGGGATGGTTTTTAAAAGATTAAAGCATTATAACTTCCTGGCTATGGGAAAAAAGAAACTTTGTAAGAATCAAAAATATATTTTCGGGCCCTGGCATGTTTAATTAGGTTTCAATAAAGCATTTAAGAATTGATTCAAGTATTCTTCAGTCATATTTTCTGAATTTCAAAGGACTTGTTATCAGAAATAAACTGCTTCTATAATACTTGTGTGACTATTTCCACTTAGAGCTTGTTGAATCGCTCACTAATTGTTTGGGTCTATGTTCTTGTTTCTTTGTCCTTGTTTTAGTAGTACTATCTAGTTATTCTGGAATTTTCTCTTGTGTTAGATTTCAGATACCTTTGAGATAAAACGTGTGTCTCTTAAAAATTCGTGCTGGCTTTCCTTTCGAACTGAGGACAGTCTTCTATGTCCCAGGAGTCTTAACTGTGTCGAGAAAAGAAAGAGGTAGCATTCATGGTCACTGTGATCTTACAGACAGACAGGATGGTGTACCACAAAAACACTCAGGAGACCTGGGATCAATTCCTGGCTATGGCACAAATTCCAAGACTATGGATAAATCTCTGAACCTTGATTTCTTAATATGTAAAAAAAGAAGGAGACAGAGTAGATTTGACTTTTAAAATTTCTCCCAGGTCCTTGATCTTCAGAGTCAGTATTTCTTCTCCAGATGTCTGGAAAAATCATTTCTTCTTTGTCTCATTTAGGAAATAGCCATGTAATACCAGGTAACAAGATACATTAGTTGGGATACAGGCTAAATGGCAGTAATAGTCTTAACAAAATTCGGTGGCTCAGGAAAGGAAGACTGTTATTTCGGCCCTCATTAACAATCCTCAGGTTGGCAGGTATTTCTGTACAGATAGAGGACTCTGATACACTAGAACATTCAAAGCCCAAAGTTAATGGTTTCGTTGCTCCGCCATTGCCTGGCGGTATTACCATCTGCATGGTGGAAGCTGACTCAGCACGGGAAGGAAGAGTGTCCAGGACCAGCAGCCTTGCTTCCTGGACAAGAAATCTTGGAAGTTTCACACCTCACTTCCACTCTCATCCCACTGGCTAGAACTCAGCCATGTGGTCACATCTACATTCAGGAGAATGAAGTCTTCAGCAGCATAGCATGCACTCACCTAAAATTTTAAGAGTGGGGTGGGGTAAACGTTCTGTCCCTAGATGGAAAGAGAAGAGATCGAATACTGGAGGATAGACTCCACATTCTGTTATGATTTTAAGCCACAATAACAAGTTTTATTTTCCTGCTGAGTGTGCTTCTTATTTAATGAAATAGGCTGAGATTGGGATCTGTGACTTATCCCTATAAATACACACCCCCCCAGCACATGTCAAGGTGTCTTCAGCATAGATGGCATTCAACAAAAATGTGTATATTTGATTTATATATTGATTTTTCAGGGCATTAAGTAACCACTATATTCATCCCACCCCCACCAATACCCTCCTCTATTTATTGCTTGTTTCATAAATGTTACATGTAAAACTTTTTTTTTTAAAGATTTTATTTATTTATTTGACACAGAGAGAGATCACAAGTAGGCAGAGAGGCAGGCAGAGAGAGAGGGGGAAGCAGGCTCCCTGCTGAACAGAGAGCCCGATGCGGGGCTCGATCCCAGGACCCTGAGATCATGACCTGAGCCGAAGGCAGAGGCTTTAACCCACTGAGCCACCCAGGCGCCCCTACATGTAAAACTTTAATTCTTAATCCAGTTGAGGAGAATAATTCGGAACCTATGAAGTACTAAAATTCTTAAAATATGCATAGATAGGTAGATAGATTGGGAGCAGGTTGCTACTAGTAGCAGCTACTATCTTTTGCTACTAGTAGTAAAGATGGTATTACCCTGTTTTGGGGTAGCATGATTACATGTAAGGGAAAATCAAGAGCTTTCCAGTGTGGCTTCATCATTTGGTTTTAAGTGTATTCCCTAGATATCACCTATCATTCTAGTTATGAATAAACTTTAAAATACATACTTCCCTGAAATAGTTTTGGGCTCTGTCTTCTCTGTTCCCTTCATTAGTGTTAATAATAAACAACGGACTGTGATCTGAGTGTGAATCTGTATAGTGTGAGCCTATTTACAGAGAGTCGTGTAAGGCTCCTTTTAAAAACAGGCCGGTTTTGACTCCATATTAACATGTTACCCACTCTGACTTCCAGTTCCATAGCTACTGCTCTTGTACACTTATAATCCTGTCTTGGAATAAAAATACTAGTATGTGCCTTCTCCGTTTTACAGTTGATATGAACTATCTTTTTTTTTCCTTTCAAGATTTTTCTTTATTGACTTGTCAGAGAGAGAGCACAAGCAGAGGGAGCGGCAGGCCAGGTAGAGGGAGAAGCAGGCTCCCTGCTGAGCAAGGAGCCCGATGCCGGACTAGATCCCAGGATCCTGGAATCATCACTGAGACACCCAGATATCCTGATAAAAACTATCTTTGAGCAACTGTCCTTATTCTCTCATACCCAGTTTCCCTAAATCCTTCCTCTTTGAGGCCCAGTTCCAGTTTGCCTCCTTTTTATAACTGACTGTAACCACCCAGCCCCAAATAATCATTGTATCAGAAAGAGAAGACCTAGTTCAAGCCCTGGGCAAACTGCAGCATAAGGACAGGGTGTGTTTGTATAAGGACAAGCCTTTATTCTCTTTACAAACATGCCAACTTGCCAAAGACAAGTAAATGGCAAATACTGGCTATGGTCTGGACAGGAGGAGTGGCTCCCAGCCCTTACTCAGCCTCACCCCACATTCCCAGAGCCCTCAGTGAGCCTCAACACCATGTATCTTTGCTCCGTCTTTGCTCTTGGGACATTTTTCTCCAAAGGACAGGACACCTTTTTCTGTTAAGGGTTTTGATCTTACCTCTGTGTGTCAACAGAGGGCAGCAGAGAGCACCATGCTACAGCCTATGTAGATCTCCAAGTAGGACAGTCCCAATCCCCTAATGCCTAGGGAGGCAAACACCCGGGACTTTTTTTTTTTTAAGCTCTGACAAAGACTGGTGCTGGTATAGGCATGGAGAGTGCTAAACCTTTTTCAGTATGTTGGATAGTCCCATGCAAGCAAGAATATTCTCACCCCAAAGTGTCAGTTACCTTCCTTCTAGTATTGTTCTCCAACCTCAAGTAAAACATCCCTGTCTACCCCACTGATTTAGCACTTTCACCATTTTGTGTAGTGTTTCATCTCATCAAAGCTCCTTGAGACCAAGAACTGGCTTTTTCATCTTTGCATTTTCACTTTTTTAGTTCACTTTTAATTTTTAGTCATTGAATGATTGCAGACAGGTCTTTAATGGGGGAGGTACGAGGGGTAATGGATAGAATTTAAAAGTAAAGTCAGTAGGTTACAGAGTTTAGATAGAGCTAGATTAGATTAGATGAGCCAATCTTCCTGAACTTTAATTTTCTCACATATGAAACAGGAGTAACATCTACCCTATTTTAAAATACTTTGTAAATTGTAAAGTGGAGTACAGGATTATTTATAAAGAATGTCTATGACCAGATTTGTTCCCAATCATTATTGCTGGAATTTAGGTATCCTATACATTACATATCCTATAGGTATCCTATCCTATACATATCCTATACATCCTTCCTTACATATAAGGAAGATATTTTAGCCCAAAAGGCATGGCCAGCTCTGTGCCATGTGTTCATTCTTAGAGCCCTAGCTTCAGGTGGCTGCAGCTCCCTTTGAACCACTTGGACTGAGAGTGGTGGAGAGACAGTGTTCTCAATGCAGAAGATGCAGGAGCAGACTAAAATCAAAATGGCAGATGTTTGCTATTCCTATGTTTTGCTCTTCAGTTCTCTTGCTTGCTCTATGAAGCTAAGGTGGAAATGCCAACCCATATCTAGCTAAAGAAGGGGGGAAATTAAAACAAGTTGAGAAGAACAGAAGTTAGATGGTTTACCTGGCCTCAGAAGTAGCATGAAATCAGGGCATCTGGATGGCTCAGTGGGTTAAAGCCTCTGCCTTCGGCTCAGGTCATGATCTCAGGGTCCTGGGATCGAGCCCCCGCACTGGACTCTCTGCTCAGCAGGGAGTCTGCTTCCCCTCCCTCTCTGCCTGCCTCTCTGCCTACTTGTGATCTCTCTCTGTCAAATAAATAAATAAAATCTTAAAAAAAAAAAAGTAGCATGAAATCTCTGTGGATGAGCGAAGTGATATATGAATTTCCTTTTACTCTTTCAGTATGGAAAGTGCCTTTACAAACTCAAGATATTATTTTTAGCCCCACAAAGGTTAGGTTTATGGTAACTTGCCAGAATTTGTATATTATGGAATGGTGTATTTCAGGGATGCTAAATATTTTATTAATTGAGAAATCCATTTGCTTTTGATTTATTTCAGTGCATCTTCATTATTAATCAGAGAAGAATTCTTACATCCTTTGTTTGTAGTCATCCTTTTGATAAGAATAATACATTAAAACTTCATTGAGCTCTTAAGATTTATTCTAAGTAGCACATAAAATCTCTAAGCAATTGCTTTTCTCCAGCTGACTAGATGTTTTATTATACTTTGATAAAAAATATTAAAGACTTCAAGTCCATTTAACTCAAAATATTTTTCAAAGTTTGCCATAATGATGTGTACCTTTAGGGCTTTCTTTCATCATAAAGATGATTGTAGAATTTATGGACATGAGACTTTCATCTTTTTAAAAGTTAATAAATAACTAGTGTACATTTTTATTTATAGTCTGTTTCAAAAAGGATCTGTAGTCCTTACCATGAAGTATATATATAGTAAGATTAATAAAAAGTAAATCAAACCCAAAGCAGGGAGAAGAAAGCAAATATGCTAACCACAAAAGCTAAAATAGATATAGATATATAGATTGATTGATAGATAGATTTGAGCATAAAGTTGGCTTTGAGCTTCCCACCAGCAGGGGGAAAAAAATGGAAATTCAATGGATTACATTGTTGTTATTGCAATGTGGGTGCCTAATAATTTTTCAAGCACAGAAGTACTTTTCCCTGGTATTAATTTCTAAAATGAATTCTTCGTGTGAATTGCTGGTATATGAGAAATCATGCAAGGTAATGGACAACACAGAAACAATATTGCTGTTCCTTATAATAATTCTTGATAAAAGCAAGGTCATAACATGAAAGCTGTGACAATGATTCTGCTAAGGGGCACTAGGTTAATGATATTTTAGGTAACAGGCAGCTTTCTGATGATTCATCTATCTCCCTTGATACAAGGATAAATTTTAGTGATACTTAACTGACTGAGCCACCCTAGGCACCCACAGTTTCGTGATACCTAAAAGAATTTTTTTCCTTAGATGTTACTTAAAAATCACTTTCTCAGCTAGGCATTTAATGGAGCTAGAGAGCAGCAACAACAACAAAATTGAAGTAATAGTTGGCTACAATCTTTGAATATTGAAATTTGAGTATTGAATATTGACATTGCTATCCACACTATCAAACCATACACTTTGAAAAGAGGGAGAGTTGGAGTTAACATTCTGATATGAAAGTAAAGAATTTCAGCCACTGTCCCCACCTAGTACGTTTTTTTTCTGTATCAGTTCAAATAATTGTATATAAACTACAGGTTTTCTCAGGAAATTTTAGCATTTTTTTTTTTTGGATGAACTGAGTTTTTGGTCACCTAGCCTAACCTCCTGAGGGTTCCCCCCTCCTCAGCTGCAGTACCTCAAAGAATATTCCCCAGTTTCCCAAAGGAAAATGATTTGGATGAGCTTTTCTTTGGAAAATGTGTCCCTTGTACCTATTTTTTTAAGAATTTCCTACAAAGATCTGTTCAAGTTGATTATAAGGAAAATAAAGATGTTGTGTTTTTCTCTGTGTTTTTTAATCCCTGGATCTGCACAGTTGTTGGAATTTCCCTTACTGAGAATAGTAGGGCCCGTGGTATTTGAATAACAACAACAATAAAACAAAACAACTACCAGTATCATTTGCTGAGTATCTTCTATATTACAGATTCTGTGTTAGTCTTCTCATGTATTAACGTTCACATAATAGGTATGGCCTGTTGTTATCCCCATTTTAGTAATGAGAACACGGAAACTCCAGTTTACCTAAACTTACAAAACTAATAAGTTGCAGAGGCAGGATTTGAACCCAGATCTCTTTATTAGCTTTTAACTGCTACACACTGCTGCCTGTGGAAGAAATCTGGATCTCCATGCATTAGCCTCAAGGTCATTATCCTTTTTCCTTTTTGTGGTATTTCTGACAAAAATTGTCACTGGGTCATTATACTTTGAACTTCTCTTAGATTCTGGCTTAAATGAGTAATTTTCCTTAAAAAAAAAAAAAACACAATTTGTCTTAAAAAACAATCCTAGAACAGCTCATATTTTTAAATAGCAGAATAATTATACCTTAACTTCTATTCTTAGATTGTCTTCTACTAATGAAATTTGAATATCTTCTTAGGAATCAAGACCAGAGTTATCTTCCAGTCATTACTGAGACTTGAAGAGGTTCATTTGATTCTTAAAAGTGCTTACTCACCTGGATAATGGCTTTGTAGTCCTCCACACTTAGCATGCCCACATGCTGAAATAAAAAATTACTTGTGATGATGGGACTTGGCTTGGTATCTCTAGAGTTGCCGTGTCCCATACAGTAGCCACCAGTGAGCCACATGGGACTATTTATTTTAAAATTTAGATGTACTATATGGTGGCTAACTCAACATAATAAAAATAAAATAACATTTAAATGAACTAAAATATAATTTAAAATTCAGGTCCTCAATCACATTAGCCACATTTTAAATGCTAAACAGTCACATATGGCTACTATATTGGTGTAAATTATAGAACATTTCCATCATTGCAGGAAGTTTTGGGCAGTGCTGCTCTAGAATGTACATTTCTCATGCCCTCGCTCCCACCCCCACCTTCCTTCTGTTCCAAAAACAACAATGGCTTCCTCCAAGAATTACTCTACAGTTTCTGTAATTTGGAGAGGATAACTTATCTTCCCAATGATTTCACATGATATTCAACAGGAGAAATTGTTGTTGGCCCTGTTGATATTTCTGTGGTATGGGGAAGCACACTAACCCAGATCAAGTTCATTTCACTAAAATGGCAAGTCCATAGAGCCTGCTCGTTTTTATTTGCCAGATTACATATAGAGCCAACTTCTTAGGTGGCTGTGCTTAGAACCATTTATAGACTGTTTTTTGAATTGCACCAGAGACTACCCTCCTCCCTGGTAGACTAGTTGAGTGATGGTGTTGCTGCCATACCTTGTAGCAAATCGTTGGCTTCCATAATAGAGTTGGCCATCTTGTTGACATGTTCCACCAAAAGGTTGCCTCCTTCTATTAGTTAGCCTGTATTATTTTGGAAAATAAATACAGACCAACTTTTTGGGAAAAAAAGATTATTTTCTAATAAATCGGATTCTTTTTGTGTTCTGATTAGTTTTGGTTGCTGTTAAAAGAAATAGAGATGTATATTCTTAATTCCTTTCCAGTTATGGGTTCTAAAATAGTCTTGGTCCATGGACATATTGGTATAAGCCAATGTGGTACACTCAGGACTACTAGGAATGCACCAGTCCTCTACTTGTCTTGAGCACTCCTATCTTACAGGGGTAAATTTTTTGGTCTGTCTTTTCCATAGCGATATTCCACAGTAAGCTCCTTTAGAGAAATTTGTTGAATATGTTACTTGCCAATGATATTCTATTGTTTGAGTATATAGAAGAATGCCCTGGACATCTTTGCTGTGTGTAAAATAGTCCTGGAGGTGTTTTGCTGCATTTTGTTTTCCCAAATGAGCTAAGCAGGGCACGGTACTCACTAGTGTCAGGCTTGAACTCTCCATAGCTACACAGAGATAGGTAACCACTGTCCTCTCAGCTGTACAAATACTCTGATTAAGAGATAGAGGAAGATTTCTGTTCAGAATGTTCCCAGTCCCTGGACACCTCATAACAGAGGCCTTATATTAACCACTATTGTGATTCAAGGATTTCCCAAGTTCAAAAAAGTTGTGATCAGTTTTAGTAAAGTATTGGTAATCGTGAAGTAAAATGACGGGGTCTAGGGCAGTGAATTATATTAATCTCCACTTTTGTGTAATGTCTAACATTTTTAAAATAAAGAGTAAAGAAACATCATGATTTATTTATTGTGCTATCATGTTTTATGAGTTCCTTATACATTTTGGAAATTAATCTTTTATCAGATATGTGTTTTATAAATGTTTTCTCCTATTCTGTAGGTTGCCTTCTCATTCTGTTGATTAAAGCTTCTTAGTTTGATATAGTCCCACTTGTCTATTTTTGCTTTTGTTGCCTATGCTTTTGGTGTTATCTCAAGAAATTATTGCCAAAACCAATGTCAAGAACGGGCAAAGGACTTGAATAGACCTTTCTTCAAACAAGACATACCAATGACCAATAGGCACATGAATAGGTGCCCAACATCATTAATTGTCAGAGAAATGCAAAGGAAAACCTCAGTGAGATATCACCTCACACCTCTTAGGATGGCTACTATTTAAAAAAGAATAACATATGTTGGTAAGGTATAGAGAAGTTAGAACCCTTGTACACTGTTGGTGGGAATGTAAAATGTAAAATGGTGCAGCAACAATGGAGAACAGTATGGGGATTCCTCATAAAATTAAAAATAGAACTACTGTATGATTCAGCAACCCTCCTTCTGGACATATGCCCAAAAGAACTGAAATCAGGATCTCCGAGAGATACCTGCACTCCCGTGTTCATTGCAGCACCATTCACAATAGCCAATAACATGGAAACAACCCAAGTGTCCATCAGCAGATGAACAGATAAAATGTGTATACATACAATGAAATATTATTCAGCCTTAAAAAAAGGATATTCTGTCATTTGGGAAAATGTGGATGAGCCTGAAGGACATTATACCAAGTGAAACAAGCCAGTCACAAAAAGACAAATACTGTATGATTCCACTCCTATAAGATATTTAAAAGAGTCAAACTCGTAGACGCAGAGAATACAATAGGGGTTGCCAGAGATGGGGGGTTGAAGAGGGAAATAGGATTTGTTATTCAGTGGTGTAAAGTTTCAGTTTCACTAGACGAGTAAGTTCTAGAAATCTGCTCCACAGCATTGTGCCTATAGTTAACAATGTGGTCTTAAATCGTGCACTTCAAAATTTGCTGAGAGGGTAGATCTCATGTGACGTAGTCTTACCGTAAAAACAAACCAAAAAACCCACAAAGGAACACAAGAAAACCCTCTGATATGTCTACTGCCTTGACTGTGGCTATGGTGTTGCAGGTGTTTGTCTAACTCTGACCTAATCCAGTTGTACAAATTACATATGTGCATTTCTTTATGTATCAATTATATCTCAATAAAGCTGGTAAAATTTTTAAAATTAGAAAATTTTAAATGTCAGAAGCTCTTGGGTGAATTTAATATAGCTGCTTTTGCTGTTTATAGTAAGGCATCTTATTAAAGCCAAAATTTGCTCTAAGAGTCATTAAGACCTCTTTTGGAGCTATGTCTTAATAAGGAAATATTTACCTACCTTATGCAGCATTGCTCTTCCACACCCACTTTGATGCATCACACAGGTGAGCAAGATGATATTGTTCTAAAAAATTACATCTATGTAATATTGTCTTATATATGTATATTTCTTAATCACTAGGTTATTCCCATTAATATTTCCCTACTGTTTTTCTTTTACCAGCCTTGGTGAGCAGGGCAGACATTTCTTACTGGTCACTAGTTTTAGGAACTCTTTCCCTGACTTTGATTTGTTTTTATCACATCGGAGCAGGCACGCTGCTGAACAGCAAGACAGGAGTGAAGAAAACAGCTCTAATGAATAAAAGAATGGGCTTCTTCTATATGCATTTTTTAGTAGCCCCGACTCCACCGAAATTCTATTTTGATTCCCTCATTCAATAGCAATAAAATATTTTCATGACTATCACACTATCACAGTGCACACACACACACACACACACACACACACACCCCACACTCTCACACACACGTCCCCCGCCAGCCCTCCTCCCTCTCCGCACCCCCTCAAGCTGCCAGTCTATCTTAAGGCCGTGGCAGGCGCCTGATTGGCGGGCTCTGTTTATTCTGTGACCAGATTCCTCCTAAAAGAAGGCAGGCCGTGAGTGCCTGAAGCCTATTGGTCAGGCCTGCTCTGGACCCTCCCTTTCTTCTTCATGGCACACACCACAGCGAAGTCTGTGCGGAATCCTAAACCAGCCCAATTTACATCCATTCATGAATCTGTGACGTCAGCAAGCCTTTGGGCTTCTTTGCGGTGGGCTGGAGGATTGTGTGGGTGGAATCCCCCTCCCCCTTATTTTTCTAATTCTGCAAGGCTTTTTAAATTAACCTTCCATCTTTTTAAAGCAAGAAAATGGAACGGCATGTGTAGGAATTCTTCATTGTTGTGAGTATCACACTCTTTTTTTTTTCTGTTTCATCAGCATTTATTTCACAAGGACAGATGGAGAAGGTATTTGATTTGAGTTGATTAGAAAGCTGATATTATTGAGGGAGACTCGGTGAGAAAGACAGAGCGGGAGACGGAGGCAAAGAAGTAACCTGAAACCCCGTTAGAGCTCAGAGCCTCCGAAACTGACAGCTGGTTTTCCCTTTGCTCGTCTGCTTGCCTGCTAGACGTGGACATTTTTCATTTACGGTTCTGCACGTTACCTCTGGATGCGGGCTTGGCTTTCCTTAAGGGGAGATTCATTTCTCGGAGAAGAGGATGTGGGTCGCGTGAGAGGCAAAGCCCCGAACTGGTACCAGAAAGGTGCCAGGGGAAGCTGGCCAGCTAGACAGAGCAGGTTCTAGCCTGCTGAGCTCTGGTCTTCCTTTCTGCCGCCCTTTCTGTTGTGTGTCACCCTTCACCTCCCCTTTGTTTCATAATTGTGTACCCGTCAGGGTCTTGAGCTTGCAATTTGGGGAGGATAAATACTTGCCCGACCATTTTTCCCCCCAAAAGCTTTTTATTATGGGAGTCACGGGGGGTGTATTTATACATCTTTAGGGCTCTTTCTGTCACTCTGTGCATTTTATTTATATTTTCAAAAACTTAAAAGCCTGCACCAGAGGCAAAAGGGGAGTGATCCTTAAATTCTGATCTGTGAAATATCCCCGAATGAAAATTAAGAAGTGGTTTCCTAATATATTCCATAATTATACTGCATAGAAATGCACATGACTGTTTTCTGAAGATGAACTTCCAGCTGAAAATAGTTTATTCCGCTGTGCTTGGCAAACATGGAAAAGTTCTGATATGTTCCATGTATTGAGTTGGTTTGATACTTTTGCTTGGAGTTTTAACAAAAAGTTAGTATTTGTGATCAGATCTATTTTCCAAGGTTCTGGATTATATTCTGGTGAAAGTTGGGATGGTAAAGAAGAGGGATGGGATACTGTGACATGTCTTGCCCTGGGGCAGCTCCTCAACCCAAATAACCTAATAGCATTTTCCACCTCCCTCACTTGGAGCAAATTATATCCCAGTCGGCAACGTGTACCTGGTGGTCGTCTCCAGTGAGAGGAGAAGCGAAATGTCTGTTAATTTCTTATCACCCAAGCTGACCATGTTTACCTCGGATCATCAATACTTAGTTTTGAGATTTTTCCTATTATGATCTTTTCTAGTGAAATAGGGCTTCTAAATTAGGACTCTCGTGATCTACTTTGAAGATTATTCGTGAATCTTCCCACTGTAAATTCATTCGAAATCACCTGAGATTTTGGAGTTTTCTTTTGTTTCTTATCTTGGCATTGCCCTTATTCATTTTGTTTTTCGGAGTGCAACTGAATTCACTAAAGCTGTAGAAGGGAAAACTTCTGCCTCATTCTAAATCAGATCGTTGTCCTCTACTCAGACGACTATGGTTTCATATTTTGCTATTTTTTTTATATGCTGGGTTGAACAAATGACACAATTTCCCTGTATTTGTAAGCACTTAGACTTACTTCATCATTCTTCTCCTGTGTACCTTCAGCCTTTGTTGAAAGTAGCAATTGCGAAGTTACTTCAAATGACTGAAGTCTAGATCATTGCCAGATCAAAAGACTGAATTCTTAGGGTTTTTTTCTTCTTAAAAAATGTGTTTATATAATCAAACTCAAGAAATGCTCATCTGACGCTGTCTTTTCTATACATTTTGGCAAGAAGTCTTTATTTCCATGAAGGAAATACAGTCCGTACTTTGCATTTATTAAAGTAAAACTATCCCTTTAAGGCACAGAGTAGATACAGAATCTCCCTCTCTCTCCACTCCTTGTGGCTGTATTCTAGATTATATTTATTTTCCTGTATAGTGTACTTGTAGGGGAAAAAAACACAATAACTCTTAATTGTTTAATATCAAACAATAAAATCCTGTGTATCAGTGACTGTCAATAGATGGCTTTCTGTTTCAAAATTGAAGCTACTCCAGAAGTAGGAATTAATTTATTTAGTAAACAAAGTCAGTCAAACCGGAGCCCTCCCCTGAGGAACTGTCAAAAGCATGGTTCCTAAAGGGCCAGAGGCCATACCCACTGGCAAGGATGGAAAACAGTACTCGGGATGGCAGAACCGGTCAGTTTGGTTAGCACTGTCTACCTATCCTCTCTCACTGGGCTACAGCTGAATTAATTGCTTGGGGAGCTCAAGTGGATCAAGATAGCCAAGATGACCGATGCTGCCAGCCAGCAGCCTGACTCTTGTAATTTTGATTAAAGTAAAAAGCATTCATCATGAACACGCCTTTACTTAAAAAAAAAAAAAAAAAAAGAGTCATTTAAGAGCTATCACCCTCCTGCTGTGTGTTGGTTATTCCTTAAGAACATGGGGAGAGAGAAAGATTTAGAAGATGCCATATTTCCTACTAAGGAATCTATTAGGTAAGATACCATGCACATACAGTGTTGTAAAGATTGGAATTACCTGGGGAACTTTCTGTGTCCCTGTGTGTTCAGTAGTTTTTAGTATGTTCATAGAGTTGTTCTACCATCACCGCAATCAATTTTAAGATATTTTCATCACTGTAAGGAAAAAGAAAAAGAAAAAGAAACCTATACACATTAGCAGTCACTCCTCATTTCCCCTCAGCCCCCCCAGCCCTAGGCAACCGCTAATCTTCTTTCTTTATACAGAGATTTGCCTATTCTGATCATTGCATATAAATGAAGTCATATAACATACTGTCTTTCGTGATTAGCTTCTTTCACTTGGATAAGGTTTTCGGAGTTCTCCATATTACAGCATACACCAAGGCTTCATGCCTTTTATCATGGAATAATATTCCATTGTACAGATATACCGTGTTTTACTGACACCCCCATCGGTTGATGGACAGTTGGGTTCTTCCTCATGTTTGACTGTTATGAATAATGCTATGAGCATTTGCATATAAGTTTGTGTGTGAGCGTATGTTTTCATTTCTCTTGAGCATATATCTAGCTGCGGTATTGCTAGGTCCTATGATAACTCTATGTTTCACATTTTCCGGAACTGCCAGACTGTTGTCCAAAGCAGCTGCACCATTTTACATTCCCACCAGCCGTACATGAGGCTTCCAGTCTCTACAACCTTGGCAATGCTTCGTAGTATCTCTAATTTTGATTAGAGTGATCTTAGTGAATTTGAAGTGCTATCTCCTTGTGGTTTTCGTATACATTCCCCTCATGGTTAATGATGTTGAGCGTCTTTTTATGTGCTTATTGGCCCTCTGTATTTCTTCTTTGGAGAAATGTCTATTCAGACCCTCTGCCCCTTTAAAAAGTTAGTTTATTTCTCTTTTTATTATTGAGTTTAAGAGTCTTTGATGTGTTCTAGATACAAGTTCTTTATCAGATACATGGTTTGCAAATATTTTCTTTCATTCTGTGAGATGTCTTTTTACTTTCTTGGTGATATTGTTTGCTGTGCCCCTTTTAAAAAATTTTGATGAAATTCACTTTCTTCACTTTTGTGGTTGTTTCTTGTACTCTTAGTGTCCTATCCGAGGAGACTTTGCCTAACCCAAGGTTATGAAGATTTATCTCTATCTTTTAAAGAGCTTTACAGTTTTAGCTCTTACATTTATGTCTATGATCCATTTTGAGTTAATTTCTGTGCATCGTATAAGGAAGTGTTTAACTGCATTCTTTTGAATGAGGATATCCCGTTCCAGCAATATTTGTTGAAAAGACTGGTCTCTCTCCCATTGAATTGTCTTGGCACCCTACCAGGGAACTTAAAAAAAAAATACTGATACCATGCTCCTGCCTCCAGAGAGTCATATTTAATTGGTCTGTGTTGGGGCCCAATCATCTGCATTTTTAAAAGCTCCCCAGATGATTCTAATGTGCAGCCAGGGTAAAAACTATTTGCCTGGATAGAGGGTTAGTTTTAAAAAGAAGAGGGACACCACTTCTGATTCAAGAAAACAGAGTGAAGACACAGAATTCTATATGGAAAGGAGGGAAGAGAGGAAAATTAAGATTCATACCAGAGAGCATAGATTTTCTTGCTAAGTAGGAGTTAGTCATTTTCAAAGAGGTTAGTGAGATACATTAAAGGAGGAGAAGGAGCTGACACTTACTAAGCAACTTCTACATGCCTAGAAATCTGGGAGCTTTCACACATATTATTTCATTTGAAATGTAATCCTCGAGGTATGAAGTAGGTACTGCTACCCCCATGATAAGAAAAGAAGCTCAAGAAGGTTGCTGACTCAGCCAAAGACACCAGGTAGTGCATATTATACCCAGTTCTCAAATCCAGGTCTAATTCTCCACCCCACTCTCTTCCTTCTGTTTACCATGGATTTTGAACATTGAGGCCTACCTTGATTTGTTATTGGTTCGGTCTAGCAATGGTCTGAGGCAATGGTCTAAGGTCTTCTCTTGCAATGTTCTGGAAAGGACAATGGAGTAAGATAAGTTGGATGGTGGGGGCGTAATACAGGGTTAAGTGTTGGTACAGCAGGTGTGGTAGAAGATAAGAGGGTATGTGTAAATGAAGATTATCATGTGACAGTTAATCTTGGAGCCCTTGCTAGCTACGCTCTACCTAGATATAGCCAGCAGGAAAAATCCTAGGAGGCCCGAGGAGCAGTATACTAGGGATGAGAGAATGATTGGAGGGAATGGTGGGGAGACTGTCACGGGAAAGAGGATGTATCATATAGAACTGACAGGTGTCAAAGTATTGGCATTCTTTTAATCCACAAATATTGAGCATTTAGTATGTGTTCTAGGTACTGGGTGCATAGCAGTGGAAAAAAAAAATTCTTGCCCTCTTGGGGGCTTATTTTACTGGGGAAGACAAATAAAGTAAATTGGGTTTAGGCCGTGATAAATGTTAAAGAGTAAAGATGGAAGAGGAATAAAGTGTGCTGGGGGTGGGGTGAAGCCCAAAAGGGACTCGTTCAGAGCCCTTGGCTGGTTCAGTCAGTAGAGCTTGCAGCTGTTGGTCTTAGGGTCATGAGTTCAAGCCCTGTGTTGGATGTGGCTACTTAAAAAAACAATTAAAAATTAAACTACATTAAAATTTTTCAAAAGGACTTTTTCATTGTATGCTATATTTGTGGATATAGAGTCAGAGCGATTCAGAGAAGTTAAGGAACTGTCAAAGTAAATTGGGTTTACTAGTGGTTGACCAAGTCAGGCACAATGGGTATACAGAGAGAGCTGCTCTAGGACTAAAACTCAAAGTGAATATTTAGTAGTCACTGTTTGTTCTTCACTTTACAGCCTGTGTCTGGCACAGAGTAGGCACTTTTTAATTTACATTTGTTTGTTATGGGAGAACCATTTTTTTGGATTAGTGATTTTTCTGCTGGGTAGAGGCCAGAGCAGAAGTGGTACTTGGGAAACTTTTTCAAATTTTGCTTGCTGCCCTATTAGGATAAATCCTTCTAAGTATGTGGGTAGGTGTGTGTGTGTTGGGGGTGGGGGGCCTGGGGGAATGTCCTTTCATAATGTCACCACTGAGAATTGCCACATGGTGAGTGATAGTCAATGAGGAGGATGTGTTCTAGTTCTCAGATGAATCAAGCAAAGAACCACCAGTGGAGGCTTAAATATCATTTGCTTATTACACTTTAGCAGAAGATTCACATGCACCACCTTGAACAGAGGATGAATCTAACCCTTGCATGTAGAGTTTTTAATAATGAGGTTCTTTTATGAAACCATATACCTACCTTCTTTCTTCATCTAAAAGATTACTTTTATTAAAATGGATAAAATCAGGGGCGCCTGGGTGGCTCAGTGGTTAAACGTCTGCCTTCGGCTCAGGTCATGATCCCAGAGTCCTGGGATCGAGCCCCGCATCGGGCTCCCTGCTCGGCAGGAAGCCTGCTTCTCCCGCTACCATTCCCTCTGCTTGTGTTCCCTCTCTCGCTGTGTTTCTCTGTCAAACAAATAGAATCTTTAAAAAATAAATAAATAAATAAATAAATAAAATGGATAAAATCAGTGTGCTTTCTGTTTGCCTGCCTTATAAGGCACAAAGAGGCAATGGAAAAAGCATCGGACTAAGGCAATAAGTACCTATGTAGCAGTATCAGGTCATGCTTGGCAAGACAATTCTCTGGGCTTCTTAAAATTTGTCTTCAGCTTTCATTTCAAAATATGAGATGAAGACATTTTTTTAGTGATCTCAAATGTCCTTTCTAACGCTAACATTGTAACCCTTCTTGGAATCTCATTATTACCAACATCAAGCAGACGAGTGACAACTTATAAGACAATCTAGTTAAAATCTACCTACATGCCAGGTAGTACTTTTCTACCAGTTTAGCCCCCATGGGATACTGCTACAGCTGAGGAGGAGGGGAAAATGTCCTAAGTGTTTCAGATGGAGATATCTGGGTGAGACGCAGAAAGGTTAAGTCACTTTGAGATCTGCCCACAGACTTCCTCATAAGCAGGAAATAGAATCCTGATGAGATCTGACCTTGTCACCTTGGGGCATGCCCATATAAAGGTCACTTGTCTTGGCCATTATTCTTTGTGGTCAAGAGAGAGCTTCCACTAGACTGGTGATCTGGTTGTCTTGGCTAATAGGAAATGTGGCAACAGATAATCTAATAAACTTAGTTTGGTTGTGTGTTACAGCCTTTCTTTGATCTAACTTTTGTTAGTGCTCTTAAGAAGCAAAATTCAGGGTGCCTGTGTGGCTCATTCGTTTAAACATCTGCCTTCAGCTCAGATCATGATCCCAGGGTCCTAGGATTGAGTCCTGAAAATTGATCATATTGGTCCCCTCTGTCCATCTCTCGCTGCCTCCTGTCATTCTTTAAATCAGGCTAAAGCATGATGAAGAGTGAAGGCCATATTAAATGAGAAAATGAGAACCACTAAATCCACAAATGGCACAATCAGTCTTTGAAAAAAAATAAGATTTTTGTGAAAAAATAAGATTCTCTTATATTGTATGAGAGTTGCTAGCTTTTGAAAATTATTCTTTCTAGAATTCTCTGAATAACAAGTTGGTTGAGGGATTGTTGTCTTGAGTTTGCGGATTTTTGTCAAGGAAAAAGATAAATTGTCAAAATTATAAAACAGAAAACATCCTTTCCATTTTAGTGTTCATTTCATCAGTCTAGAATTTTTCTTGCATTCTTTTTCATCTGTATAACAGTCAAGGAGAGAGTTCTCATGTCTAGTCCTAACAGCTATAATAATTTCAGATAGTGGCTTCCATTTAGGAACAATACGTGTATGTGGAGCAGTGTGGTTAAACCATCTTGCAAAAAGCAATCATGTATTTCAGAGAAGATATAGTAACTGTGCAATTTTAGTTGTTTAAAAATTAGGGGGGAAAAATGTAGGACTTCCCACTGACAGACGGTAATTGTCTTCAATCTGCTAATTTGTACCGAATTCCTGGGCTGGGGTAACAGTTGCACTGAGCAGGTCTAGAAGGACATTTTAGTGAAACTCTAGATTCCAAAAAGGCCAGAGAAGTAGAAGAATGAGTTGATTGAGGGTGAAGGGCTTAGGAAATAGCCAAAGATAAAGGACTGGAGAAAAATGATATAAAGAAGAAGGGGGGACGGGGAGGCAGAGCCCAGGGAGCCTGGGGTTGGGCTGATGGTTTACCCTGGGCAGGTGGGAGTGAGGAGAGCAGCTTCTTCTTCTTCTTTTTTTTTTTTTTAAGGAGAGCAGCTTCTATCTTAAATCAAAGAGAATGGATCCGGGAGCCAGGCTGGAAAAAAAAACCAACAAAAAACTCACTTCGAGTCCTAAAGAGGGCTGTCACAGTTGCTATTACTAAAGAGGGCTCAATTTGCCAAATAAGCCGTTATTAAGCTTCTTATTACCCCCGAGGCGCCGTGCCTTCATTTGTGGTAGCTGTCCTGCCTGCCTCTGATGGGACACATTAGGCTATCTGCAGGCGCGGATAACCGTGGATAATTGAGACTAGGGAGATGGAGCCCACCAAAATACAAAACCGTGACTGCTTTTTCCAGGGAAGATAATCTTTTGATTAAAGTGAGGTTAAGCATTTTACTAATTACTCACCAATTATTTCTTCTCACATAAAAAATTCAAATACATATGCACCTAAGAAGAAACAGAGGCAACATACCTTTGGATATTTTCAGTCACTACTCTAGGCCGAAAAGTACAGACTCATTTAAAATGTTTGTTAAGCAGAGAAACTCCTGGGAAATACCCACCTGATATCGCAGCTGCTAGGGCTCAAGAGCCAATTTGAAAAGAAATTGTAATTGTACTCCTTTGCCAGGTTCTCTTCCCCCCCTCCCCCAACACCCCATCTTCCTCCTCCTGTTTCTGGCCATTTTTGAACAGAACCCCATCCATCTGTTTGTCTAATCAAAAGTAACTGAACATTTGCTTTATACTGCTTATGTTAATGATCAAAGCCAGGCTCGAATCTAACCTTTAAGTATTCTCAGAGACCTGGAGACCAGAATAGATTTCTTTGAGAAAGAGAAACCATCCCATTATCCTTTATATTTTCTGTTGCGGTGGAAGCCCTGATTGGAGAAAAGATTATAACACTTGGAAACAGTACTCACTCCCCATTACCGGCTCTCCTTTGATCGCAAAGTTATCTACATGATAAGGGCTTCCTTTAACTGAATCTTACACCTTTGATACTGGCTTTTGTTAGAGTCAACTGCTTTTGCCGCAGATGGTCTTACAAATGGCCTCCCTCTTTTTCCTGCTAACTATTTAAAAGGCTGTGGCATGGTTGGAAAAACCAAAGAATGGCTAGTCCCTCAGATTCTAAAAGCTTTGAACCAGGTCTGGAAATTGAAAAAGAATGACCAAGAGAACCTCATTATTAATGCAGAGCAAAAGGTCCCTGGGGTAAGGAAAAGGGAGCCACTCCAAGGGAGTACCTATCCAGGAGACTGACTACACACTTCATTAAACCTTCGCCAAGCTCAAGAGCAATGTGAAATGGTAATTGTGATTTACCTGAGATGCATACGTCTTGTACCCAGAGATGTCTTTACGCTGGAGAACAGTTATGTGTGAGGATTGACCTGAAGGCTCAGGATGAGGCAACTGTAGTCTCAGGGCTTCCATCTTCTAAGAGAACTCTCTTGTGGCTTATTCCTGGGTAGTTACAGCTGAGGATTTGCCAAAGACCCGGAAACTAAGCTTGTAGGCCTGGTTTGGGGACCTATCCTTTCATAGCTGTATATTATCACAGGAAACTGGAAAAGTAAAAAAAAAAAAAAAAAAAAAAAAAATTTTTTTTTGGACACTTTTCATAAAATATAGTTTGCGAAAAAATACTCGGTAAGATTTTTTTCCAGATACTTTAATGTTAGATTTTGTAGAACGTGTACCTAAATAACAAGAGGGGGGAAAAAAACCCAATTTTTCCCCTTTATTTCTGTTTCTCAGTTGACCCAACCATATTGGCCTCCCCCTACCAGCCACGACCAGGTCTAACTATACTGGCTGGCTAACTCACCTCCACAAAACATAGTGTGGATTTCTTTTGATGAGCTATGCATCGATTATGTTCCCTCCCTTCCGCTCCCCACCCCCCAAAAAAGATATATTACCAGTTTAAAAACTGCAAGTTTAAATCCTGCAAGAGACCTACTCACGAAGCAGCTCACACGGTGGTTCTCAGAGTGTGGTCCTAGAGAAGGACCATCAGTGTCACCTGGGAATTTGTTGGAAATGCAGATCCTCAGGCCACTCCCTGATGTTCTTGAGCGACGCCGATGCATACTCACATGTGAGAAGCCCTTGTTCATAGTAGAGCTTGTCAGGCTTCTCCTGTGCATGAGAATCACCTAGGATTTTGTTAAAAACCAGATTCTGACTTACTTAGTCTTGGGTGATTTGGGTCAGCGTTTCTAATTCGTGCCCAGGGGATGCTGCTGTCTCTAGTCCTTGAACCACACTTTGTAAGTAGTGACAATCTGAAGAATCGCAACATGAGCCACTGCAAGAGCTGCATGAAGTAGGCTT
Organism: Procyon lotor; assembly: GCA_028646535.1. Classification (NCBI taxonomy): domain Eukaryota; kingdom Metazoa; phylum Chordata; class Mammalia; order Carnivora; family Procyonidae; genus Procyon; species Procyon lotor. The sequence continues at coordinate 115,550,357 of CM053603.1, forward strand.
TGCCAAAACTGTAACTCTCCCAAGGAGGCACTCCTAATAGAGCAGGAGGTTTTAGGCCTAAAGATTTAATCACAAAATTATTTTAATAGAAAAATAGACCAACGGTTCAATAATAGGAAAATACGGTTGATACTCACTATTTGCAGAGTGTGTATTTGTTAATTCACCTCCTCACTAAAATTTATTTTTAACCCCCCAAATCAATACCTGTGGTGCTTTTACAGTCATTCACAGACAGACATGTGCAGAACAGAGAAAAATTTGAGTTGCCTGAAATACACACTCCCAGTTCAGATGGAGCAAGGTGACACTCTCTCTCTTCATGTTTCGACGTTCATACTGTGAACAAGTGCCTTCTCAAATTCAGTTTCACGGAGGGCGCCGGGGTGGCTCAGTCGGGTAAGCCTCTACCTTCGGCTCAGGTCATGATCCCGGGGTCCTGGGATTGAGTCCTACATCAGGCTTCCTCCTCAGTGGGGAGCCTGTTTCTCTCTCTCTCTCTGCTGCTCCCCCTGCTTGTGTGCTCTCTCTCTCTCTCTGTCAAATAAATAAATAAAATCCCTTTTAAAAAATAAAATAGCCCCTAACATAGTGGTGAAGTGTTGCCTAGTATTCTTGGTGCAAGAAGGCTGTGATGTGCCTTACAGAGAAAATGTGCTTCGTTGAGGCATGAGTTACTGTGCTGCTGACCATGAATTCAGCACTAATGAATCAGCAATGTATATTGAGTAAAGTGTCTTTAAATAGAAACACACATAAAACAAGGTTATGTATTGATGAGCTGACGAAAATATTGTGACCAGAAACCTACTCCTGTATTTCTCCTAGGAGCTGTGTGGTTCAGCATCCACTAATCCAATCCACTGTTCGCAGTGACTTTATGGAACAAGACAATCAGAGTCAATTATAGTTAATAGCCAATTAATAGAATATATGCTGTCATTTTAAAATGAGGGTGATATAATCTGTGCAATCAGATAAAAAATGTGTATGATATTTTGGGACAAGAAAAGAAATGAGTCAAAGTTTCAAGAGTACCACAGAGTTACCTTTAAGATCTTTTTTTTTTTTTAAGATTTTATTTATTTATTTGACAGGGAGAGAGATCACAAGTAGGCGGAGAGGTAGGCAGAGAGAGAGGGAGAAGCAGGCTCCCCATTGAGCAGAGAGCCCAATGGGGGGCTCCATCCCAGGACCCTGAGATCATGACCTGAGCCGAAGGCAGAGGCTTTAACCCACTGAGCCACCCAGGCGCCCCTAAGATCTTTTTCAAGTAAAAAATTGAAGGAAGCATGCCAAACTTTTTTGAGTTAGGGTGATGGAATTATTTTTTTCTCTATTTCTCGAGTTTTTATAATACTGTTAGTTTGCTTTTATAAGGTTATGCTGTAAAATGTGTTGTCTTACTAGTTCTTTCAGAGTTATAAGATACGAAAAGGGACCAGTGGTTAAGGAACTGACCTTCTTAAGAAAGGCCTTACTAACATAAGATTATAACATAGTATAAGAGAGTATGCTCTCTGTGTCAAATCATATCAAAATTGTTCCAAGTTACATGTGAATATCGAAGAGAAATCTAGAATTGCAAACCCCTAGTAAAAGTAAAACAAGTACTTGGTAGGTACTACTGAAACCAAGCTTTGGCAGTAATTTATCTTGCCTAAACATGGTTTTTCTAACTTCTCTCTGTTTTCCACTCTTTCAATGTGATTAATAGCTTGGCTTCTGAAGTCAGAGAGTTGAGTCATGACAGTCCCATCAATTAGCTATTAGCCTTACTGAACACCTCTGAGTTTCTCCCCATAGATACAATGAGGGCCCTTATAGAACCTAGTGAGGGTGCAATGAAAGGCTGAGCGTGTGTGCTGTGCTCATGTCACAGGATTCTGGCCTTCTTTTACCTTCCACATGCTTTCTTGTGCTCCCATTCCCTTTTCCCTGCCATAGGGAAAGTCAAACAAAACTGTCTTTCATCTCTCCTAGGAATGGCCATTTTATGGAACTGTTCACAATTTAAAAAGCAGTAGACATGAATATTTCACTCTGACTCTGTAAAATAGAAGCCAAAAACTCAAGTCCACGTGTTCTATTTGAGCATAACCTATGCTTTTTTGGTGGGGGAGGAGTGGGCTGGGTCACAGATCTTGAGAAGGATTTGTATAAGAAAGTTTCTCTTGGGGCACCTGGGTGGCTCCGTGGGTTACAGCCTCTGCCTTTGGCTCAGGTCATGATCTCAGGGTCCTGGAATAGAGCCCCCCATCAGGCTCTGTGCTCAGCAGGGAGCCTGCTTCCCCCTCTCTCTCTACCTGCCTCTCTGCCTACTTGTGATCTCTCTCTCTCTGTCATAGAGACAAATAAAATCTTAAAAAAAAAAAAAAAAAGGAAAGAAAGAAAGATTCTCTTATCCTAAGACCCTGTAGAGAACACAGCTTTCAGAATATGTTCTTGAATGACCCCTATGTGCTGGGTGCTGTGCCACGTACTGGGTTACAATGAAGAACAACCTAGCCATGGCACCTGCCCAGGAGGGGAGCTAGTCAAAGAGTCATTATAGTAGAGAGGTATGTGCTGTTGGGGGGAGGGAGGGAAGAGGTCAGTGAGTATAGGCTGCTGGAGGAGGACATAAGTGGGGCATCTTACCCAGGCTTGAGTGGTCCGGGAACATAAACCCCAAAGAACAAGCAAGTGCTGGGTGGGAAGAGGTGGTACAGAATGTGCATTGAATGCAAAGAGGACCACAAGTGCCCAGAAGTAAGAGAGAGGGGGCAGTGAATTCCGAGAACTGAAATGTGAATTGCAGGGCTGTATCAAACATGAGGCTAGAGAAGCAAATCATGCCAAGAGGGTTGGATTTTATTCTAGGAGCAGGAGATTTTACAAAGTTAAGTAGTATGTTCAGAATTACATACTAGAAAAAGCACTCTGGCTATGGAGAGAATGGAATAGGATGGAGAGACTGGAGACAAAGCTACAATTACAGGGTTGTTAAAATAATTTAGGCAACTGTGAAGATGAGCTGTGCTAGAAAGGGTTATTGTGATGGAAAGAAGTGCATAAATTTAAAGAGATACTCAGAATGTTAAAGGATACTTTTTTAAAGGGTAAAATCATGATTCATACACATATTAAATGAATGTATGTCAAATATTATACTAAACTCATTAATTTAATGAGGGAAGCAGTAAGATGCTATAAGGAAGATTCCAAGAACACATATACATAGGCAATAAGGAATGATGGCGTGCCAGAATGAATGTGCAACTAGGGGCAAAACCAGTCGGTATCCACAGAGCGTTAGTAATCCACTGCATTCCACCAGACTCAATTTATTTACATTTCTATGGACAAAAATCAGTTGCATTACTAGACGTTTGCTACAATTTTCAGCTGTAAATATCTCAAAACCAAAGCAAGTCTTCCGTAAACTGGGAGTGGTGCCCTAGGCAAGGATACCCAGTATTCTTTTTGCCCATTTCAAAGTGAAAATTTTCCCTGACAAGAAAATATCTACAGGACTTTGGTTGATTAATGTTGGTGATGGTAAGTGGAGAGCAAAAGAGAAAAGTCATCTGTGCCGTTTCATTCATTCAAGCAAGTTGAGGGAACGTGCAGCCAAGAAATTGAAATTGGAACAGTAAGGGCCAATGGGAAAGTTTCGGAGGGAAGAGAGAGTGGGAAATGGGATCAGGGAAGAGGATGCCCAGGGAAGTACAGGGTTGAGACTCTAAACTGGAGATGCTTACTTATATCTTGGGCAGTAACAAAGGAGAACAGGAAGGTGTTGCAGGGTAGGATTAGCTGGCTACAAAGTTTGGAGAATTATTCCCAGTAGTCCTCTGATCTGTCGTGTCCATATTAGAACTCTTCCTTTATCTTACATCCCTCTGGGCACTTGCCCTTCTGTACCTGCTTGCTTGGAGTAGAAGTCTAAAAGAATGGTGTTAAGAATGTAGAAAGTCATTTTGATTTAACTAAATTGACTTAATTCAAATAAACTCTGAGGACAGAGAAAGTTTTGTGTATCTTTCTGTCCCTGGGATGTCTACCATAACATCCAGTAATGATATTTCATAAATAGATAGAATGAAAGACTAACATATTGGATTATAGCCTGAAGAATTCAAGGGCTTGGGGCACCTGGGTGGCTCAGTGGGTTAAAGCCTTTGCCTTCGGCTCGGGTCATGATCTCAGGGTCCTGGGATTGAGCCCCACATTGGGCTCTCTGCTCAGCGGGGAGCCTGCTTCTCCCTCTCTCTCTGCCTACCTCTCTGTCTACTTGTGATTTCTCTCTGTCAAATAAATAAAATTTTTTTTTTTTAAGATTTTATTTATTTGACAGAGAGAAACACAGTGAGAGAGGGAACAGAAGCAGAGGGAATGGTAGCAGGAGAAGCAGGCTTCCTGCTGAGCAAGGAGCCTGAAGCGGGGCTCGATCCCAGGACTCTGGAATCATGACCTGAGCCGAAAGCAGACGCTTAACGACTGAGCCACCCAGGCGCCCCTCAAATAAATAAATCTTTATAAAAAAAAGAAAAAAAAAAGAATTCAAGGGCTTGCCCGAGATCATTTGGTTGTTTATGTAAGAATTCTAGGATTCAAACCCAATTCTTCTGACTCTAAAGTTCTTGTCCCTGGGATGCATGAGTTAAGTTACAACTTCATGGAATTTTCAGCATACCAATTCTTAGGAAAGATGGAGAGGTGCTTCTTTATTTCTTTAATCTCTTATAGTTCCAGTAACCAAATATAATTGCAGATTTTAGATATGCTTTTTCTAGGAAGAGGTAACCTTCTAAAAGGACCCCGCTAGAAGTTGAATAGACTTAACAAGCCATCCACTAACTATGACCCTGGACAAGTTATTTGACCTTTCAGAGCCTCAGTTTCTGTCTATAAAATGGTGATAATATTGACCTTCATGAAGGTATAAAGATTATAAAAAGTTGAAGTGTAATAGGTGTCTTAACAGATGTTAGCATGTTTTTCTTCTAAAGCTTAAAGCTTTTAGATGCTTACTTCATATCAAAATCTGCCTCTATTTTAACACGGGCTATATTTAGGACTTAAATCCTTTGCTTAATTCTTGTCCAACCTAAACTGAGTTTCCTAAAGTAAAATTCCTGTAGAAAGGTATTTGTTTCTTGATATGTTTACCACCTATTTCAAATCCTTTGCTTTTCTTTCTTCCCAGTATACTAACGTTTACCATTACGTGTTTCTAGAATCACATTGCTATATTACAGCTTAAATTGCATTTGGTTAGTTATAGCATTTTGGTCCCCTTTATTTCTCAGATTCGACAGGCATTTCTAATTTGACATCTATTTCTTTTTTTTTTTAAGATGTTTAATTATTTGAAAAAAAAAGATGTTTAATTATTTGAGAGAGAGAGAGCTGAAGGAGGGGCAGAGGGAGAGGGAGAAGCAGGCTCCCGACTCAGTGGGGGGGGGAGGGGGACCCCTGAATCCCAGAACCTGAGCATGACTTGAGCCAAAGGAAGACACTTAACCAACTAAGCCACCCAGGCGCCCTTTAACATCTATTTGTAATTCAGCTTTAAAAATACCATTATGGGGCACTGGGGTGGCTCAGTTGTTCAGCGTCTGCCTTTGGCTTAGGTCATGATCCCGGGGTCCTGGGGTGGAGCCCTGCATCAGTCTCCCTGCTCGGCGGGAGGCTTGCTTCTCCCGTCACCCACTCCCCTGCTTATGTTCCCTCCCTCGCTGCCTCTCTCTTTCTCTGTCAAATAAATAAATAAATAAAATCTTTAAAAAATAAAAATTAAAAAAATTTAAGATACCATTACAATTCAGGATTATTGTTGGTTTCCTTTTTAAAAATCATTTCCTGAAATTCCGTGAGAGTATTCTATTCCTCCGCCATTTTCTGAAATATGCAAATATACTGAAATCCTAAACAGGCAGATATATCCTGCCAGACCTCTTGTGACAAAAGCATTTCAGGGAGTTGAAAGTGATATAATAAGGATTGGATCCATTTCCCACTATTGGGAAAGGGGCATGTTACTAAACCTCGGTAAGCCTTGATTTTCCTCAGAGAAGGGTCAAGGATACCTGCTCCATTCACCTCACATGGCTTCTACGGGGCTCAGAGGACATTCAGATACATGGAATTGCCTTGGAAACTGAACTCCAAATATAAATGTAAGCTAACGCAGTGATTATTGCTGTTTTTTGCCATCCTTTTGATGGACGTCCCTAAGAACACAGGCCAATGGAGCACACTGCAGGGAGAGTGTGTATGCCCCCAAAGAGGGCCAGTTGTCATCTTCTTCTTCCTTCCTTAGTTTTTCCCACCTGCAGCCTGAAGGCTTTATGTGATGAAATCCTATATGTTCTCTTTGGAGTGACTGAAGGCACCTAGAACTTTTCATTGCTGGGTGTTGTATTTGCAGAGTTACTTACACCACCTAGCCACCTGGCCCAAGACAAACAGTCCGTCCCTAGGAGCCGCACAGTGACTCGCTCTACCTGTCATTGTTCCGTTAAGGTAACAGCAAACATTTACTGTACCTAGAAGATGGTGCTCCCCGCCCCCCTCTACCAGTAAATTAATCTTATTCTGTAATTGTTTGTTTTAATTTCTTTTATTTTTTAAAAATTCTACCCATTTATTTGACAAAGAGAGAGAGATCACAAGCAGGCAGAGAGGCAGGCGGCGGGGTGGGGGAGCAGGCTCCCCGCTGAGCAGAGAGCCCGATGCGGGGCTCGATCCCAGGACCCCTAGATCACCACCCGAGCCTAAGGGAGAGGCTTTAACCCACTGAGCCACTCAGGCGCCCCTCTGTAATTGTTTTATAGTCTCCAAAAGTAATCCGTAAATTGAGAGAATCGTACAATTGAAAGGCATAGGAGAGGTCATTTGGTTCAGTCTTTTTTGCTGAAGCAGGAATCTTATCATTTCCCTAATAGATTGAGCATCTCCAGGGATGGGGAGAGCGAATCGGTTTTGATCTATGCTTTTGCATTGTTGATTGTTTTGATTCTTTATATTCACAGAATGGTTTTTTGTTTTTTGTTTTGGTTTTTGCTAAACGGGATCTTAGAGACCATTCTAGGTCAATTCCTTCCATTTGCAGATGAGGAAATTAAGGCTCAGAGAGGTTAGGTGACTTGCCCAAGGCTAAACAACTAATTTATGACACAGCTGGGACTCCTGATTCCTGGTAGCTTCTTTCCAAATCATTAAACTGCAAAATTACTGAAGTCCTAAATGTTCAGTAGTATTAAATGCTATTGTACACTATATAAATGCTTTAGAATACAGCATATTTTAGCGTGGCCAATATTTATGTTGTAATATAGATAAGTTTATTTTGATTTTGGTGGAGAAAATCTAAATCTTTCCTTATAATTTTGTACAAACATCTCCTTAAAGCTTCATGAGAAACTCCCTGTTTTAAACCGGACGTTTTTTCTTTGCTTTCCTTTTTAGGGGGCGGGGGTTGGGAAGAAGTCATCAGTCCGATTCTTGTATCTAAGAAGTCACATGTCCAAAAAAGACACAAACCCCCATTTCTCTGCCTCACATGAGGTTTGGGGAGTGGACTGGAGCCAGGGGCTTTTTTCTGTTCCTGTCAGGCTTTGGTCCCAGGCCTGTCAGTGGCAATGAGGATGAGAGGAGTAGAGCTTGCCCATATGCCAAGGGGACTTTGAAAGGTTGCCTGGCCTATCCCTGCCTTCTGGAAGGACTGCATTTAAAAGGAAGCTGCAGCTTTTTTTTTTTTTTTTCTTTTGTCCTGTGAAATTACTTGCTGGAAGCTCTAGGATCACCCCTTGTCCTGTGTGCGGGATGGGTGGTGAAGAGGAAGAGAGAACATGTGTGTGGACAGACACGGGGGAAGGAGCATTGGAATGGCCGCGCTGTGGTAAAGCGCCCACAAGCAGTGCTCTCTGTTCTAAGAAATCACCAAGACCTCGGAGGGGGGACCTGGCAGCAGCTTTGGGCCTGTCATCCAATGGGCTAACCTTATTTCCTTGTCTGTTGTAGATTCAAAAATGTTAAGGCTTGTTAGATGCATCCACGAGAAAGACATTTTCTCCCCAAACTTCAAGCTGTTGGTCTCCTATCCTTGCGAAGACAGAGGAACAGACTCTTGTTCCCCAAAGCAGAAAGATGAATCTATCATTTACGATCGCACTGTACCTCGCACGTCCGTCATAAGCATTTATGATGGCCTGACTTCATTTGTGTTCGCGGCTAACTCTCTTACTGGACTTGAGTTCTCATGAGCAAGGACCATTGGTTTTCATTAAGGAACATCTAAGGCATACCAAAAGATAAAGAGGATGCCATCTTTATAGCTTTAGATGCCCGCATAGCTTCTGAGAAGCCCCGTACTCACCTAGCGCGCAGCAGGTGCTCAGGAAGTGTTTGCTGAATCGCAGTACTGACTTCTCTCCTGTACTTGTGCTGTCATGCTTCCTGTCCCTTGCAGATTTATGCCGAATCAGAATCATATTGTCTGGGACCTAAATTCTCAGGGTCAATGCAAATATACTCTGATATTCATGGAAATAGTGGCTGCTCTGAAAGGCCTTTGGAACAGTGGTGCCCACAGTAGATGGTCCTAATTGTTGATGGTCATTAGCACTCAGAAGTAGTGTTCTATTCAGAAATGCTCTATTCGAAGTTTAGATAAAGGAATGAAACAATGAAGGTGTAAATAACTAATGGGAATATGGACTTGGCCTTAAATGATAAAAGTAGCTTATTATCTGAGTTCACTGTTGTACCCATTAGCCATCACTGATTTTTTTGAGGCGACCCAGAAAGTGGCTCATGGAAGACGGGGGGATTTGAAGAAAGGAACACTCTTGGATTTAGGAAAGGATAGGAGGAGATGATTTGTGTGTGGTATGTGGTGTGGGCAGTGGTGAAGAGCTTTTTGGTAGGTTCAGGAAGATCGTGAAAGAGATAAAGGAAAATAACAAAATAACCCTTGGCACCAAGCTAAGGGTAAAGTGAGTCCATAAAATGTATGACTCTGAGGTGAGTATAATCATTATGTGAAACTTCTCTCTCATGTTTGTCTCTCCAACAGTATTTGCAGCCCTTTGTCCCAGTTTAGGTTTAGCTACTTCCTTATTCCATTTCCTGCTGCTTTGCCTGCTAGAATATGTGAAAGTGGAAACCCTAACTTGGAACCTTCTTATTGAAGTTCCCTCACTGAAGTGTCACCTCTTCTGGACCTTCTGCCTTGATTAGTGGTAGCACGTAGTCCTCCTCACTAGAAAACTCGCTCTGACCATCATACCCAGCTGGTCACTGTGTCCTGTCAATTCCGTCTTCCAAATAACTCTCAGATTCTTCCCATTCTCTCCATAGTAGCTTTTCCCATACTTCAGCATCCATTCATCCATCTTCTCCCCTTAAATAGAATCATCTTTCAAATCTAATCACTTCCCTTACCTCTCCATGCTTCTTTGATTATAGAAGAAAAGAAGGGGAAAAAAATCCCCTAACCGGGGCGCCTGGGTGGCTCAGTGGGTTAAGCCTCTGCCTTGGGCTCAGGTCATGATCTCAGGGTCCTGGGATCGAGCCCCGCATCGGGCTCTCTGCTCAGCGGGGAGCCTGCTTCCCCCTCTCTCTCTGCCTGCCTCTCTACCTACTTGTGATCTCTCTCTCTCTGTCAAATAAATAAATAAAATTTTTATAAAAAAAAAAAAACCCTAACCTACCTTTCCAGCCTTATCTTCTCATCTCTCAACACCTCCCACCAGTACCTGCTGACCTTTCCCTTCTGCCCAGATAACCACATGGTTTCTTTCACACCTCCATTGCATACATGCATGCCTGTTCCTCTGATTGATTTTTTTTTGGCTGATATTCTTTATAGCCCTTCCCTATTCATCCTGGGCAGCAGTTCTCTCTTCTTTATACTTCAAAATTCTTTATACAATTTTCTCTTTCTACTTCAAAATTTGTACCCGTTTTTCTTAGAGAGCTACGTGGTACTTGGTAATCATTTATTTATATATTTCTCCTCTAAAAGATTGTAAGCTCCTCTGGAGCAGGGCTCCACCACCTTGTTTATCTTTGCATCCTCATTATTGCTTGACAGAGCTAGCACCCTAGGGGATTAGCAAAGAATTTGTTGACTCCTGAAGGAGCTGAATCAAAGATATCTGATAAGCAGCCACCTTCCTCACAGAAATGAGAATTTTCCCATGCCATCTTGTGATTTCAGTGGTAAATCTGATGAGTGCCTTTCTCAGGTGGCCATAGTGAGAGCTCATGTGAGAAGGTCCCTAAAAGTCCTTGAGTATCTCAGAAGATGTGATAGATCTAAGCTTTAGGTATTTAAGCAACATAGGAAAAAAAAAACCATTTGTTTTAGCACTTCTAACTTGTATTCTCTCTCTTGCCCTCTCTAAAGAAAGAGATGAGCTTATGAGCTGAGAAATATTCTCTATTTCTAAATAGAGAAATATTCTCTATTTCTCTCTAAAGAAAGAGCAAGAGAGAGAATACACACATAAAAGAAAGAGCTAGGGGGAGAGGGTAAAGAGAGAGAGAATCTTTTTTTTTTTTTAAAGATTTTATTTATTTGACAGAGAGAGATATCACAAGTATCTCTCGTGATAGAGCCCGATGCGGGGCTCTATCCCCGAGGGCTCAGGACCCCGAGATCATGACCTGAGCCGAGGGCAGAGGCCCCACCCAACCCACTGAGCCACCCAGGTGCCCCAAGAGAGAGAGAATCTTAAGCAGGCTGGGCACCAAACCTGGCCCACAAGAGTCAAAGTGGGCCATTGCAGCTGATTGGACTGAAGGCAAAATGAGGCTCAACCATAACAGTGTGGAGCCCCTCACAAGGCTCGATCCCAGGATCCTGAGATCATGACCTGAGCTGAAATCAAGAATCGGACACTTAACTGACTGAGCCACCCAGGCGCCCCACTTGTATTCTCTTTCTAAGAGTGATCTCAGGTACCCTTTGAGGTTTAATGTAAGACCTCAAAAAGTGTCCTAACTGTAAGTTTTTCTTTCCACTTGTAATTTTCTGATTATTTTTGTAAACTCAATTCTCAGCACCGTTTTCCTTCTTATTAGGATCATTCCTATCTTCTGTCTTCTTTTTACTTGCTTATACCATTTTTGAAATCATATTTGACTTAGACTGAGGTAAGAGGCAGAAAAGAATTATCAGCCATTCGGGCACCTTGTCTGAGGGTGTGCAGCTTTCCACAAGGATGAGTGTGCAAAATCCAGAAGCTTCTTGCCAGGTTAATGTCTCAATAGCTTTCTTTTCCTTTTTTTTTTTTTTTTAAAGGGTTTCATTATTTTTAAGTAATCTATACAGCCAACATGGGGCTGGAACCCACGACCCCTACACCACGAATCAGAGTTGCATGGAGCCAGCCGGGCGTTCCTCTCAGTAGTCTTCATTCTGTGATAAATAACATCACCTTTTTTCTTTTCAAGACCTATTTGTAAGTTCACTAAAGTTAGATGAAGCAGCTCGGAACCCTTTGTTTGCCTCTCTCACTTGAGGACTTGTTTTTTTTTTTTGGCCCACAGCTTCTCAAATCCTTGATTTCCCTTTATTTGCCAACATTGAAAGAATGAGAATTCTCCCTGTAATTTTCTGAATTCAGAAATTAGGTGTGGGGGTTGGGTGGGGGGGGTTGGTGTTTGAGAGTTGCTTTTGAAAACCTGCCAGCTCTATAGCCTTCTGCTGGGGCAGAGTCCCTGGTCTGGGCCTGGAGCTGCCCTTTTCTTCAGTCCCTTCTATGGATGGCTGCACTGATAGATGGATTCTCCTCGGGGAGCTGCATGGATCAGTCTTCCGTCCATTACCATGTAGCAGGATTATAATTTATAGCCCCAGATGGTGACTCACACCCCCCCTCCCCATTTACTCCAGTAGAGCAGCAGAGGTATTAACTATTGAATTGCTTCATTCTTTTTTAAAAAATAATTGAGGGTATTTGCAAAGGGCTTTGTATAAAAATACTTATGAAAACACGGAAAAAAATAAAGTTTCATCAGAGCGTGAAGCACATTATGCATTATAAGAAAAAATAACTACGCGGTCAGGCTTATTATTCTTGGCCTAATTCTGTGTGGAACTGAGGTTTTTAAGGCACTGATTCTGGTCGGATTCCTGAATTTTCATTGGAGGGCATCAGCTCTTTCTTCCTGGTTGATTGTTGAAGCTTGGGTCTACCCCTTGTAAGAAAACCAAGAATATTTGCTTGCCAGGTTCTTGGCAGACAATAGAAAACAGCTACTTAGTTTTTTTGAAAGCTTGAGTGTGATTAACAATGGTTTATTATTAAATAGTGATATTAAATACTATAATAATATTAAATAATGGGAAGATTTCCTGAAGAAGGTGTAGTCCATGCCCTTCTGGATTAAATCAGACTTTCTAAGCGCTGTTTGCTTGGAATCCCTTATTGTAAGCATTGCTCTTCTGGAACACACGAGAATCTCACCTTGTAGGGAGAGGGACCCTGAAAACTGTCCTAAGAAAGAAGCTACTCTATTTGTTGAGGCTGTTTTACCTTCTTCATCTTGTGCGGATCCATGGAAGAAAGGCCTCACAGGCCTTAGTACAAGTAAAAACTGCTTCTCCTGGACAATTGGTGTATCTTTATCTTACTTAAATAATTAATTGTATCTTTCTATTTCATTTGATCCATAAAATCTGGTCCAAATTTGTACCTTTTTTAACGGTTGTTAGCATACAACTTATCTTTGTTCACTGGTTTTACTTTGGCTATTTTTTTTCCGTCTTATTTTCCCTTTTTTACCTCTTGTATCATGTGCATTTTTGTCAACGGTGTCAAGTCCTTTTTAGGACAAAGCCCATGTTTCTATCTCCTAATATGTGTTTGCCTGTTTTAACCAATTTAAGAAGTCATGCTTATTCTTTTCGGTCTCAAATAAAAAACCATAAATTTAGCACTTTTTGAATTCCAGTATTTAGCTGTATACGGTTTTGAACTCTTGAGACCTTTAACAGCTCCACGACGTGAACCACGGACAGCATTTATTGGACAGGATGTAGGAGCCAGATGACGCCTGGAAGTCTTACTGTGTAATTTAATCCCGGGTGCTGTGTTGTTTGCCTTCACTGGACTCCGAGTGTGCATATATAATGATGCGCGCATGCGTAAAAAGCCCAGCCCTGATAGGAAAGAGAGGGAGGAACATCATTAGCAGAGATTAGATTTGTCTCTCCAGCTGGGCAATGTGCCTCTGAATTCCAAGGGCTTTCCCCAGTGTAAATTATCAGACTGTACTCAGCTGTTGTTCAAGTCCCCTCTGGCCGAGCTGCTTCTGCTAATGCTGTTAAGCTGTGGCTCAGGAGGGAAAACGTTCTCAGGTACTAGATATATCTCTGCATGTAAAAAGAAAAATCCCTCTCATATGCACGGGACAGTAGTATACAGCCTTCTCAAAGCAAGAATAGAAAGGCAAAATGAAACAAAAGACAAACTGGGGGCCAAACTTCAGCTACATATACAATTTGTAAATTGTTAGCAGACCAAAATAATTCCTCTCTAACTAAAACATATAGGAGTAATGCAATACAGAGTTTAATTCGGATCAGTTGAGAGCATCTGACAATAGATGTTCTGAAACTGGCACAGTCTAAACAAATTAACCCCACTTAGCACTCTGAACCAAATGAAGGTTGAGGACCAAGGAGTTCTTCAGTGATGATAGTACATGAAGAATAGAAAAACTTGCCGTCTTTAAAAAAAAAAAAACTTGCCATCTTTTAAGAGAACACAAAGCATAAGGCTCAGTGCAATATACCAATTAGTTCAGTAGAATTCACAGCTACAGTAAATGATCTGTTTCCATTTTTTCTATCGCCAGTTAATGCTATGTGTAGGATGGACTAATACAACTCAAAAAGACATGCCTTTTCCCCACGATTTTATTGCCTAGCATAGTCAGCTTATTGATGTAGATGAACCAATTTATCCACTGAAGGTCAGGGAGAATAAGTGAAGTGCACAGATAACAGAGGCGCTACTAAGTGATCTTTATATACAAAAAGCCAAAGTAAAACCAGTGAACAATATATATATATATAAAATCATTAACAGTTTTTTTTTCCTTACCAACCCTATTAACAAGTAAGAAAATTCGCTGACCGAAGTCTTTTTTCTCCTCCTCCTTCCTTTGGGGAACATGTTCATGTGCTGAGGAAGAGGGCTAAAAGGTAAAGAACAAGGAGGTCAGGTGGCAGTGGGATCACCTGCTGATCAATTTCCCGGCACGGGACCTGGGTGCTCGGCCACGTTCCTCACTGTTCACAGCGGCAGTACCGCGGCAGTACTGTGCAGGACCGCACAGAGCATACCGCTTTGTGCTCTGCAGAAATAGTAGCCTCAATACTGCATCCACCAAAGATGAAGCCCTGGATGTGGCTGAGAACTTACCCATCTAGACTTTCTGAAGAAGGGAATTTTTAAACATAAAAGGTTAAAGAGAGAGGGCCTGTTTTCAGTGCGCAGAAGAACAGCATCCTCAGAAAAGGTGAGAAAGGTCTCACTTCTCTAAGAAAGGCTCCCCACCCCCCAGAGTCACCCTTGCCAGCAAAGGCCGAGAGGAAAGCACATCTGCGGGGATGGGGTCAATCCTGGGGGCACATCGGTGGCAGCAGTTCACACTCGAATGGGAGGGCGGCTGTACTCAAGCCAGCCGGTGGAAACTAAGTGGACTGTCATTAAAATTTAGAGTTGGTGATCAGACCGGCTTCAGGGGTGCATAACCACAGCGCCCCACACGTGATTTAATGCTCTGCTATCTCTGCCTGGGGATTCTTATTAGTTCTTGAACAGAGGGTCTAGAATTCTCATTTTGTAGTCGTCCTGCAAATTTCCTAGCCAGTTTCATTAATCTATAAAGTCGTCATAAGCCCGTAGATGGTGTTCTTACAGAAGAGCATCTCAGTATGTTGAACCTGTCCTGTGGCATGTCCCTTTTTGCTCAGAGGCCAGCATGTGTGTTCCTTCCTGGCTCCTGTTAGCTTTCTAAAGGTGGCTCTGAAGAATGTGTTTGTGTCACTGAACGACTTGGAGGAAACTCTGCCTTGAGTTTATGCCCCCAAACAATTCTATTTTGTTAATAAGCCATATAGGCATTATTTAGTGTAATAGCATGATTTCGAAAACTACCTATTTTGCTCGTTCCAATTACTGTGGTCTTGAACAAAAGTTTTTGATCATTGCAGGAGTAATGAGTAGTGGTTTTTATGAAGCCACGTTCTTCTGATCACAGGAAAGAGACTTGTCAGCTCAGCATTCAGAACCTTCCATGACGCGACACCACCCTATAGTTACAGCACGCTGATCACTGCCCTCCGGTGCACCTTATGTTCCAACCCTTCCAGGCTGCTTGCTGTTCCTGCAAAATGCCTTTATTTTCTTGCCCTCCATTCTTTTCTTTATGAAATTCGCTTTGATGGGAATGGGTGTGTTTTCCAAACAGCACCCCTGCCTCCCCCATCTCTTCCCTTTCTCCGCTGGTGTGACTCTTACTTCAAGGGTCCCACTTTGTCAATGAAATTTCTCTTCCTCTATGGATCTTCCTCCCCTCCCCCCACCCCGTATTCTCAGAATTGGCCATTGCACCCTTGCTGTGCCATCCACTGTGCCGGGCATTTATGGCCCTATAGATTCTAGCGGCATGTCCGCTCATGAAGCCTTCCTTAATTCTGCCCTGTACTGCAGTTACTTGTTTACTGACCTCTCTGACACGCTATGTTGAAAGCTCCCGGAGGGTAGGACAGTCATATATCTCTGTTCCATTATCCGCGGCATCATAATTGTCAGGCACGTGCCCAGTGCATGTTTACTGAGTCTATCTTTGTCCATTCAGGCTGCTGTAAGAAAACACCACAGACCGGGGAGCTTATACACAACAGAAATGTACTGCTCAAAGCTCTGGAGGTTCAAAGTCAGATCGGAGGGCTGGCATGGTTGGATGAGGGCCCTCTTCTGGGTCTCAGACTCCTTGTGTTCTCCCACGGCTGATCTCTCTAGAGCCTCTTTTATAGGGGCACTAATCCCATCACCTAAGCATCTCCTGAAGTCCCCTCCTACTAACACCATCACTTTTAGGGACTAGGGTTTCAACTTATGAACTTAGGGGAGACCCAGACCTCTTGGTTATTGCAGTGAGGGAACTGGAAGGGCTGCCCTAAGTCATTTACAGTATTACCTTGTGTTTTCAGAGTACTTGGTTGTAATTCCCTGAAGTGCAACAACCAGCTGACATCAGTTGGTCTTGTGGGCAATAGCTTCGACATTGCAAATCATTTGTGGAAGAGGGATAATAAAGGTGGAGCTGTCGTAGGGAAGGAGGCCTCCTAGAATTGTGTAACAGAGGGGTCAGGGGTGAAAGAGGAGTGAGAGTCCAGTAACAGAAAAGTTAAAGAAGGCCGGAGGGCGCCAGAGTAGTCAGGAAAAATTACCGAAAACAGTTTGAAGTCAGAAAAACAGGAAGCCTAGGGTACCACTTGACTCCCAATTTAGCCATCCCTAGCCAGCAATTTAGTTCTCAACTTCTCTTTCTGTAGCACCTTCCCTTAATTAAATTATCCTGCCATGTGAACAAGAAAGGGCTTGAAATAAAGCCAGTCTCATGGCAGGGCTATTTAGGAGTATGCTAAATACATTTTTATTCTACCTATTTGACTCTCAGACTAAATCCTAGCTATTGTGGAATTGTGTCTTTTCTCTTGATTTTGCCTAGGTTGTAAGGAGAGGAAAAAAAGAGAATAAATCATAATCAGAAGCTGAATCTACTGGGTTTAAAAAATAATCAGACTCTTCTTTGAGCTTCTCTGTATCCACAGCCCAAGCGTGCCTTTAATTTTGTCCCTTGGGATTAGACATACGTAGGCTAAAAGAAGAAAGCCACTAATCCCCAAATTTGGATTGTCCCAGGTCTTATAAGTGGCTTAATTTCTAATTTACTGGTACAATTAGTGGACCATCCCAGCTCTATTTTTATTTCAATGATTATAAGAAGAAGGCCATTTAGTTGACTAGGTGTAAGGGCTTTGTGATTCCTCATAGGTACTTAATGATTTATTTTCATATTTTAAATTTTGGTGCTCAATTCATTTTAGTCTGGTGAGATTGAAAGGATGCTTCCTTGCAAAGCCCATTCTCACTAGTGAATCTACTTGTTTTTGAGCAAGTAGAAAGGGGCTCTGTAGAAAAATCTTTCAAATTAGAGTTGGAAATTATAGACCGGGGATGGGGAGGCTGGGATCATCCCAGAAGAGATGTGGGTCCGTTCCACAAAATTTTATCCAGTGAAATAAAATTTTAAAATCAACATTGAAAGCATGCCTAGAAAGGAAAATCATACAAGGACAGTAGAAACCCTAAAGATTTTTTATGGGAGGAATGCTTTGATTGGCATCAATAAGTGAGGGAAAGGATTCATGAGCCAATTATGTGTTTGTGAACACTCAGGATATAACCAGTGTTTCCTTCCTTAATCTTTTCCTGCCACCAGACCCTGGATCTTTTTTTTTTTTTTTTAAGATTTTATTTATTCATGAGACAGAGAGAGGCAGAGGGCAGAGGGAGAAGCAGGCTCCCCGCTGAGCAGGGAGCTGGATGTGGGACTGGGTCCCAGGACCCTGGGATCATGACCTGAGCCGAAGGCAGAAGCTTAACCAACTGAGCTACCCAGGTGCCCTAGACGCTGGATCTTTACCTTAAGCTTTAACTCAACACTGACTCTAAGGTGGGAAAATCTAGGGGTGGCTTTTTTTTTTTTTTTTTTTTTGACAGAGAGAGAGAGAGATCCCAAGCAGGCAGAGAGGCAGGTGGGGGGGTGGGGGGAGCAGGCTCCCCGCCGAGCAGGGAGCCCAATGCGGGGCTCCATCCTAGGACCCTGAGATCATGACCCAAGCTGAAGGCAGAGGCTTTAACCCACTGAGCCACCCAGACGCCCCTAGGGGTGGCTTTTTGATTCTAAGGACATGTAACCTTGACTGTGCTAAATTCCTATCATTTTATTCTCTAGACTCATGTTTATTAACTTTCATTTAGAAATACCTAGAGGTACCTCTATTGCAAAGGATGTTAAAGAATTCTAAATATAAAATTAATTCTAATGTAAACACATACGGAGAGTTGTAAAGCAATGTGACTGCTACAAGTCACACAACTAAATGGACTGTACTTATCAAAGACATCGTAGTGAAAGTGTCAGGAAAAGTATTAGTGTATTGAGAACACTGATGCTTTCCAAGAAGCCATGGCAAAGCTATCGATGTGTTCTGGCAGTCCTGCCGTCGCCCAGGGCAGCTCAGGGATTTGGCTTTCAGAATGCTTTTTGAAGATCTCAGTACTAGAGTTGGGGGTGGGAGGAAAGTCCTAATGGGTCCCCTCTCACCTGCACTGTTAATAACCATTGTTATGTTTTCTGTCTTTGTGGTTCTGTTTTTCCTATAAATGAATTTCATATAAATGGAATCATAGTATGTACCCTTTTGTGTTGGCTTTTTTTTCTTAGCATAGTGCTTTTGAGATCTTTTCTTTCTTTTCTTTCCTAACTCTCTCTCTCTCTTTTTTCTCTTTCTTTCTTTTCTCTTCCTTCCTTCCCTCCTTCATTCATTTCTTCCTCCTTCCCACCCTCCATTTCTCCCTCTCTCTTTTTCTTTCTTTCTTTTGCCATACTTTCATCTTAGTGTGATTTTGTTTAGGGATGGGGAGAACTGCAGATAAAATTTGTTCAGTCTACCAGGTTTATCTAGAACGTTTGTTAACTATTTAGAAAAAATCAGAAGGTGTGCAAATGGCATGAAATATTCCTTTTTTGAAGTTGAAATTAAACATATTTTGCTGAGAAATGCCAAGATGACAGAAAGAAATCATTTCAAGATTTCAGTTTATAGTAAGTTCTCAATAAAATGCTTGTTAGGGGATTTTTTTTTTTTTGAGTTATAATTGACATGTAGTATTAGTTTCAGATATATAATAACATGACTAGATATTGTATACATCATGAAATGATCACCACAATAAGTCTAGGTAACACCCGTCACCATACATAATTATAAAATATTTTCTTGTGATGAGAACTTTTAAGATTTACTCTCTTAGCAACTTTCAAATATCCAATACATATTATTAACTGTCATCACCATGCCTTACATTACATCCTCATGACTTATTTATAACTAGAAGCTTGTGCTTTTTGACTCCCTTTACCCATTTTGCCCACCCTATCCCCCCTGCTTCTGGCAACCACCAATCCGTTCTCTGTATCTGTGAGCTTGAGTTTTTTGTTTTGTTTTTTTTTTTAGATTCCATGGATAAGTGAGATCATATGTTATGTCTTTCTCTGCTGACTTATTTCACTCAGCATAATGCCCTCAAGTTCCATCCATTGTTGTTGCAAATGGCAAGATTTCATTCTCTGTTATGGCTGAATAATATTCCATTGTGTATTTCTATACACCACATTTTCTTTATCCATTCATCTATTGGTAGACACTTACGTTCCTTCTATGTCTTCACTATTGTAAATAAAAAATGCCTGTTAGATTGATTTGCATCTACAAGAACTCTAAAAGGGAGGTTTATTAATGCCAATATACACTTGAGATATTTCTATAACTTACTAAGAAGTAAGTGGCAGAACTAGGTAAGTGGCAGAGCTAGGATTCAAATAGGTCTTTCCAACTCAAAACCATACATTCTTTCCTATTATAACACATCATAAGCATAATGTAATGGGGTGTGGGGAAAGCAACTATTTATAATATTCACTATGGTCTGGTTCATTACCGTCCTGGGAGGAACTTTGCAGTAATTGCAAGTTATTCACTGATGAAATGTGCTAAGTGGGGGCGCCTGGGTGGCTCAGTGGGTTAAAGCCTCTGCCTTTGGCTCAGGTCATGATCTCAGGGTCCTGGGATCAAGCCCCGCATCAGCAGGCTCTCTGCTCAGCAAGGAGCCTGCTTCCTCCTCTCTGCCTGCCTCTCTGACTACTTGTGATCTCTCTCTCTTAAAATCTAAAGATTTTAAATAAATCTTAAAAAAAAAAAAAGAAAGATGGAGCACTGGGTGTGGTGCATGAACAATTAATCTTGTAACACTGAAAAATAAAATAAATGTATTTGGGTAAAAAAAATAAAAATAATAAATGAGCAAAAAAAAGAAAGAAAGAAATGTGCTCAATGTATGATTATGACCCACTAACATGTTGGACATCATCAGAAGGAGTCTAGCAATGAAATAAAAAAATGGTATCCTCCCCTTAATCCACAAACACAGGAGCAATTTGGGACATGATTCTGGGTGGTAGTCTTAAGGAAAGATGACGTGAAGATGGAGATGGATCAAAAGCAATTAAAATAATTTAAAGGATGTATGTGTCCTGCCTTAAGAATGTAGATACTTTAGTGTCGAAGAAGACAGGTTGATATTTTTTTTTAATTTTTTTTTTAAGATTTTATTTATTTATTTGACAGAGATAGAGAGAGATCACAAGCAGGCAGAGAGGCAGGCAGAGAGAGGGGGAAGCAGGCTCCCTGCTGAGCAGAGAACCCGATGCGCCCCGACAGGTTGATATTTATAAAATCATGCTGCATAAATTTGGGAATTTTAGGCTTCACGAGCATCTCCTAAAGCTTAAAAGTGTTTTGGAACACATTTTTTTAAAGTGTTACTTTTAAATTTTGAAAATCATTTTTACCTCAATTCATAAATTCATAAGAATTTATTCGTGTCAGGTTCCATGCTAGGTGTTGGGGAAAATAGTAATAAGATAGTCCCTACCCCCAGCATGCTTCTCTTCTAGTGAAAGAAAATACTTATTAAAGAGATCACTTACAAAGTTAAGTGTCAGTAATAAAGATGTTAAGTTTAATACAAAAATAAGCTCGACACATGTATAAGATGCTTTAATGGATTATGAAGGGAAGCAAGTGATAATTATGTTATATCCATTCCTTTTGGAAGTAGAAGTCACAAAAAACAATTATGCCCCCTTCAAAGCTATTATATGGCCAAAAGGGCCCCTGGCATTTTGTGGGTTCTCCATTTTGTAGGTTCCACAAGTTGTCTCTTCTTGTCCTCACTTTACAAGATGTTGTGACTATAGATCATGCTATATTTTAAGAACAGCTAAACACGGGCGCCTGGGTGGCTCAGTCGTTAGGCGTCTGCCTTCGGCCCAGGTCAGATCCCGGGGGCCTGGGATCGAGCCCCGCATCGGGCTCTCTGCTCTGCGGGAAGCCTGCTTCTCCCGCTACCATTCCCTCTGCTTGTGTTCCCTCTCTCACTGTGTTTCTCTCTGTCAAATAAATAAAATCTTTAAAAAAAAAAAAAAAAAAAAAAAGAACAGCTAAACACACATACACATAAGTTTGCCAACAGTTATTTAGAAACAGAAAAGGGCAGCAGGGGGTAAAGGGGGATGTTTCCACATGGCCAGAATAGACCTCATAAAGTCCGTGTACCAACCCTCATGGTTTACTCAGAAGAAGATTCTTCAAGTCTTGGTACAAAACTTAATTGCTATTATTTTGCACACATTTTTAACAAGTTTGGTTTTCTGCTTCCCATCCCAGGACAAATGATAAGGACATATTAACTACTCAGACTAGTTTACTAAGAGCTATGAGAAGAAATGGCTAGTGAGTTGACTAGTGGCTTCATATCACACATTGAGACAGAAGGAAATCAAATTAACAAAAAAGTTCAATAATAAGGCAATCATTACCATTTCAAAAGGATTTTCCACCTTGCAAATAGATTTACTAGTATTACTTCTAATAGTAACTTCTATTGGGGATTTTAAAATTCTAGCTCTTTTTTAAAAATGTAATTTATATACAACTTTTTAGAAACACGTATTTTGAAAATTTGCACTCATAATGAGTTCAGGTTATAATTTCCAAAGGGGGGCAGCTGAATATATCTTTAAATTCCATCCTGTGTAATATAAATCTTTGTTTTGAGGGACTACATCCTGTTTTCTATCATAGTTTGTTATTCTGCATTTATTTTTCTTTCCATTAGAACTGTCTTGTACATTTATTATTTTTTTTAACACTTAGAATAAATATTTAATTCTTATTGATGTTCTTCCTTGTCATCCTGATCTTGGACAGATGGGACTTACCAAGGATCCTTTAGTAGTCTGCAAATTTCAACTATATACTGGAAATAGAAATGGAAACTACCCCAATGAATAATTGAAGAACGGGTTTGGATTACTCTCTAGCATAAAGTCAAATTCACCTTCAAAAACAATGGCATGGGACAGGTGAAAAATGATTAATCTTTGCCAATTTCAAATTTCTATTCTTGATAAAGCTCAAAATGTTCTGTTTTCTGGGATACTTTTTCTAGGGTATCATCTGGATTGAATCATTATCTTAAAAAATTAAAACTCAGGACTGCTTCTGTGAGCAAAAACAATGCTGAGTAAGGAGAACAAAACAACATTAAGTTAAAAGTCTAAAGCAGTGGGATCTTTCACTAATATGATTTTAATTACTTCTCAATTAAAATTGGACGTTGGGTCCAGAGTCTAGAGTTCCTTGCTCCTCCTGGAGTTCTTATTCTGGTTATCTGTAACACAGTCTTCTCTGAGAAGTGACAAGAGCTGTTGGTGATTTGGTAGAAACTTCTGGTCTTGTTCACCCTTCCCTCCGTTTGCCATCCTCTACTTCTTTGCCTTTCACCTACACTAGTCCTGTGATTAGAGACTTCAAGGAAGGGTAATTATGAAAATAGCATTAATACAATTTCAACTTTGAAGTTCTCCATAAATGACTGTTGAAACTACTTAGGTATCTGAAAATTGTTCCTTTGGCTTTTCTCATACTTTTAGACACCTGATTATGGTCTGTTGGAAAATCCTTTTATTTTTTATTATTTTTTAAAAATTTTTATAAAGATTTATATATTTTAGAGAGCATGTGCATATGCATGGGGAAGGGACAGGGCGAGAGAAAGAGAGTCTTAGTTGGTTAAGCATCTGCCTTCAGCTCAGGTCATGATCCCAAGGTCCTGGGATGGAGCTGGGCATCATGCTTCCTGCTCAGTGGAGAGCGTGCTTCTCCCTCCCCTGCTCCCCCTGCTTGGGTTCTCTCTCGGTCAAATAAATAAATAAATAAAATCCTTAAGCAGACTCTGTGCAAAGTATAGAGCCCAACATGGGGCTCTATCTCAAGACCCTGTGATCATGACTGATGAAATGCTTTTTGGGGAACATATTACACCATATTGAAATTCATGGATGACCTAAGTGTAATAAATAGAATTTTATATGTTTAGAGGGAAAAACATTCCCCAGCCCAGGTTGGATAGTTGTCCAACGGACACCCAACTGCTGTAGATTCCATGACTGACACCAGAGTTCAAGTTTGCTCACCAAACCAAAAGATTCAGAAGCCAGAGGTAGACCTCTTAGTAGCTGAGACTCAGCACTGTGGACTGCATTTCCAGCTTTGACCTTTATGTCTCTGCCTTTAGCAGCAGGATCTCCACTGGTATGGTGCTTAGGATCAGATCCACTTCCTGCCCTTCTCAAAGTACCCTGTTCTATTTCTCTGGAGGTTGACTTGTATGGACTGCATCAGTGGACTTCCTTGCCCTCCGGTTTTCTATTAGGTTCAACCAATGGGAAGCACCTCCAGCGTCTTTGAAAGCAAGAGGAGAGGAGGAGAGTGAGGTTGGGGTTCCCTCCCTATCAGGTCGGGGCACTTTGTGTGCACCGCTCTGCCAAAAGCTACAGCTCTTGTTGGTTGACCTTCTGTAGCTACACTCTGCAGGTTCTAGCGACCATTCTTTCTCCTCCCTAGTTAAAGCCTGCTGGCTGTTACTACTAGCTCTGGGGCATAAAACCATCCCTGTTGCTCTTCCTGCTTCTGCCTTTTGTAAGCGGTCTCCCTGGACTCTCCTCATTTGCCCCATTTGCCAGAGCTCAGGCTAATACAGGGTCTTACTTCAGTGATCGTGCCTGTTTCTACCGCTTGCCCATCATCCAAACAGTATCCACACAGACTTCAGAAAATCTTAACTCAGAAAAGTGACTGTGTACAGCATAAAAAGTTTCCTTCAGTTTAATCCCTAGTACATTTGGAATATTAATTAATCTCTAATTAGATTCTGCTTATTTTGTTCTTAAAAACATATCTAGTCTGGGTGCGTCAGGGTGGCTCAGTCAGTTAAACATCCAACTCTTGGTTTGACTCAGGTCATGATCTCGGGGGTCATAAGATAGAGCCCCACACCGGGCTCCATGTTCATCGGGGAGTCTGCTTGAAGATTCTCTCCCTCTGCTCCTCCCCACCCCCTTTGCATGCTTGCACACTCTCTCTAATAATAAATAATCTTAAAAAAGAAAGAAACATGCCTAGTCTACAAAGGAAAATACAAGTGACATAGTAAACAAATGTAGTTACTGTGTACATTAAGACCGTGATACTTACAAGAAGTAAGGATGAATTATGTGGCGACATCAGACTACTAACTTGTGCTACTCATGCTGTCTCCTAGTTAGGATATTATTGTAATTCTTCAAATTAGATCCTTTTTATTTTTTGCAGACTAGAAAATGCATAGAGACACAAGAATGGTTGGGGGGGGGCGCGTGGGTGACTCAGTCGTTAAGCGTCTGCCTTCGGCTCAGGTCATGATCCTGGAGTCCTGGGATTGAGCCCCACATCAGGCTCCCTGCTCAGCAGGAAGCCTGCTTCTCCCGCTACCATTCCCTCTGCTTGGTGTTCCCTCTCTCACTGTGTTTCTCTCTGTCAAATAAATAAAATCTTTAAAAAAAAAAAAAAAAAAAGAATAGTCAGAGGGGATTCAGGGCCTGGGGCCAATGAATAGTGATGTCAAATCCTGCCGGACAGGCCATTGCTTATTTCTGGGCTAAGCTGCTCTACTTAACCCCTTGGAAATAAGAGTCTTTTCATTAAAAAATGGAAATAGCCATCCTTTTGGGACCACTTTAAGGTTTCCTTTTTCCATGGTTATAGCCCTGAAATAACCAAGGACAGATTTGTTTTAATATTCTCTGTACAGCCAAGGAACCCATCAACAAAATGAAAAGGCAACCTACTTAATGGGAAAAGATGTTTGCATCTTTTCTGATAAGGGGTTAGTATCCAAAATATGTAAGAAACTTATAACAACACCAAAAGAAAAGCCAAACAATCTGATTTTAAAAAGTGCAGAGGACCTTAATAGACATTTTTCCAAAGAGAACATACAGACGGTCAATAAACACATGAAAATGTGCTCAACATCACTGATCACCAGGGAAATGCAAATCAAGACCACAATGAGCCATCACCTCACACCTGTCAGAATGGCTAGAATCAAAAAGGCAAGAAATAACAGGTGTTGGAAAGGATGTGGAGAAAAAGGCATACTTGTGCGTTGTTGGTGGGAATGTAAATTGGTGCATCCACTGTGGAAAACAGTATGGAAGTTCCTCAAAAAATTTAAAACAGAAATACCATACAATCCAGTAGTTCCACTACTGGGTATTTACTCAAAGAAAATGAAAACACTAAAAAAGAAAGAGAAAGAAAAGAAGGAAGGAAGGAAGGAAGGAAGGAAGGAAGGAAGGAAGGAAGGAAGGAAGGAAGGGAGGGAGGGAGGGAGGAGGAAAGAAAATGAAAACACCATTTCAAAAAGATATATGCGCCCCTGTGTTTATTGCATAATTATTTACAACAGCCAAGATATGGAAGCAAACTAAGTGTCCATCAATTTAATGAATGGATAAAGAAGATGGGCGCTGTGTGTGTGTGTGTATATTTTTATATATGTATGTGTGTACACACACACACACACACACAGGAATATTGCTCAGCTATAAAAAAAAAGGATGAGATCTTGCCATTTGCAGCAACGTGGATGGGCCTAGAAGATATTAGGCTAAGTAAAATAAGTTAGAGAAAAAAAAATAATAAGTTAGAGAAAGACAAATACCATATGATTTCATTTACATATGGAATCTAAAAAAACAAAACAAATGAACAAACAAAAATAGCAGAAAGCAGACTTATAAGTACAGAGAACAAACTGATGGCTGCCAGAAATGGGGGGCGGGATAGACAAGTTGGGTGAGGGGGTATGGGAGATACAGACTTTCAGTTATATGAAATCAAGTGGTTTTTTTGTTTTGGGGGAGTTAAGTTCAGTCTCTCTACCCCACCTATTGTGATAGTTTTGAATAAAGACCTCCTTGTCTTTTTAACTGTTAAAATTAAGCTAAATTTTAAATAAAGTATTATGTTCTCATTTGATCTTACTCCTTTAATTATATAGATATTATTAATAAAGCATATACTCTCTTCCTTAAAAATAAAATGCTTATTAATTTAAAACATAAATAGCCAACTTTTTAAAAAAATATTTTATTTATTTATTTATTTATTTGAGAGAGAGAGAGAGAAAGATCGCAAGTAAGCAGAGAGGCAGGCAGAGAGAGAGGAGGAAACAGGCTCCCCACCGAGCAGAGAGCCCGATGCGGGGCTCGATCCCAGGACCCTGAGATCATGACCTGAGCCGAAGGCAGAGGCTTTACCCCACTGAGCCACCCAGGCGCCCCAAATAGCCAACTTTTATAGAGTGCTTACTCTGTTTCAGGATATGTCAAGCACTCTGCCAGAGTCCTCTCATTTGTCTTCATTACCACCCCGCGAGGTCGATCCCCCTATATTATCTCAGTTTTTGATCATGGAAACTGAGACACACAAAGATCAGGAAGGAACTTCCCCATGAACAGAATCAGTATTAGGACCCTGAGAGTTTGAATCCAGAACTCACTCATTTGACTACGATGTTGAAATGATCACTGAAGGACTATTTTTTATGACTCTTCTAAGTTTGTGGGAAGTTGCCATTGTAGAGTTCTCTACGCCTAGAGCTCTAACAAACTTTTTAGACTTTGCCTTGGAGATCAGGTCTTCCTGAGGAGAGTGAAGGCAAGCTGCCTGAAGGTAGGACCGCTCCTGGAAGGTGAGGGATGCAGGAGTGGGGTTAGGATCAGTTCCCTGAAAGGCAGAGCGCCTTCACGTGTGCACACCACGATGTGGAAACACACAGATCTCTAGGGAAAAACATTCCATGATCTCCCTTGGGACCACGGTTGTGCTGTGGTTCTCCTATGTTCTCATTGCCCTTTCGTGGAAAGCCCAAGCAGTCTTTTCCTAGACATATTTTCTGGAATCAATAAAATTAACTCCTAATTTAACATCGCAGTGTTAGAAGCATGGAAATTAGTTTTTTTCTCCCAAGTAACAGAATGATGTAGCATTAGTACGCTCCCAAACATTAGAGCTACCTGCAGCCTTCCTTGTTTCTCCCAATTTAGGTAAAACCTAGAGTGTAAAAATAGCTGCTATAATTAAATTAGAGACAAAGGAAATTAAATATGAAAAAGAAGTCGCATACATTTGGGATTTTCCTCTCCTCTTTTCCATTTTACTTTTGCCCTTTTGACCCCATATCTCTCCATTTATTGATCTTGGTGTCTTCATTTATAATTCCAAATGAATGTTAAAAGCTCTGTGTGTCTCACTTTCTAAGTGTATTGATCTCCCTGCTCTTACCATGTTTCTCATTTTCCTACTTTCCTTAAGAAAAATGTGTCTTCCATTTGCCCTTCCTCTCACGTCCCTTGATTTCACACGTATATTGAGCATATTGACATTTTTTTTATTGTAGGTTTTCTAGTTAAAGATTTGGATAGCTAAGAGGCATCGAGGAATCTGTGTGTACCGGGTGTGCTGTATATGCATAATCTCATGTAATTATCTATTCTGTGAAGTGTGATCTGTTGTTGTCACCAGTGATAGACAGAATGACATAGAGACTTAGAGAGTTAAGGGCAAATTCATGATGAGGATTTGAATCCAGCTCTATCTTCCGGCAGTACCTTCCCTCTTATACCCCCACGGTATTGCTCTTCATATATTGAAAGGCATAGAAGGTTCTGAAGGGATTGATTTGGGTTATAAGGCACACTTTAAAATTATTTCCCAATTAGAAAATAATTTTAATTTTAAATAATAGTTTTAAAATCACTTCAATGGTCATAGCCGTTTTTCTCCTGGACTACTTATATTTTTATGCTATTAGTCATGTAAAATTTTACTTTTATCTTAATTATTTTTTTATTGAAGCATAGTTGACACACAATGTTATGTTACTTTTGGATGTACAACATAGTGGTTTGACAACTCTATACATTATGCCATGCTCACGACTAGTGTAGCTCCCATCTGTCACCATACAACACTATGACAGTACCATTGACTGTATTCCCTAGGCTGTGCCTTTCATCCCCATAACTTAGTCATTCCATACCAGAAGGCTGAACCTCCCTCTCCCCTTCACCCATTTTGCCCATTTCCACACCTACCTCTGGCAACCACTAGTTTGATGAACTATTTATCTTAAGGATAGTCATAGATGTCCAAAAAGAGAAGGGAAAGGCACACAATAACAGGAAAGGAAAAGAAAAGAGGTACTAGCATTTATTGAGTGCTTACTGTATACTTGATGCTTTTATCAGGGACTAACTAATTCAAGTTCCTAATTCTACATATTTTACATATTTTATAATCCTCCTTTTCCTTTTTTTTTTTTTAATTAGGGTATTTTTCTATCTTCTACTTTTCCATGAATAGCTGTTTTGCCCACACTTCCTAAAGATAATTCTTTACCAAAGGTTGTTTTTGTGATCTTAAATGCAAGAATTGTAAGGCCTTTACATGTCATTCATCTGGACCTTAGAATTTGGAAATAATCACAACACTCCAATACACCTTTGTCTCTTCATCTGTCTTGAGTTTCCGTTCTTGTCATCATGATTATTCTACCTTGTGTAGCTTGAATACGATTCTTACTAGTAGAAGAGGTAAAAACAAAATAGGAGTCATCCACTTTTGTTTCCTCATTGTCATCTGTTTTTTTATTCTTTTATTTGTTTTCAGTTTATAATTATTTAAGCCTGTTTGCAAGCCTCAGCACACACTGACAGGCTTCCCAACAATGTCCTTAACATTTCATATGACTTTTCCTATATGCAAATGTGGTAAAGATGGCTCATTAGTCTGTGTGTTTAAAGCAACAGATAGGGGTGCCTGGGTGGCTCAGTGGGTTAAAGCCTCTGCCTTCAGCTTGGGTCATGATCTCAGGGTCATGGGATCGAGCCCCGCATCGGACTTTCTGCTCAGCAGGGAGCCTGCTTCCTCCTCTCTCTCTACCTGCCTCTCTGCCTGCTTGTGATCTCTCTCCTCTCTGTCAAATAAATAAATAAAATCTTTAAAAAAATAAAAAATTAAGCAACAGATATTTGGATTGAAAACTTCTGATTAGGTAATCGCACGCTAATAATAGAAATTTGGGGGTGGGCATCTGGGTGGCTCTGTCGGTTAAGGGTCTGACTCTTTTTGGCTCAGGTCATGATCTCAGGGTCCTGAGATTGAGCCTTGAGTCAGGGCTCCATGCTCAGTGTGGAATCTGCTTCTCTCCTTCCTCCACTCCCCCCAACCCTCAAACTCGTTCTCTCTCTCAAAATAAATAAATCTTTTTAAAAGAAGAAATATGGAGAAATATAGAAAATTTAAAAGATCAACAGTGATAACCACTGTTGATCTTTTAAACCTATTTTATGTTTTTAGAATGCTTATATGATTATTTTTATATTTATTAATATTTGTATATTTAAAAGCATATATGTCTGTGTCTTATTATTTAAGACATTTTAAGTGCATTTATTTAGTTATTAATTTGCTTCATACGGCAAGTCAGATTTATGTCAGAAACTGTTGATTCTGTTCTAGAATATTCCTACTTATAATAGTACATGTTACTTATTAAATATTTATGGAGTTCCAGAGAAATCATTCTTCTGGTCAAGAAATACATTTAGCACTTGGGGTATGTAGCATTTAGCATTTAAGGTATTGGGAGCCTTACAAATTTCTGTTTCTTGTTAAGTTTATAGTCTACAACTCTGAAAATAAAGCATCTTTATTCATTTTAATACCTACATAGGGATGCCTGGGTGACTCAGTTGGCTGGGCATCTGCCTTCAGCTCTGGTCATAGTCTTGGGGTCCTGGGATCAAACCGAACCCCACGAGACAGAAAGTCTGTCCCTACCCTCCCCCACTGTGCACTCTCTCACTGTCGTTCATG
>CM053603.1:115581046-115604594 GCA_028646535.1 Procyon lotor
TCCAATCCTTATGCCCCAGGGTGGCAGTGACCCTGAACTGCAGGGCTCTGTCTTCTACTACATGCGGCTTTTGAGAGGTTTTTGTGGGTGGGCAAGGCCAGTAGTCAGATCAGTGCAGTCTCCACACTGCCACTTACAAGATTTGCTTGTCCCGGCTGCAGCGGACCTGGTGTGTATGGTTCTCTTCCCTTCTCCCCAGGGCAGGAGTCACTTTGGAGTGGGGCTGGTCCCTGCTGGGGGTGCTTGGTGGAGGAGATGTGGCTGGAGCCGCTTTGGAGGGATGTGTAGGACACTTTTGAGATCTGATTTTAAATCACATACTTAGGATTTTTTAATTCCATTAGAAAAAGCTGTCTAATTTTTTTTTTAAGTTCAAATCAAGACAGACCTCTCAGTGACAGACCTCCATCCTGGGAAGATCAATATATGTTATTACTATGAACAAGTAGCTTAATCCTACTTTTAAAATGGGCTGATGCCCTAATAGCAGAAATCTCTCTTATGCTCTAGATTCTCTTATATGAATTTCAGAAATGGCAGAGTTGTGTTCATTGTAAAGCAAGAAAATGCCAAGTGAAGAGAAGACAGCTTGGGAAGAGCTTAGCACCCCTCAAGAAATCTCAGCAGTATTTCTTAATTTATAATTTTATTCAATTTTAGTCATACTGAAAACTTTATCTAGGGGGCAGAATTTTCCAGAAGCTTTGATTAACACATATTTATGATGGAAAACTCGAAATCAGATCTATTATAAAATTATCCTTTATTAGCAACTTGGGAAAATGTGTATTGCAGAATAAAAGCACAAGAATTCAAGGGTTATTTGGCCACATCGCCTCTCCCATCCCTTTTTCTCCATGCCGAATCCATTTTGGCACAAAGCCAAGGTAATTTCCAGAAATTGGCAGTGCCCTGGCAAATGCACAGCTGCCATACCGTCTCCAACCCTTGCTTACTAATTTAGCACAAACCACTTCCTCCTCCTGAGACTGAGAATTTCAAAGGGCAGGGGAAGTGTGCCTGGAGGGCAGATAGGAGGCCCTGCCTGGAGCTCCTGGTAGATTCAGGAGCCCCGCAATGTCCCCTGCAACCCTGCCCAGAGAGCTTCTTTCTGATAAGGGTGACATTCCAACCTCGCCCTTTTCCCCTCCTTCTCTTGCTCAGCTTTTTCCATTTGACTCTCGAGGTTTAAAAATTTTTACCTCTTTTTTTTTTTTTTTAGTTCCTTTCTAGTAAATACTAGCTTTGACTTCTCAGGAATCAAAAGATCCAAACAGTCAGTTGCCAGGAGGGTGCCAGAGCCAAATCTGGGCAAGGAGAGAGGAACGGAGAGGGCAAAAGAGAGCAGAGCTGGTGGGGCTCCCCGTGTTCCTTGTTTCCCCTTCCCAGCTTCTTCGCTGTGCAGCGGCAGTTCGTGGGTGTACGCATACAGGTAAAATTTAGATATTTTTCTCCTCCTACACTCTTCTTAAACGTAGTCAGCTCTGATCATATTTTAAGAGAGTCATGGTGATGATTTTTTCCCTTTTGTTCTTGTGCCTCTTCATCTCTCTGCCTTTGTTGGTGGAGATTGGACCTGCTATTCTTGGTGAGCAGAGGGAAGCCTCTCGGATTACACACATCTTTATACACTCTTTGAGGTGTCTCTCGTCTCTGTCCCCTCCCAGAGCACTGCTGGGTTGCCAGGGGCTGGATGGCCTTTCACTGTTCTGGTGACTGGCGCAGTCACCCGTCTAGGTGGGTGCTTGCGTTTCCTTGGGAGTAGCTCTAGGGCATCTAGAATAACACTGTGAATTACCATTGTTTTTTCACCAGTGGTCATGATATCATAGCTATTTGTTTCTCTTTGCATAAACAAACAACCAGACCAGGGAAAGAGTGTAGCCTGAGGAAGGAGGGCTCATCCCGCGTCTGCCGCTGATTAATGGTTGTATTGAGCAAGTCAGCAATATCCTATGGGTTTGAATTTGGACCCATGAATGTGATCTCAGAGGTAAAGCAAGTGGGTTGGACTATATTCCTTGATAAATATCAAACCATCACTCAAGTGATGAGTGTGCTGAAATCGTCTTCCTTTAACTCATTCCCAGTGCCCGTGGGCACAACTTGACTTCATGTGCACCCTTAACCTCCTAGAAAGAGGAAGAGATTACAAAACAAAGGCACGTTTTTCTAACTTTTTGGTATGAGCCCCTTCCAGTATGGTGTCATTAGGGAGAAACTCAGGATAAAAATGGACAAAATGGAAATTTACCAGGAATTAACATAAAGTCCTAGAGTTTGATTCAAAGAACAAATTGCACAGATAGGTGTTTGGCGGAAATTCACATACACTTTTGGGTATTTGCATTATCCTCAAGTTTGCTGTGAGCCAAAAGCATAATGTACTCCCTGTGCTGCACAGGGTAACCACGAGTCCCACTAGCAAAGGCAAATTGGAAACAACTGCTGAGGCAGTGGCCAGGTCAGATAGTATCAAGTCAGCAGTCTTAAAAGACCTCAGGCAGAGCAATGTAAGAGAGGCCAAAGGCAAGAGAGCTCAAGGCTGTGGCAGGAGATCAGCCAGAAAGCAAATGAAGGGATCCGTGATGTCAAAGCTGAGAGATCAGCACAAGAGGAATGGGGTGGGGAGGATGGGGTGAGGGGGATAGGGGTCAATTCAGGAAATAGCTGTTGCTGTATCAGAGGGCTGCAGCTATTTTTTTTTTTCTTTTGCCTCCCTCCAGCCTTATACTCCCAGGCAACTTCCTAGCCCCTATATTTCTGCATGCCCTAGAATTTAAGTCCCCCCTAACCTAACCTCATCCCACCCAACTTCATCTCTCTGATTTGCTTAAAGGGAAAAACCATCTGCATTATTTCATAGGGTTTCAGAGCCCATATCAGAAGGTAAGGCATTACTGTTACTGCTCCCAACAGTAGTGGGCTATTTCACTATTTTGGAGTTACCAGTCTTCTCACACACACCCTGGTGGTTTCTGCTTGCCTCTGCTAGTGCTCTTAGCCTCCCTGACTTCCTTTTTTCTGTGGGTCTCAAATGATCTTCCTTTCAAAGGTTCATCTCAAGTCCTACCTCTACCATTCAGCCTGAGTGAGCTACTCCAGTCCCCATTCCTGTTTGCCCTCTGCACAGCTCTGGGTAACAGAACACGGCACATTCGTCATGGGGTGAGGGGCAGGGAAGGGCGAGCAGGAGGCATTCCCTCCATGTAATTACTAACTCCTTAAGTAGTTTATAAGGAACTGTGTCTTACAGAGACGACCTGTGTCTATAAGAGAGTTTTGGAATTAGGAAAAATAACCTGGCATTCAATCTTGGCTCCCTGACTTTTAGCAAATACCTCTCAGGAGGTCTTAGTTTCTGTGAAGAAACTGACTTACTTGCACCAGGATCAAATGTTTAGATCAAGATCATAGCCCACAGCACTTTTTTAACCTGTGAAGCCCTCTAAGGAAGCAAAGCGTTGTTGTAAGAGGTGCTATGGTGTTAGAAAAAACAGCCAGGGAATTTGGAGATCTGAATTTTGAGTTCTCTTTGTATTTCTGTTCTACCACTTACCCAAATTTATGACCTTAAAAAGTTTTTTACTTCTTTGTAAAATGAGAATGACACTCTTACAAGGATTACAGTGCTGGTGCTGGCTTACACACCAATTTGTAAAAAGCCAATTGTAACTTTGCAAGTAGGTTACTAAACTATTATTAGCTTGAAATCTGCCATGGTGGGAGTATTTATACCAGAGAAATTAGTAAACACTACAAATCAGAGTGTCCCGGTTTTGTTTTTCCTTTTTTTTTTTTTGGTTTTTGTTTTGTTTTGTTTTCTGCAGAGCTATTTTACCACCATATTACTGATTATGCATACTGGGCTGTGTAAATCGTAAGACACTCATTTATCATTTATCATTATCATTTATCATTAGAAGTAGTAATGGTAACAGTAATGCTTTGTATCCACAGAACTTAGCTAGTGCAAAGCACAGCTTCTAGCATATATTTAATAAGTATATTTTTAATTTAACTTGGGTTCACCCTTGTATTACTTTGACACTTCTGCCCTAAGCTAAAGGAGCACCCCATCCTTAGCTCTTCAAATGCGTCTCTACAACGTGTCTTTTTAAAATCAGATAACATAAAGAAAAGCTTGGTAAGTGCATAACACACTCAGGAAGACTCAAACCCTCCATGTCTGTAACTGAACTAATTACCTTCTTTCCAAACCTTTCTTTCTTCTGATATTTCGTATCTCAGTTAATGATATTGCCCATCAATCCATTATCCCAGGTAAATTACCCGAAAGTCTTCCTCTCTTTTCCCTTTTCTGTACCCACACCCAGGTCTAATCAGTCATTAGATCTTGCCTATTCCTCCTCTTCAATACTCCCTCCTTCTCATTACTACTGCTCCTGCCTCGGTTCGGGCCCTAATCATTCCCACTTGAACTCTTCCTCCTAAGCAACACCTTGACTTTCAGTGTTTCCCCTTCAATCCAACCTCTATTTCTATCAATATAATTTTAAATTACAAATTTGAGGGGCGCCCAGGTGTCTTGGTTGGTTGTCTGCCTGCCTTTGGCTCAGGTCACGGTCAGCTCAGGTCATGATCAGGGGTCCTGGGAATCAGCCCCGCATCGCATGAGGCTTCCTGCTCAGCGGGGAGTCTCTTCCCTTACCCCTCCCCCCCACACGCACACACATGTGTGCTCTCTCAAATAAAATATTTAAAATAAAATTAATTACTTAAATTAAAAATATGACCAAATCACTCCTTCAATTCAAATTTCTTTTTTTTTAATTTAATTTTATTTTTTATTTATTTATTTGACAGAGAGGAAAGAGATCACAAGTAGGCAGAGAGGCAGGCAGAGAGAGAGAGAAGGGGAAGCAGGCTCCCCGATGAGCAGAGAGCCCGATGTGGGGCTCGATCCCAGGACCCTGAGATCATGACCTGAGCCGAAGGCAGAGGCCTAACCCACTGAGCCACCCAGGCACCCTCAATTCAAATTTCTTAATGGCTGTTGTCTTGAGGATAAAATCCAAAAGCTTTAGTTTGTCATCTAGGCCAACCACTTCCTAATACTTCCTGCAATGTCCAGTCCCACTTTTACCTGGTTTATCCTCCAACCCAAGCAACATTTCCTCTATGACTTCTCTGGACGTATTTGATGTTTATTTTTCTAAGCTCCTGTAGCACCTTGTTCGTGTCTGTGTACCATATATCTAACCATATGGCTCTTATTGTCAATTGGTCTTTCCCTCTAGACTTTAAGTCCCTATAGAGTAGAAGCCTGTGTTCCATTCATTAATTCCCAACACATTGTATAGCATATAATAGGAGCTCAGCTTCATCCTTTGAATGAATGAGACTTCAAAGGATAGGGTATTTTCATCAGTTCATTCACTCAAGCTACTCATAGGGTATGGTGATGGAAAAATGCTTAAAATTTGGATCTCAGTAATGCAGATGAGAAATTAGTAACAAGTGGGTAGAGTCTTTTTACCCATAACCCCCAATGTACTGTGACCCCCATCAACTAAAATTCAAGCCTCTTAGCCTAGCATACAAAGATCCTTACAAAATGGTACCCCCCTTTTTTTGGAATTAAAAAAAAAAGATTTTATTTATTAATTCGAGAGAGAGAACACAACCAGGGGAGAGGCAAAGGGAGAGAAAGAGAAGCAGACTCCATGCTGAGCCTGACGTGGGGCTCCATCCCAAGACATGGGGATCATGACCTGAGCCAAAGGTGGAGGTTTAACCATCTGAGCTACCCAGGCGCCCCTCATCCCTGACTTTTTCTCTATTCTTGTCTTTCTCTCTGTATATATACATATAACCTACGTTCCAGCCACTTCAATTTGTCATATATTCCATAGTCTTTCATGCATCCTTGCCCTTGTTCATACTTTCCCCACCCCTGTTGCATCCTCTTCCTCTTCTCTCACTCACCCCTTTCCTGCCAACCAGATGAGATTCTACACTTCTAACACTGATCAATAGTTACCACCTTTGGACAGCTAGCCCTGAAAGTATCTCCCTCTTCTGTGCTCCCGGAGCACTTGATTGACTCATGATAAGCACAGTACTCTCAGTCATTATTGGTCGGTTTCTTGCTCCCTCTGTAAAGTGAGATTATCCTTATACCCTGGTTCCTATTAAACATATCCTAGATGGGGGCGCCTGGGTGGCAAAGTGGGTTAAACCCTCTGCCTTCGGCTCAGGTCATGATTTCGGGGTCCTGGGATCAAGCCTCGCATCAGGCTCTCTGCTCAGCGGGGAGCCTGCTTCTGACTCTCTGCCTACTTGCGATCTCCCTCTCTCTCTCTGTGTCAAATAAATAAATAAAAATCTTTAAAAAAAAAACACAACATATCCTAGATGTTTAATACAGAGTGAAGGAAGGAGTAACTATTATATATTTATAAAGAAAATAAATTTCTGATAAGAGACAATGAATAAATTTAAGATTGAATTTGCATGAACTGGCCAATCTAGACAATTCCATGTCTTTATTTTCAGGGATTGGGTAGCCCCGAGAAATTGGTGCTAATGGACAGATCAGAAGGAAAGAATAAGTTTAAAGCACTGGGGCTTAGTTTGTTACCCCAGATTTGACACATTATAGTAAAAACAGATTTTATATCTTAGGAATTTGTATTGTCACATATGTAAGACATTTACCTCCATGACTTGATGAATACCTTAGAAAGTAAAACAATGCCTCAGTAGAAAAAAACACTAAAGAAAACAGAAAAAAATTTGAGCAGGATGTTGTTCCTAATAAAACAGTGTTTATCAGGACATTTAATTTTGGGAAGGGAAACAATTTTTTTTCCTGATTAGGAACCTAACATATAATATTTGTCAGTCTGTTTAGGCTGCTATAACAAAAATACCATAGACAAGATGGATCAAACAACAAATAGTTATTTCTTACGTTGTGGAGGCTGGAAGTCTGGGATCAAGGCCCTGGCATATTTGGTATGTCTGGTTAGGGCCCGCTTCCTGGTTCATAGACAGCGGTCTTCACACTATGCCCTCACAGGACAGAAGAGGCAAGGTGGGGGGCACCTGGGTGGCTCAGTCGTTAATCGTCTGCCTTCAGCTCAGGTCATGATCCCAGAGTCCTGGGATCGAGCCCCACATCGGGCTCCCTGCTCAGCAGGAAGCCTGCTTCTCCCTCTTCCACTCCCCCTGCTTGCATTCCCTCTCTCACTGTGTCTGTCAAATAAATAAATAAAATCTTTAAAAAAAAAAAAAAGAAGAAGAAGAGGCAAGGGGCCTCTCCGGAATCTCTTTGAGAAAGGAGTACTAATCCTGTGAGGGCTCCACCCTTATGACCTGATCACTTCCCAAAGGAATTGAGTTTCAGCATGTGAATTTTGGAGCAAGGGGACAAAACCACTCATTCTATAGCAACATATTAATGCAGAATGCTTGGAATATTTTGAAAATATTGTTGTGATGAAAAACACAACATAAACCCGTCCCAAATCTAATCACCTAAAATTAACAATAGTTAATAGTTAGCAATAGTTAATTCTTGGGATATATTCTTCTAGACTTTTTCTTATATATGCATTTGTGTGTCCTTTCCATTTAAAGGTGGGGGGATGGGTGAAACCAGTGATGGGGAATACGGAGAACACGTGTTGTGATGAGCACCAGGTAACGTACCGAGGTGTGGAATCACTATGTTGTACACTTGAAACTAATATTACACTGTATGTTTGCTGGAATTTAAGTAAAAACCAAAAAACTGTAAGGGTTTCTGTTATATATATTGTTCTAACCTATTTTTTGTGTTAACATGTCATGAACCCTTTCTCAGGTTCATACATACTCTGCTACAACATGATTTGTAGTTACTGCACAGTATTCCACCATTCGGATGTATACTGGTGTTTAACCGATCCCCATTGCTTCAACGTATTTGTTAGTATAAGCCGAGGTGTAGTAGTGTGGGTGACTAAAAGAAGGGTGAGCTCATGTCCTCTCCTATTTTCCCTAGGTTTTGGAGCCCTCGCTTGTGTCCGAATTCTGTCCCAGGAGTCCTCTGAGTGTCATCTCAGGATCCTGGGCACACTCATGGCACCATGGCCAACACTCAGGAGCACCTAAGCTGCTCCTCTTCCCCACACTTAGCCTCGAGTGAAAGCAGGACCTTCAATGGACCACAGGATGAACTCACACCTGTGGGGAGCCACCCTTCCCCCAAGCTCCTTAAGGACCAGCAGGACAAGGGGGTGGTACAAACAGAGCTAACCGAGAGCATACACAGCCCCATCACAACAGTGTTGACAAGCGTGAGCGAGGACTCCAGGGACCAGTTTGAGAACAGCGTTCTTCAGCTAAGGGAACAAGACGAATCCGAGTTGGCCGTGTCTCAGGGGAACAGCAACACCGCGGATGGAGAGAGCACAAGTGGAACTGAAGACATCAAGATCCAGTTTAGCAGGTCGGGCAGCGGCAGCGGCGGGTTTCTGGAAGGACTGTTTGGATGCTTAAGGCCTGTATGGAATATCATTGGGAAGGCATATTCCACTGATTACAAATTACAGCAGCAAGGTAAGCTGGAGTGTGGACCTGGGAAGTATTTCCTGTGTAAACACACCACCACCATTCCCTGAATAACCTTTGATTAAAACCCTAGTGCCAGATGAATACCCTATACCGATCTCCTAAAAACCTTCTGACTGGAACACACTCACATTTGGTTGGTCTTTTCTGGCCAAAGCCCATCTTTTGTAGTTGTCCAGTCTAGGGATGTCAAGTACAGTATGTAGAAGACAGTCCACAGTGTTATGAGGAAGAAAATGCTAGAGCTCCTGATCCTTCTATCATCATTTTAAGTTTCTATTTTCATGCGTGTTTTCATACATATTTGGGATTTTAATAAAGTTGTGCAGATATATAACTTAAAAATAAATCACATAGTGTACAACATTTAAAAATTTTTTTATTGAAAGTTCGTGCGGGGTGTCTGGGTGGCTCAGTTGTTAAGTGTCTGCCTTCAGCTGGGGTCGTGATCCCTGGGTCCTGGGATCGAGTCCCACATCGGGCTTCCTGCGTGGCGGGAGGCCTGCTTCTCCCTCTCCCACTCCCCTTGCTTGTGTTCCCTCTCTCACTGTCTCTCTCTCTGTCAAATAAATAAATAAAATCTCAAAAAAAAAAAAAAAATAGAAAGTTCATGCAATCAAAAAGTCTGATGGCCACTGGATTAATTCAAAACCAGACAGACGCCATGTGGTTCTGTGCTTCAAGATTGTGTCCTGGCTTAGGTTGTAGTAAAAAGGAATCATTTTCTTACAGCCCAGGCACAGAAAACTCACACTGTGAGGAAAGAACAAATATACAACCAATCTTGAGAAGCATTATTATGTCTAGACCCCACAGCTTTTTAAAAAGTAAATTAACTCCCATCGCGGTGTAACATGCATATTCATTTATTCCGATTCAAGCATTATGCTTCTGAAGGAAACAGAGCACATGGCCCTAGTGTTCTTTATAACTTCATTTATATTCTTTAAAAGAGTTCTTTTCGGATGCCTGGGTGGCTCAGTTGGTTAAGCGACTGCCTTCAGCTCAGGTCATGATCCCAGAGTCCTGGGTTCGGGTCCCACATCAGGCTTCCAGCTCCATGGGGAGTCTGCATCTCCCTCTGACCTTCTCTCTCACTCTCTCTCGCTCAAATAAATAAATAAAATCTTTTTAAAAAATTAAAAAATAAATAAAAAAGAAAAGAGTTCATTTCTTCCTAATAGCAAGAGTAATAGATATGGTTACATTGTATATACAGGTAAGTTTCCCCTCAAAAGTAAAAATATTTATCTATGATCCTCAGTCACCACTATTAATGTTTTTGGTATGTATTATGTTAGTCTTATTATGTGTGTTTGTGTGTACTTCAAAAAGAAAACAGAGTCAAACTATTTCATTATGCCTTTTCACTTCACATTTTGAACATTCCCCATATCATGAAATATACTTCTTCAGCATTTTTAATATCTACATAATATTAAGTTGTATGAATGTGCCAAGATTCCTTTAAGCAATCCTCTGTTCCCTGGCACTTTGTTATTTTTAGTGATCAGAAACTATACTGCAATGAACATCTGTTTATTACTTAATTTTCACACATATCTTTAATTATGTCTGTGATCATTTTTATTAATATCTTTGATTTCCTTAAGTTTTTGTTTTTTTTTAAGATTTTATTTATTTATTTGTCAGAGAGAGCGAGCACAAGCAGGCAGAGAGGCAGGCGGAGGCAGACTCCCCACCGAGCAAGGAGCCCGATAAGGCTCACCAACTGAGCCACCCAGGCATCCCTCCTTAAGATAAGTTTTTAGAAGAGGAATGGTTGGGTTAAAACAATTCATGGCTTTTTGAGACTTTTGATACATGTATTTGTAGCCTTATGTAAATAAATGATTCCACTGTTAACAGTTCTCAAGAAATTTTGGAAAGGACCAGAAATGAGAGTCTGTCTTATTTTATAACTGAATGTTGGTCTCTGTGACTCTCGCTTAAAAATATATTCATCTTGGGGCGTCTGGGTGGCTCAGTCGTTAAGCATCTGCCTTCGGCTCAGGTCATGATCCCAGCCAGAGTCCTGGGATCGAGCCCCGCACCGGGCCGCATCGGGCTCCCTGCTCGGTGGGAA
This sequence comes from Procyon lotor, assembly GCA_028646535.1. Classification (NCBI taxonomy): domain Eukaryota; kingdom Metazoa; phylum Chordata; class Mammalia; order Carnivora; family Procyonidae; genus Procyon; species Procyon lotor. The sequence goes on from CM053603.1 coordinate 115,591,713, forward strand.
GCCTGCTTCTCCTGCTACTATTCCCTCTGCTTATGTTCCCTCTCTTCTTGCTGTGTTTCTCTCTGTCAAATAAATAAAATCTTAAAATATATATATATATATTTAATATTATAATATATATAATATAATATAAAATTATATAATATATTATATATATTATATATTAATTATTAATTTATATTAATATATTATATATTATATATGAATATATTATAATTATATATATATAATATAAAATATATATATATATTTTTTTTCATTCATCTTGGGGCGCCTGGGTGGCTCAGTTGTTTGAGTGTCTGACTTTGGCTCAGGTCATTATCTGGGGGTCCTGGGATTGAGCCCCACATTGGGTAGCCTTCTTCTCCCCCTCCCTCTGCCCCCCCACTCATGCTCTCTCTCTCTCTCTCCTTCTCTCTCAAATACATAGAAATCTTTTTAAAAATTAAATGTGTGTGTGTGTTCATATCTTCCGATCAAGACTGTTGACAGCTTTTCCACAACAGCTGCCAATCAACCTCAGTCACTACTAACCACTTTTCTCGTGCGTTCTATTTTTCTGATTTCTGAAATATTTTCTCTTAACCCAATACCTCTCTCAAACCTCTCCCTCTGCACCCTTTCCTCGTAAGTGTATTGGGATTTGCTGGTAAATCAATGGGTCCCAGGTGTGCTTTCCAGGATTTGTCAATCACAGCATCCATTCCTGTACCTGCAGAAAATCTTGGTCAGTCTGTGGGATCAGTCTGTCTGTCTGTCTGACTCACTGTCTTTCATATATCCTCCTATCTAAAAAGTTGTTCCTTGTCACACAAGGGTTGGGGATTTCAATGTTAAACAGTGTTATTATTTTAAAAATTGGGACTAGAGATAAGCACAAAGAGGAAAATAAAAAATCACTTGTTATCCCACAACCCAGAGACAGCCACCCTTAGTTTATTATTTTTTAAAAAGTTCCCTCTTCTCTGCTTAGACACAAAATCTACTAATATCTGCTTATGTGATAAAACTACATTTGGCTTTTAGGGTCTTAATTTGTTCAATCTAATAATTATTTTGGTGGTAATTTGGAGATCTCGGGATCTAAAAGCAGTATCACATTTCAGGCTCATAGAGGTAACAGACACATCCTCTGTGTCCGTCAAAGGAGCTTTAGGGGCACCTGGGTGGCTCAGTCCTTAAGCGTCTGCCTTTGGCCCAGGTCATGATCCCAGAGTTCTGGGATCGGGCCCCGCATCGGGCTCCCTGCTCGGCAGGAAGCCTGCTTCTCCCTCTACCATTCCCTCTGCTTGTGTTCCCTCTCTCGCTGTGTTTCTCTCTGTCAAATAAATAAAATCTTTTAAAAAAAAAAAAAGGAGCTTTAAAATCTGGGGGGAAGGGGGGTGTGCTTGGGCGGCTCAGTCTATAATGTGTCCGATTCTCCATCTCGGCTCAGATCTTGGTCTGAGGGTTGTGAGTTTGTCTCGTGACGGGCGTGGAGCCTACTTAAAAAAAATTTTTTTTAATTGTCCTGTGAACTTGTTTAATTGTCTTCCGATTGATTATGTGACTGTCAGAAGGGCTTATTTCAAGAGTAAATAGGAAACAGTCCTGGTCAGCTTAAGCTTACAAGGCAGCTTATAGCTGCCTAGCTCTTCAGCAGATGACAGGCTACCCTACTGTGGGCTGGTGTGGCCGGGTCATGAAAGAGATTCACTAGCCAGAAACTAAGGTAGTTTTTTCCTCGTCGGCTCTGGGATCAGGGAGCTAATCTTTAATCCTGGATTATAGTCAACCAAAGGATAGCACACAGAACAGCTGTGTCTCTGCATTCGATACTTACAAGGAAACTTCACTTGATTTTTCAAAAATCTTAATGACATCTTTACCTCCCATTTAGTTTGTTGTTAATGAAGTCCAAGTAAGGTAGTATGTGTAACTGACATCTTTTACTGCCAAATAGTTTCTAGTCCTAAAGCCAGTATTATCATAGCCATGTCTGAATACAAACAAAGGAGAATTTAGGCCTTAAAAGGGGGCGGGCATGGGGCTTTTTCTCAGTCTTAGAGATTACAGTAGATATTGGAATTAAGATAACAGTCATAGCGACGAATCAGAAGATAGAAGCTGGGGAAGAGTACCAGTGGACAGATATAAAAGCAGAAAGTCTGGGACTAACCCTGGAGCAAACTCAGCCAGGTTCCATTGTTATGTCGTTATCTTGCTGTCAATTACCGGGGCCTCCAGTTTTGCACATCCTCATTGCTATCATTCTTTTTTCTGTCACTTTCCTATTCCCTGGCTCCCAGCTAGATATTGACAGGGGCATTGCGATAGGATAAAAGGACTAAATCACATCAATCAGTTTTACTTCTGATAATTAGTCCCAGGAAAAAGATTAATGGAAAAGTGGTTGAAGTATTATGTCACACTCTATTCCTGAATTACCTGTGTGGTCGCCTCTATTTTTCTGTGGATAACTAAGACTTGGCTAAACATAGCTGGATAACACAGGCATGAGCTACTGTTGGCAGAGGAAAATTTTATTCTCTAGTATAATATCAATCTTTGGTATTTCCCATTTTATAAAAATACTATGTAATAGGCATTATTTACTTAAAAATATAATAAATTGTAGGGGCACCTGGCTGGCTTGGTAGAACATGCGACTCTCGATCTTGAGATTGTGAGTTCAAGCCCCATGTTGGGTGTATTAAATATATATATATATTAAAAATATATTAAAAATATAACAAATTATAATACAAACATTATAAGATGATATTAAAAGAAAGAATTATTTAATAAATTGGTTTGGAGTCATTCAGTAACAACATGAAAAAAATTACTGTGCGTTAGTCTTCACACCACACACCAAGAAAAACTCCAGATGATGGGGCGCCTGGGTGGCTCAGTCGTTAAGCGGCTGCCTTCGGCCCAGGTCAGATCCCAGGGGCCTGGGATCGAGCCCCACATCGGGCTCTTTGCTCTGCAGGAAGCCTGCTTCTCCCTCTACCATTCCCTCTGCTTGTGTTCCCTCTCTCACTGTGTTTCTCTCTGTCAAATAAATAAAATCTTTAAAAAAAAAAAAAAAAAAAAAAAAGAAAAACTCCAGATGAATGTATAGGTTAAACTTTAGATTATTCTCAGAAGATCAATTAGGCAACAGAAGATATTACAAAGGAAATGACAGGCCTCTATGAAAATATTTTGTTCAAAAATAATAAAATATAAAGTCTTTTTTAAATGGGTTAAATATCTGTGCTCTCATAGGTGTCAAAGAAATAGAAAACTCCTTCAAATTTATGAGAACTATGAGACCCCTGTCAGATAGATACACAAAGCAGAAATGTGACAATTCATGCAAAGCAGATGTGAGCATTGAACAAATGTGGAGAAAATATTCCACATTACTGGCAATTAAAGTAGTGCAAACTTGGGGCCCTTGGGCTGTGCAGTCGGTTGAGCGTCCGACTCTTGCTTTCAGCTTGGGTTGTGATCTCTGTGTTGTGAGATTGAGCCCCGTGTTGGGCTGCCTGCTTGGTGAGGAGGCTGTTGGGGATTCTCTGCCTCTCCCTCTGCCTCTGCCCTCATGTGAACTATCTCTCTCAGATAAACTTAGGAAGGAGGGAAGATGGGAGGGAGAAAGGAAGGGAGGGAAAGAGTGCAAACTTATAAAACATTACTTTTACACCTAAATAACTTAGAACCCAAAAGACTATTGACAATATTCATTGCTGGCAAAGTTATAGTAAAAGGGACACACTCATTCATTACTGCTTTCAGCAAAAACCAGCAAAGCCCTTTTGGATGGCAAGTTAGAATATATAGCAAAAGCCAGGAAGCTATACTCTTTAACCTAAGAACTGAGTCTGAGGAAATCATATAAAGAAAGAAAAAAGTATCAAATCTAAACCAGCAAACAAAAAGATGGAAACCCAAGTACAGAAAAGGTAAAAGGGTACTGTAAGCAACTACTAAAGCTTATAATGAAAGCTGTATTTACATGGGGAATACACCATACATGAGAAAAGTAGAAAAGGTTATGTGTCACTTACAACTTCTATGAAGCTGCATACATATGAGCAAAGACTGGAAGAGAAGATGAAAATTGAAAATGGAAAGGGATTGCAGATAAAACACTTGGGGTTGTTTTATTTTAAATATATGCTGGTGTTTCTAGCATTTAACAGTAAATGAAGATTAAGTAAATAGGGAAAAAATACACAAAGAGGTCTAATTTTAGTAGTTATCATATGACAAATTAAGCTAACTTGGGCTTTTATAAGTTTTTCAGAAAAATATTGCCCAGGATGTTCTTGCCCCAGAATCCAGTAATCGTGCTTTATTTGTCCCCACAATGGCCGAAGTGACACTGTGTCTAGTTCTTCACCAGACCCCTCACAAGTAAGACCCTCTGAGAGGATGCCATCGACGTCTGGGTCCCGTGTGTGCTGCACAGATAAGCCTGTGGGGGTGAAAGTGGGACTATGTGAGACACTTTACACTTGGCAGTCTTTTGAAGCCAGAAAGATCCTCAAAGCAGTCAAGCCCGTAACTCACTCTTTTCTCCTGCCTCTCACTTGGTATCATTTGTTTATTTGGTGATTTCGTGTTTGTGAGCCATTTGTAGTTCAGAGAAATTGGTTTTTATGTAGCCTCTCTCTAATTTCAATAGAGCAGATAGAGAAGAATGGGTTAAATATCTGTGCTCTCAAACACTCTCACTATAATTTGTTCTGCTCTGTGTTATCCTCTCTGGAAGGTCATGTTTAACCACTGTAATGAGAAGGCACATTTCACAAAGAATCTACAGGATTTATTTTCTCTCCAGTTTGAGAAAATGAGAGACAAGGGAAATGTCGTTCCCTCCTAGGTACTCATGACCTCTTTCTGCTGCTTTATCACCATCGTAGATGAGAGTTGATTTGCTTTCAAGACCAGAATATCTTCAAAGGTGACTCAACACTACCTTGTTCAGTATTCTGCAAACAGTGACCTTTTCGTGATTGGTGATCTAACAAAAATCCCCCATAACCTTTAACATTGTCATTACCTTTCCTCATTCCGTGGGACGCCTCGTTCTTTGATGTTTATTTCTTACCAGTGTAGTGACAACACACTGATAAAAAGGGAGACAAGGAGAAGGATCAATGGATCATATTCTCCTTTTTAAGTTCCATGAGCTTAAAGCACGTATTGATTGAGTTTTTGAAGTGTTTTATTTAAAATAGCATTTTATTCATTATAAAAGTAATACAAGCTCATGGTAAAAAAAAAATACAGGAAAGGATAAAGAGCATAATATGAATCATCAATAATGTGACCACTTAGAAGTGACTCCTGTTACTTTTTTGGTGCAAAGAAAATCAAATTCTAAGAAAGAGAGGAACTTGAAAATACTGCATCTATATGAGTAAATCTATCATGGCTGATGACCCTCTCAATTACTTCACGGGAGACAATGTGGTATAGTGGGGAAAGCACGGGCCCTGGAATCAGCCAATTCTTGAGTCCTGGGCCCAGTCCTGCCACTTACCAGCTATACGACCTTGGGAGAGTCACTTAATCTCCCTGTCTCAGTTTTCTCATAATAAGACCCAAGATTGTTGAAAGGATCAACGCGTGAGATGTATAAAGCTTTATGCTAGTGCCTGGCATAGTAAGTGCTCAATAAAAGGTAAATATTAATATAAGTTTTATGCATAATTTGGTCCTTGGGAGAGTATTATTGACAATTCATTCAGGAAAGATTAATTGAGCATCTGCAGTAGGAATTCAAAGAAGACTAAAACAACACTGACTTACAATGGGTGACGGGGTAGGGATAGTGGTATGGAGACAGATAAGTGGATTGAACATGCAAGCTTGAAGTGAGGAGGTGGGCCATGGGAATGTCAAGATACGTTTTGTTTGGAGGAAAGTATGTAGGAAATCTCTGATATGCTTGATTTTGTTGGTTAAAAATTGATACAAACTGGGGCACCTGGGTGGCTCAGTCCATTAAGTGTCTGCCTTCGGCTCAGGTCATGATCTCAGAGTCCCAGGATCGAACCCCACATCCCACATAGAGCTCCCCGCTCAGGGGGGAGTCTGCTTCTCCCTCTGACCCTCTCCCCCTTCTCGTGCTCTCTCTCACTCTCTCTCAAATAAAATCTTTTAAAAAATGATACAAAGTAATACATGAGAATATCTGATCGAGATACCAAGACCCATAAGAAGGTTATATCTTTTGGTGAGTTACAGGTGGGAGTCCAAGGGTAGAAATCATTCTGGGTGATGCTGAAGTTGGTATCTTTGGAGTGACCTCGTAGAACGGTCCCTGAGCAAATTCTGAGATCGCTCTAAGTTTGTTTCTCGCTTGTGTGCCTAGATACTTGGGAAGTGCCATTTGAGGAGATCTCAGAGCTGCAGTGGCTGGGTAGTGGAGCCCAAGGAGCTGTCTTCTTGGGCAAGTTCCGAGCGGAGGAGGTGGCCATCAAGAAAGTGAGAGAACAGAATGAGACGGATATCAAGCATTTGAGGAAGTTGAAGCACCCTAACATCATCGCTTTCAAGTAGGTCAAGGCTTCTTTTTTTTTTTTCTTTTAAGAAATAGAGAGATTTTCCTTCTCCCGATTTCTACTAATGAGTTCATGTCTTGAAAGACATATGGAGAATACTCGATAGACAGTACTGTGCTAGGTATTTTGGGAGGGCACTGAAAAATGGTTATATGAAGGTCATGTCTTTAAGGATCGTATAATCTGGTAGTTCTTTTTGCCAGAGCTCACCCTTCTCAGAAAGGGTGTACATGCGACAGGGAGCAATGGATTCTTACCAAGCAATCACATCCGATGAATCAACCTCATTTACCAATGGGATGATGGCGGTCACTCTGAGATAACCTGCCCATCCGAAGATTTGGTTAAGAAAACAAAGCTGATATCTGAGGTGATCATAGAACAATTAGTCCCTGTGTAACAGAAAGGTAATTTTTTTGTATTAGTTTCTATTAGCCTCCCTTCTTAAATATGAACTTGTAATAAGAGGGCACCCTCTGAGTATTTCTCCCTGCCTCAGTGATCCCTTTTCGAGTAATGCCAAATACTCAGCTTTCTAAGTCTCATGACAGTTGAATTACTGATGAGAATAAGTTATATGCTATGTTCATGCCACAAGGTAGTTGTTTCCAAGAGTGTATGAACGTATCTTTCTAGTTCAGACTATTTTTATAATGCTGGCGGGGATCACTAACTAGCAAAAGGGGAGGCACAAAGGTACATTTGTGGCAGTCCTCAGACCAGGCAGTGTTGAGCCCTAAATATGTGCAATGTCTTCTGCCTCTACCTTTTCCTTGCCAGGCTTCAAATTCTCTTGCCAGCCTTCAAATTCTGCCCTAGCCTAAAACAAATGAATAATGAGTGGCTTTACAGGAGGGACTATGAAGAACAGGAAAGCTAGTCTTTAGGTGGAAGGACGGTTTAGAAACTGGAGCTTCTTGGTGTGTTTGATATATATGTATTTCAGTCCTGGAAAATAGTATGACCAATGAGCTACTGCTAAAAGTGGAATAATTTACAAATCCCCCTTCCTGAAATGAGGAGGAACTTCTCCCAGCATCCAAGAGCCCCCACTCTTACAACGCTCATTGTAAAGGTAAACATGTCATGGGATCATTTTTCATTGGAATCACACTCCTAAAGTAAGGAATAGAAATCTTGGATACAGGTTTGGTAGAATGGGTTTAAATGAGCTTGATGTTGACTTTTGATTCCCAAACAAAACCCCTTTATGGAAAGGGAAAGAGATGTAGAAAAGGAGAGAAGCCTCCAGCTGGGATACTAAATGGAGTGCTTAGACATAGCTCCTTGTGGAAGGGACGTGCATACAGTGGGCATGGAGAGGGCTTTGGTTGCCCTAGTGATTCCATCCTTCGTTGGCCTGCTAGGGCCAGGAGGATGTGAGATGAAATGAAATGCTAGAGAGACTAATTATACTCTTTCCAAAGATGATACATTTCCAAAGACAACAGAAGGATTATTTTTAAGCAGACAGACTCTCAGAGACTCCTTTCCTTCATTTTACTTCACTGAGAAAATCATCCCTTCTAGTGTGCTACATCCTAAATGGAAGGAAGGGCCTCTCACTTAACTTCCGTTGAGCGAAACTTTCAAGCTTCAATCACTAGGACACTGAGTTTGAGACACAGAATATTCTGCAGATTGGCGTGCTTTCTGGCCTCCTGACGTGGGCTGGGCTATATGTCCCAGGTACGAGGTCTTTCCAGCGGGATGTCCTGCGTAACTAAAGGTAGAAATGTGTTCTAAGAGTGTGGGTGTGAGAAGCTTGATTTTTCCTTCCTCTCTTTTGCTTTTTCCTTTTTCCTTGCAACCTTTTCCGTACCTCACTCTCCTGCCCCTCCTACCTACACATGCAGTTTTCTGCATTTTGGACGTGTGTGGCTGTGCGGGTGCCCACCTTTTTAGGCTGAAGATGCTTGACTAGTCTTTACCTCTACATGGAAAACAATAGTGAGGCTGTGTCCCTGGTTCATTATAGCACGCTCTTGAGGCATTGTGCAGTCTTGTGTTGCAACCATCTGTGCCATGTGTTGCTTGGCCAATGAATCATTCAGGACCGTCTGGAAGATACGGAGGCATGATTAGATTTTAGTATGTCTCTCTGGATACTCATTGCTGTGCTTACAGCTTCCTTCAAAGTAAGAACCGTGTACAAAAGGGGAAGCGAAAGAAAAGCATTCTGTAGTTTTTTTCTTCCAATTTTTTGAAAACAGTCTTTCAGGGAGACCTAAGCTGACTGTTCCTAATGGAATTAGGTACCCAGGGGAAGAAAAGGTAGCAATTAGAAGTGATTAGAGAGCTGCTATTTATAGTCACTGAGAAGCCTTGTCATAGTACAGGGTTGATGGAATGATTGCTTCTCATTCATCAGTCAAGAAAGATGAAAAGCACATAACATATCACTGTTACCCCCTTTCTGTCTGTTTGCGACGACTTAAAATATGGTTGACTGGGATGCTGGGTAGCTACAAACCAATATTTATTTTAGTAATCTTAAGCGCATTATATTATCCCTGCCTAGTCTTTGTTTTTCTGTAGTGAGAATTAAATTGTCTGATTATGGTCGTGGTCTATCTGTGCTCCGCCAAGTTCTCCTCAGAGTCAAGTAATGGGAACTTGAAAAAAAATTTTCATTGGAAACGAAGACGAGACTTCTGGGTAACTTAGAAAATGATAGGAGAGTCATAGAAATGACTCTGTAGCTTTTGATGGGCATATCACGGCAGGGAGAATGAAGACGAATTTTACTTCTTCGTAACCTGCTGTTGCTATAGGACTTTCCCCTGGTCGCAAGCTGTGGCCTCTTCATTCTCTCGTCGCTTACAGCCGCCTAAGAGAAAAGACATGAGTTGGTAGCTGGCTGAGGCCTTTAGCTGGGCATCTTGTAGATACAACACTCTCAACTCCTCTAGAAAGTTTTGAAAGAAGGTGTATATACTATTAAGAGATGGGATACTGAGAATTGCATGGGCTACTTGTTCTCTTCTTTCATCTTCAGAACAAAAGTATGGAGTTAATTAGTATCACTTTTCTAGGTGACATAGGAATCCCCGACATGCCTGTGTATACAGAAGTTACAAAGTACAAAGGGAGGCCAGTGCAGCCTAGTGAGTGGAAAGAGCATAGGCTTTGAAGTTAGACTGGATTTGAATCCAAGCTCTGTCACAGGTGTATCATCTAGGACAGGTCACTTTTTTTTTTTTTTTTTTTTTTTAGGACAGGTCACTTTCCCTCTCTGAGCCTCACCGTAAAAAGGGAAGAGGTCATATGTATTGTGCAATGGTTTGGGGCAGCTTAAGTCAGACAATTAAATAAACATGGAACATTCCTGACAAATGGAAAAAGTTCTTCCATATTAGTTCCCTTCTTCCCACCTCTTGTACCTGCACACGTTTATGCAAAGGATTTGACAGCAAAGAAAGTTAAGGTGAAGCTAAGAAATATTTGTCAAGGACTTGCTGTGAACTTCTGGGCCTCGTGGTAGAGAGAAAAGAACCTGAAGACCTTTCCCTTCAAGCAGCCTATCTATGATCGGTATAGGGAAAGGAAAATTATATATAAAAAATGAATGGCTCCTGTGTAGCATAGAAATTTAGAGAGAGAAAGATCTTCATGGACTGGAATCATCAGGAAAGATTTTGTGGAAGATGTAGGAATTGAAGGAAATAAAGGCCATGTAGAAATATGTTACATTGTATGATATTGTTTTTATTCTAAACGGTAATGCTTTTCAAAGACTATATAATATAGAAAATTGACTCTTTTTTGGTCCTCGGTCTAGTTATCTTAAACTTGACTAATTTAAAATTCAACAATTAATAGTAAAAATAGAAGGTTTTACTTGGAGTCTCTCTTTCCCTACCCTATATATAGAACCTTCTATTGAATTTTAAAAGGAAGATATTTCAGTTATTCTAAATGATCTAGCATAACACAGCACCTGTCCTACAGAAGTCTCAGGAAACGTGCTCTTTGTCCCCGAATGGAACGGCCCCACAGAAAAGCACCGGGTACAGCACAACATTCAGATACCTGGAGTGAGCGAAATGAACTAAAATCATCAATGTGCTTAATAGAGAAGCTTGTAGACTAGAGGGGTTTTAACGGTAATTGAAGAATCGGGAAAGATTGTGCCTTTTAAAAATAATATGGGTAGAGAACTGGTCTTAATCGTTAAATCTATTAAATATTCTTAAAATATAAATATGTAAAATATATATAAATATGTATACAGGTACATGTGTGTGTATGTGTGAATTTATAAGCATATTTGTGTTTTCTTGAAAGGGGTGTTTGTACTCAGGCCCCCTGCTACTGCATCATCATGGAGTACTGCGCCCACGGACAACTCTACGAGGTTTTGCGAGCCGGCAGGAAGATCACACCTCGATTGCTAGTGGACTGGTCCACGGGAATTGCAAGTGGAATGAATTATCTGCACCTCCATAAAATTATTCATCGTGATCTCAAATCACCTAAGTGAGTTTGGGAGCTAATTTTTCAACCACTTCGTTTTATTGCTTTGAAATAAAGGGATTTTATCAAGCCCGGTTGAGGTTTTCAGACATGCTTTTGGTTGAGTTTAAACCGGCACAGTGGGTAATTCTATGTGCATGTTTTTTGGATTATCATTGACCAACCTATATGGCAGATAGTTCCAAGCACCTGACACTAGTTTTCCCTTTGTGTTGCTTTTTAGTTGTCCAACTGTGAAACAAGAATCATTATTAAGTGTTCACTCTTGATCATCCCAGGTAATTAATGCCAAGCTTTCCCACCTTGAAGGCTTGTGTTGTGTTCGAAACTGAGTTTCAGAAATGTATGCAACAGGATAAAAATGGATGAGTAAGAGACTGAGGCAAAGAGAAAATAACATTAGAACTAAAGCTTGCTCACAAAAGACTACAATTGTTAGAGGTGGACTGTAGATTTGGCTTTGACCTTCAGAGAGTCTAAGCAAAGAAGGAAATAAATAGTAACAAGGTCCACGGTGTCCATAAGATAATATGAGCTGGCTATTTAAGAGAAGCAGGGTTATTTCTAGTGATCTGTTTTCAAAATGATTCTTTGGCTCTCAATAACCACTTTAAGAGGAGTGCTTATTCACTTCCCCAAACCACATCAAGGGAAGAAAGGAATTGATAAAATGGTGTATTTCGCTGTAGCTTCTGTTTTTAAGCATTTTTAAAAATTATATCTCGTTACATTTTGGCTTAGAGGAGCAGAAAGGAATTCATCTTTTTTCAAAAACGTGTCTGCGTATTGCTTTCATGGTTTATGGTATTTTTTAAAGAATATCCATTATCACATCTGCTTTGATGATGGCAAAAATTGTGTGGGAGTAGTTGCAACAAGGATCGTTCTTCTTATTTTATATAAGCACGAGGGACACCTGGGTAGGCTCAGTCATGACTCTTGACTTCAGCGCAGGTTGTGATCTCAGGGTAAGCTGGGCATGGAGGCTGCTTGTGATTCTCTCTCTTCCTCTGCCCCACTCCCCGCTTCTCCCTTTCTGAAAAAGAAAGGAAAGAAAAAGAAAAATGAGGGCTCAGCACCCAAAGTCATGGAGCTAGGACTTGAGCCCAGAACTTTGAGACCTAAAGTCTCTGCCTGCTTCCTACTTGTCATGTGAAGGTGAGGGATTCACAGTGATTTCTGCCTCCTGTCCACGAAGATACAGATCGGTCCTTGATTATGAACTTCAACACAGCTCTTATGTATCACCTTCGTTCTCTCCCTGGACAGCCTCTTCCTTGCTTTACTTGCAGATAAACTTTATTATAGTCTTTATTCCATTTGCTCACATTTCACACAACCTGTTGCTTTTATCATCCACTATGTACACACAAAGGATACAGAAATACTTGCCTCAGGCCTCTTTGAATGGTCTCCTTCTTAACCACCTTGTCCCCCTTAAGAATTAACTGTAGAGGAAGAAGTCAGGAAGTTTTAGATTGTGTGAAATCACATGCTACTTTCTCTGCCTCCTATCATTTAAAGATTAGGGTAATAAGTTACCCAATGAGACTTTCCCTCTCTTATCATTACTCCCTTGAACTTCCGGCAGCCTTGGCCTCTTTGGGTTCCAAGCTGACTTTGAGAAGACAAGGATCAGTCTGGCTTGCTTTAAAGAGAAATGTCATTACTCACATTAATCTTAGGCAGTGTGACCCCAGCTTTGTCTCAGAGAAAACTTTAGACAAGTTCTAACCTCAAGACCCCTCTCGTCTCTCCCCATGTCCATTCCCTCAAAGTATGTACATTTTATTTTATTTTTTTAAAAGATTTTATTTATTTATTTATTTGACAGAGGGGAGAGAGATCACAAGTAGGCAGAGAG
>CM053603.1:115605094-115627351 GCA_028646535.1 Procyon lotor
ATATAATGGATAATACTATGCAGCCATCAAGAGAAACGAAATCTGGCCATTTGCAACAACGTGGTTGGAACTGGAGGGTATTATGCTAAGCGAAATAAGTCAGTCAGAGAAAGACAAGTATCACATGATCTCTCTGATATGAAGAACTTGAGAGGCAAGGCTGGAGTTTGTGGGGGTGGGGGAGAGAAATGAAACAGGAAGGGATGGGGAGGGAGACAAACCATAAGAGACTCCTAGACTCAAGAAATGAACTAAGGGTGGCCGAGGTGGGGGGATGTGTGTGGGGGGGGTAGGGATAGGGTGGCTGGGTTGTGGACATTGGGGAGGGTATGTGCTGTTAAGTGCTGTGAAATGTGTAAGCCTGAAGATTCACAGACATGTACCCTGGGGCAAATAATACATTATATGTTAATTAAAAAAAAAATGTCCATTCCCGTAAGCTAGATATCAGGAGGTTTATTTCCTCAATGTTTTTAAGAATTAAAAAAAAAAGAAAAGAAAAAAATCTGTTCATCTGATTCCTGACCACCAGGGGGAGATATTCCTTTTCCTGGTCCCTTTAGGTCTCCATACTGGTGTCTACTGATAAGTTTTTGCATGAGAGAACACTTCAAGGCCCAAACCTGGCCCTCTCCCTTACCTTTTTTGGTCTAACAACTCTTGATTGTCAGTCTTAGGCTTCTTAAAGCTTACATATTCTTCCTTCAGACTTTGATCTGATGATTGCAAGAACTTACTGGAACTTCCATTACTGGAAGCTCAACCAAACTTGGATTTATTGCTTAATACTGTCAAAGACTGTTACCAAACAATGGGCAGGGCATTCTGGATCTGAGTTTCTGATGACCTTCACTTTCCGATGACGTTGTTTGGCAGGTTTGGTCCCAAAAGTCAACTGACTGACAGAAATCTTTCTCCAATGGTCAGTCAATATATATATGTATATTTATATGAAGATCTAGCATATTATAAGCAGATAAGCAGGATGATCACTTTCTAATTATTTTCTAAATAATTAGAATATGATTTCCTTTATAAAAGTAAATGAGAGGGGCACCTGGGTGGCTCAGTCGGTTAGGCGTCTGTCTTTGGCTTAGGTCATGATTCCAGAGTCCTGGGGTCGAGGCTTGCGTCCAGCTCCCTGCTTAGCGGGGAGTCTGCTTCTCACTCTGCCTCTGCCTGCTACTCCCCCTGCTTGTGCGTGTGCGTGCACTCTCTCTCTCTGTCAAATAAATAAATAAACTCTTCAAAAAAAAAATAGTAAATGAGAAACACCAAATTTGGGGAGAAATCTTCTGTAATTTCACAATTACTTAAGCATAACTTCTCCCATGATCTAGAGAAATAATTTTAAACATGAATCTCAAGGTAATAGTATAGCTCCAGAGGAAGAAGATATAGAGGCATTTAGTTACACATCTAACCATCACTGGAAATTATCTTAATTTCATTAGCTTCTTGGGATTGTAGTTTATATGTAATTTGAGGAAACATCTCCTTTAGTTATTTTCTAGAAACTACTTGTAGACTCTATTCCAGCAGAGGGTTTCTACCATCTAAAATTTAGATGAAATTGACCTGGAATTCCACACCTTGTGGAAATCCCAGTGTCCTAATACGTCTATGAATTCCTGGGAGATTATAATTTCATGGTCATTCTCACTCTGCCTTCCTAAAATTTTTGGGCCCCACCCCCACCATCTTGTGGTTGTTCCTTTATCTTTATCCTGTCCACCCAAACGTGAAGTTCGGCATCTTTCCTTGATGTCTAAAAAAACCAAAAACACTCATCCAAAGTCAAGGTGAATGTCAGAGACTTTACTAAAGGTTTCAGAAACTGGAAGAGGCTTACATTTTGAATAACTGAAATCACCTATTAGATATTCGTCCCCATTCTAAAAATTTTGTCAAACCACTACGTTGTTTAGCCATCCTTTTTCTCCTCCTTTTCTCTTTTCCTGTTCTTTCCCTCACTCCCCAATTTCCGTAGAATTCCCTGTATTTTTATTCTCAAGTCCTGCTGTGCATGCCTCTTGGGTCTTACACTCCAAATATTTTTTTCAAGAGATTCTTTTAAAGATTTTATTTATTTATCAGACACAGAGAGAGAGAGAGGCATGCAAAGGCAGAGGGAGAAGTGGGGAGCCCGGTCAGGGCTCGATCCCAGGACCCCAGGATCATGACATGAGCCAAAGGCAGACGCTTAACCGAATGAGCCACTCAAGTGCCTCAAGATATTTTCATAAACAAAGTTACCTAGGAGAAATCCCGGTGCCAGTTGTAAACACGATCATGTTCTCACTGGCACGTGCTTACAGCAAATGGTTAGCAGAGCTCCCCTTTTTGGCCAGCCTGCCTCGGCCACCGTCTTCACTGGAAACTGAGCTCTCTTGCTCCAGAGGTGATGGCCACTATGCCAGCTGTGATATTTTTCTGGCGGCCAGTATGGCAAGGGAGATGGGAAAAAGATGGCATCCCGTGTCGGACTAAATGCAGAAAATTCGGTCATGGTGTGGGGGCTGGGGGTGCTCAATAGCACGAGCTATCCTGCTATCAACTCATAGTTATCGAACATTTACTCTGCAGGGCTCTCCAGTAAAAGCATGCGGGGAATACCGTCCGGCCCCTGAGCCTCTTGTCATATCAGGGCCTGAAACTCTCATTTGTCCTCCCCCAGGCTGAATGGAGAGAAGAGGTGAAAAAACACTTTGAGAAGATCAAAAGTGAGGGAACGTGTATACACCGATTAGATGAAGAACTGATTCGGAGGCGCAGAGAAGAGCTCAGGTGGTCTACTCTCTCCTTCTCCCCCGCGTCTCACGCCCACACCTGCAGATACTGGCAGGAACTCGCTTTGTGAATCACCAATTCCCCTTTTGCACACCCTTCACCTCTGCTCCTTACTGCTCCTTTATTGTATGTCTGCGGCCAGGGCTTCTGGAGCCAGGCTCTTTCTTCATTCGGGGCCCGTCCTGGGTGGCATGGACGGCACCGCTCTGTAAGGGGAAGTCCCTCGTCTCAAGATGCTTATGACCGATTCAGGAATACAAACTGTAGCCATAGATTACCACCGTATTAGGGCAGGATCTATGCCGTGGATAAGGACGGGGTCAGGGGGTCAGCCTTATTGGCATATTTCCATGAACATGACTAGATTAAACTATATTCTTATTAAGGTATTGTCAGTGCCACACAAACAAAGGCTACTCATTATACACAAATCACAGTCCGATTTTTATCTGTGCCCCCTGCCCTTGGCTATTCTGTATGGCTGGGTGTGGCCCCTAAGGATAAACCAAGTGAAAGCTTGGATTTTCCATCTCCCACTCCATCTTGTCCGAGTCGTTACCGCAGACACAGGATCCTTGAATTTAGACGGCCCTCAGACAAATGCTTTTGAGATAAACCATCCTGGTTCTTATTTCATCGGAACTGTTCTCTGTTCTCCCCCCAGGTAGTCAGCTTCGCTGATGCTCTCTTTTCTTTGATAGGCATGCTCTGGATATTCGGGAACACTATGAGAGAAAACTTGAGCGGGCTAATAATTTATACATGGAACTGAGTGCCATCATGCTGCAGCTAGAAATGCGAGAGAAGGAGCTCATTAAGTATGTACCCAGACTTCTGTCTGTCCTTCCCGAGTCGAGTCTGTCACTCAACCCAAACGCAGCGTTCTGCCATTGTTGCTGCTACTCAGAACTGAAAATGGCAGATGCTTGAGTCATTCACCCAGCATTCCTTAAGGGACAGGCTGCACCCAGGTCCCCTCCCTGGTGGAGTTTCAGTGGAGGGGAGTTGCTGCCGAGCTTGTTATAGAGGAATGTGCCCCTGACCCGGAATGGCTCCGAGAAGGGGTCCTCATCTCCAGAAAAGCTTGGTGTGGATGAGGGGGAGCCTTCTGCCTCCTGGGGAAATAAGGTGCCCAATGAAAGTGGTTTAAGGGATTCTTGACAATGACATGAGACTCCAATTAGTGGTGCTGACCAAAACCACAACTGAAAATAAGTAGGTCTTCTACCCCATCGCCTTGTGTCTCTCATGAGTTACGTTGGGGGAGGGAAGATCAGCCCCTGAGCGCACGAGAGTGGAAGAGCACAGTGAAGTCCAGATTAGTTGAATTGAGCATCTTTTTTTTTTTTTTTCCTTTTTAACCTGAATTGGAGCTTTGTTATTCAGAAAGTGTGTATCTGTTAAGAGTGCCCAGAATCTGTGAGTGGAATTAGCCTGTGAAAGCATCCTGCCCATCTCTCCTGTCTGCCGTGACTGAGCTGTGGCTTTTCCTTTCGTTCTGCAGACGTGAGCAAGCAGTGGAAAAGAAGTATCCTGGAACGTACAAACGACACCCCGTCCGTCCAATAATCCACCCCAACGCCATGGAGAAACTCATGAAGAGGAAAGGCACGCCACATAAATCGGGGATGCAGACCAAACGGTGAGACATCTGTGCCAACCCGACATTCAGAGAAATGGGAAAATATCCCCCCAAAAATACATTATCCCGTGACGGTGTGTCCGCTCTGTAGCTCGCCCTGGGCACACTTGGCTCTAGAAAAAACAGAGTAGGAAAGTGAGTGGATGTGTCATGAACTCTAGGAATCTAGTTTTTACTCTCTGAGACATAGATATTTCTTGTCTTAGCATGGCGTAATCTTTTTAATTGTGTAATAAGTAAATGCCTGTAAATCCATCACCAAAAACAAAAGCAGGGGCTTTGATAATTACCTGTACCTCATCGTGTAGGGCCCCTCATTCTATTCCTGCATGGGATTTCTGTGAAGTTTAAATAGAAGAAATGTGCAATCACCTTACAAATCACAGGTGCTAAAAAATGAGTTTTCGAAGAGTTAAAAAAATAAAAGATTGCCCTTTCTTCTAATTACAATGCATTTTCCTTATACTAGTTTAATCTTAGAATGCTCTTCCAGTCAGTTTTTATTACCAGGCTCTACTAGATGCCCATTCTTCCCAAATAATGGAGAGTGGACTCTATTCTAGCCAAGTTCATGTGAAGGAAAGAAATGTCCCTCAAACCTGGGGCGTAGACCCAATGGTCTACTGCAAAATGCAGTAAGAATAAAGGTAATGACAAAATGCAAACCAAGAATGTATTTTGAATCTTTCAGAATGGCGGCCATTCTGAATATGACCATTCTACCCTGGCATGACTAATACAAAGCTAAAACTACTAAAGAGTAATTACATGGATTAATTCCAGTTTTGCTTTTACTTACCACTCCTGATCACCTTCTAGTCAAGTTTTGAGAAATTGTAGATGGCACCTGGCAAAGCCCCCTGAGGATCCCAATACCTCTTTCTTTTAATGTCTTAACTGGAGACAGAGTTCACCTGCTGGCTTCTCCGCGCATTCTGTGACAGTTAAAACTAAGAGCTTTGGAGAAGAAAATAGTACTGTTTCATTTTTGAAAATGTGAGCTCATGTTTACTTTTAATATTGGCTATGAGGAATATGTTTGGAAGAGTTTGCCACCACCAGCAGATGCTTAGTGGACAAGCTGACTGAACTCATTCAGAAAGACAACCTGGAATGGGTCTTTGAGCCACAAAGAGTTCTGCTATCAGTTGACTGGCCCCCGGAAGACGTCGGTTTCACATTATTTGGACAGTCCAATGATTAAGTCAGAAGTCCAGTGACCTGGGAGGAGATCAGAGAGGAAAAACCATCCACCATCCTTTGGCGTAGGTATCAATGTGGGTTCAGTTAGGGCCTAAAATGAAGAGAAATCAGAATTCAGTTATGGATCCACCAAGCCTGTTACAAGTGAGTATAATCCAATACAGTAGTCTAAATACCTCATAATAAGGAGAGGCTTGAAATGCAGAAAGAACTCTTCCTTAATGTCAGAAGACTTGGGTTCAAGTTGGGAGTTCTGCCATTTACTTCCCTTGTGATGGACACAAGTCAGCTAACCTCTCAGATCGCTCCGTGCCCTTATCTGCAAAATGAATATTGGAAAAATGAATGATAGGAGACAAGTGTTTTAGATCTTGTAAAATGCTTTGTCAACTGTGAAGCGCTGTATCATTGTTAGTCTGTGATATTTACACTGCCGGGTTCAGTAAAAGCTTTCTGTGGCAAAAGGTGCCCAGCTGACCACAGAACCATGAACCTGAGACAGGAAGGTGCTCACAGCAGCACAATACCCTATCACATACCAGCATTACCTGGAACTTCTGTGCTAAGGAGCCTTTAACTGTTCTCTTGAAAAAGAAGAAAAACCAATCTCCTACAGCCTGATGCCGACCCATTTCCTATGAGCCCTCGCTGTTCAAATGTGGTCCTCAGTTCAGTATCATGTGAGAGTGTGTTAGAAATGCAGGCTGTTGGGCCCTATCCCAGACCTGACCGACTCAACCATTTTAATAAGCCCCAAGTGATTCTTAGGCCTCTCTAAACTTCTTTTCTGAATCTCCAATAAGCCAGCCTGGGGATTAGGAGAGACTTCTTGTCTGGAATCTGCCAGTGATGTACTGTGAGACCAGGAGCCACTTTGGGCTTCAGTTTCCTCATCACATTAGTCCCACATTAGTGGGACTGTATCTGTGGTTTTCAAGCAAGGTCTGGGACACCCTCGGGCTTGCAGAGAGATGTCAGGAATTATCGCAGAAGTAGAGTAGAAGAAGAGGGCGAGCCCAGCGGGGAGGGGCTTCTGCTCTCCCCACAAACTGTCCCACTATATCTGGGGCGAGGGGTAGGGAGTTTGTGATACAATTGACATATAATTAAACTGCACAGGCCCGCTTGTATGTGAATCTTTGGCAGTGCAGTGCTATCAATATTTTTCTCTTATGATTTTTCGTAACATTTTCTTTTCTCTAGCTTACTCTAAGAATACAGTATATAATACAGATCATATACAAAATATATAGTAATCAAGTATGTTATCACTAGTTGATAGTAATCAACTACTATCAATAGTAGGCTATTTTTAAGGTTTTTGGGATCAAAAGTTATACCTGGATTTTTGACTGTGCAGATTATCCAAGGGTGAATTGTATTGTTACCTATAGCCTCCATGCTGTACATTCTATCCCAGGACTTATATACTTTATAACTGGAAGTTTGTACCTTTTGACCCTCTTCCTCCATTTCACCCATTCACCCATCCCCCACTTCTGGCAACCACCAATCTGTTCTCTTACTGTATCTATTTTATGTACTGAGTTTCTCGAGAAACTGTTGTTGAAAAAAAAAAAAGTTAGGGTCCTTCAGCTCTGTAATCTGAAGATTTGTGTCTCTTTGGTCCCAGAGAAGGAAGGAAGTAATGATGCTCTCTGGTATCCTTGAGTCTCTGCCCGGCAGTCCATCGGTTCAGAGACCATTTATTGTTTACCCGTGCACCCCGAAATCGGTGCGTGTGACGTGCACCTTTGAGGCCTGGCTCGCTCTTGCACATGAGCTGCACAACCAGCCCAGTGAGCACTCGACAACAGACTAGGAGAGGAGCCAGGACCACGCCAGGCCGTGCCCCGCAAGCCCTCCTCTTGCCGGCGCTGTCCAACCTCGTAGGCTCTGTACTATTTGCCTTTCCTCAGTCCCCACCCCCCTCCGCTCCCTTCCTTAAATATGTTTGAATACTGAGTGTGAGCAAGGCTCCCTGCTAGTGTCTCCCCATACACAGATGGATGGACATAGTGCCAGACATAAGGGAAACCAAGTCTAGACCCAAGTCCCTGAACTTCACCTCTTGCCTAATAAATCTGAGGTTTCCTTCTCTGGTGCCAGACCCCTGTGATTTGTGGTCTTCCATGGGATCTAACTAGATCCATCATCACACAGATTTCTGATCGTGGGCAAACCCTGGCCTCTGCCTTGCCATGTTGGCACCGGGCTGATAGCTGAGGTTATGAGAAGAGATCAAGAAGCCTGTAGGGTAGAATTAGAATTTAAAGGGGATTGGGTACCTCAGCCAGGAAGGCACAGAATAAAATCCAGAAGGAATGAAGGAAATCCTCTATAGGTGGACATCTAGGTTGTTTCTAATTTCCTGCTATTTTATTTATTTATTTATTTATTTATTTATTTATTTATTTATTTATTTTAAGATTTTATTTATTTGACAGAGAGAAACACAGCGAGAGAGGGAACACAAGCAGAGGGAATGGTAGCGGGAGAAGCAGGCTTCCCGCAGAGCAGAGAGCCCGATGCGGGGCTCGGTCCCAGGCCCCTGGGATCTGACCTGGGCCGAAGGCAGGCGCTTAACGACTGAGCCACCCAGGTGCCCCTTCTGCTATTTTAAACTGTAGTATATAACACAGCCTCTTCAAACATACATCTTCATGTACATCTGTTACCTCCATTGGATGAATCCCTGAACACGTGACTGGTGTTTCAAAGGGTGTGTGTACTTTCCTTTCCTCCCAGGCCGGATCTGTTGAGATCTGAAGGCATCCCCAGTACGGAGGTGGCTCCCGCCGCATCCCCTTTGTCCGGAAGTCCCAAAATGTCCACCTCGAGCAGTAAGAGCCGCTATCGGAGCAAACCACGCCACCGCCGAGGGAACAGCAGAGGCAGCCACAGTGACTTCGCAGGGATCTTGAAACACCAGCCAGCCCAGGAAAATTCACCCCACCCCACTTATCTGCACCACGCTCAGTCCCAGTACCCTTCTCCCCATCAGCAACGTCCTCCGCAGCAGCCGTACCAGCAAGCGCCCCCTGCGTCCCAGAGTCACCATCCCAGACTCAATGTGCATGGACAGGACATAGCCACCTGCGCCAACAACCTGAGGTATTTTGGCCCAGCAGCAGCCCTGCGGAGCCCACTCAGCAACCATGCTCAAAGACAGATGCCCGGCTCCAGCCCTGACCTCATCTCCACGGCCATGGCAGCCGACTGCTGGAGGAGCTCCGAGCCTGACTCGGGCCCAGCCGGGCCCTGGGGCTGCTGTCAGGCTGACCCTTACGACCCCTGCCTCCAGTGCAGGCCAGAGCAGCGTGGGTCCTTGGACATACCCTCTGCCGAGTCAGTGGGGAGGAGCCCCGACCTTTTCAAGTCACCAGCACACAATCCCCTCTCGGAAGATCCCCAAGGTTCCAAGAAAATGGAAGAAAAGGAATTCAAAGGCTGCAGGTCTGCGTCATCCCTCGGCATCCCTCATCACGTCACCCCCCCAATGCTACCTCGAAATACAAGGCCCCTGCAAAAGGTAAGCTGTAATCACAGCAGCGGCCTCACAAATGTCAGAGCCCGTCGTGTTTATACATGAGAAGAGATGACAGAAGCATAAACGGAGGTTTCCTTGACTTTAAATACTCTCGCCACACTGAGTAAGTGATGGCTTAGAGACTGTGCTCTGGGGACCATGGAACCAGAGGACTCGTTCAAATGTATCTAACTTATAAATAGATCAATAACCATATAGTAGGGATATGTAATCAAAACTAGAACTATCCTAGCCTAGTCCTGATGGACGTTGCAAGAAGGAAGGATCCCGCTAGAAAACAAGTTTCAGAAACATAGTATTCTCTGTCCCCTTTTAGAGATTCCTAGTGGACATCAATAAATCCTAGGCTTTAAAAAATCATATGGTTCCTTATTTCACCCAGCATTTCCCTCACCTATTTGGCCATCATGGCTTTAAAAATAACATCTATTAAGATCCCATGGAGCTAGCTTTCTTCACAGTATGTGTATATATATATATTTATATATTTATATATTATTTTTATTTTATATATTATTTATATATAATATTTATATATTATTTATATATATATTTTTTTTCTTTTTTAAAGATTTTATTTATTTGACAGAGAGAAACACAGCGAGAGAGGGAACACAAGCAGAGGGAATGGTAGTGGGAGAAGCAGGCTTCCCGCTGAGCAAGGAGCCCGATGCAGGGCTCGATCCCAGGCCCCCGGGATCTGGCCTGGGCCGAAGGCAGACGCTTAACGACTGAGCCACCCAGGCGCCCCTCTTCACAGTATATTTTGGATGGATGACTGGCTGGCTCCAGTCAGTAAAGCGTGCGACTCCCAAGCTTGGGGCCGTGAGTTTAAGCCCCACATTGGGTGTGGAGCCTACTTAAGAAAATATGAAATAAAATATTTTTAAAAATCAATATATTTTGGAAAACACTGCCTTTACTAATAACCCTCATGACCCAGTAAGGTCTCCATCACTGAAACCTGTTTCTCTCCTCCTCAATCACTGGCTGCCTAGGTTTTATTAGCTTGGAGGTAATCTACCGTAGTGGTTAAGAGCGTGAACCTGGGAGCCAGAGAGATCTCAGTTCAAAGCAAGGCTTTTCCAGTTAGGACCTCTATGAACATTGGTGTCCTTATCTATAAATGGGGTAGAGAGTGGACCCTGCCTCGTTGGTTGATGTGAAGATTAAGTGAGTTAATACATATAAAGCATTTAGAACAGGACCTGGCACCTAACAACCTTCCAGTAATATTAGCTCATCTTGCTAATGAGTTAAAAATAAGATTATGTATGAAAAGTGTTTAGCACAGCGAAAACACCCACTTGGTTCTCAGCATTGCTTCATCTTGTCAACGTTCATCAGGAGTGCAGTTGAAGGAATAAAAGAGTCTAAAACATAAATGAGTATATGTCAGTCAACTAGACATTTAAAAGAAGTTAACACACCTGTCAGAATGGCTAGAATCAAAAAGACAAGAAATAACAAGTTGGAGAGGATGTGGAGAAAAGGGAACTCGTGTGCCCTGTTGGTGGGAATGCAAACTGGTGCGGCCACTGTGGAAAATAGTATGGAGGTGCCGCAAAAAATTGAAAGCAGAAATAGCATGTGATCCAGTAATTTCACGTCTGGGTAATTTACCCAAAGAAAACAAAAGAACTAATTAGAAAGAATATATGCACCCCTGTGTTTGTTACAGTATTGTTTACAATGGCCAAGATATGGAAACAACCTAAGTGTCCATCAATGGATAAATGGATAAAGATGTTGGGGTGTGTGTGTGTGTGTGTGTGTGTGTACATACAGACATGCATACATACCTATATATATACAATGGGATATACTCAGCCATTAAAAAAAAGAATGAAATCTTGCCCTTCATGACAACGTGGATGGACCTATATGGTATTACGCTAAGCGAAGTAAGTCAGACAGAAAAAGACGAATACCGTATCATTCACTTATATGCGGAATCTAAAAAGCAAAACAAATGGACAAATGTAAAAACCCAGAAGTAGATTCAAAAACATGAACAAATTAGTGGTTGCCAAAGTGGGGGGGGGGGGAACGGGTGAAGTAGGTAAAGGGGATTAAGAGGTTCAACCTCCCAGTTACAAAATCACTCACAAAGGGTGAAGAGTAAGCATAGGGGATATAGTCAATAATGTAATAACTTTGTAAGGTGACAGACGATAACTGTATTTATTTTGGCAAGCAAAGCATAATAGATACAGATGTTGAATCTCTACATTACACATCTGAAACTAATACTGTAAATCAACTATACTTCAATTTAAAAAAAAGTTGAGGCTCAGAGCTACTGTCTCAGAACTGTATTTCTTCCCCCACATACAGTGCTGCTGCCGGCAAAGTATTCCCAGAGATTAAATTGTGTTTTGGGTGGTGAATTTGGGTTCATCTGTTCTCTGCTCCCCCAGCCCTATAATGCCAGTAACACATATCTTTTTGGTAACAACTTTGAGATATAACTCATGTGCCATAAAGTTCTCCCATTAAATGTACCACTCAGTTCTTTTATTCACAGCGGATGCGGTCATCACCAATTTTAGAATATTTTCATCCCCAAAAAGAAACCCTGTACCCTTTGGCAGTCACCCCAGCCCGCTCCCGAATAACATGTATCTTTGAACCATTTTGATGAATTCTCTGGGCCAGTGGGGCCAGGGAGCGCACACCCTCTACGTTTGGCCTCATTGGGACAGCACTCTCGCGGGGCATATCAGCCTCTCTTGACCAAGATCCGCTTCCACGGTGCCTCGGGTCAATGCCCATCTTGGCAGTCGGTACAACCCCATGCCTGTCCTCTCTACTCAGAAAAGCATATCAGAATACAAATGCATGAGTGACAGTGTGTTAAAACTGACTTTAAAAGTAGATTATCCTCAACCTTTGGTTCGATTACTTGGACCCAGTTACCCACCTCACAATGGGTGGTAGTAATCCGGTGCCGTCATGAGTCTGGGGTAAGGATGGTTGATTTTGAGTGTGGCTGTTCTTATGTCCTCTAAGAGAGATGGACTCTTCCCTGTGAAGGAAGATCATGTCAGACAAGACGCACAACCTTTCTAGATCAATCGCAGAGCCTTGGCAATCACGAGGGCTCAGATGTCCCAATTAGCGCTCCCTTATCCTTAGCAACATGCTGACTCTATAATGCACTGTGCACTTGTTTTGTATTCCTGGTGGAAGGAGAAATACAAGATGGGGTTGATCCTCAAATAATGTCTGCCTTAGTGTAAACGAGCATAGTAACTATAATATTAGTGCAAAGGTGATCGGTACATAGAAGGGGAAAAGTAGTTGTTGGGTTTTGAAGAACCAAAACATCACTTCTCGGTGGAGTCCCTAGGTCAGGGTTGGACCATGAACAACAATGATTACAAGAGACTGCCCCCAAATCCAAGACCTTCTCTCTAGTTTCCCCTCCCCATTACTCACCTTGGATAGTCTCACGGAGTCCTTACCTACTAGAGGGCAAAACTCCCATTTACTCAGTTCTGTGTGGCTTGCAGCATCTAGTAGAGACCCTGTCCTCGTGGACACTGTTGGAAAGGTTGCTGAATGAATGAACGAAAAATATATGTTTATTTTTTTTTAAAGATTTTATTTATTTATTTGAGAGGGAGAGAGAGAGCACGAGCAGGGGGAGGGGCAGAGGGAGAGGGAGAGAGAATCTCCCCGCTGAGCAGGGAGCCCAACACAGGACTCAGTCCCTGGACCCTGGGATCATGACCTGAGCCAAAGGCAGACACGTAACCGACTGAGCCACCCAGGCGCCCCTGAAAATATATATGTTTAAAGATGACTCTCAGCAAACTGCTATTCAGAGCCTTTTGATTATAATTAAATCATTTGCAAGGAGTGTGTGTGTGTGTGTGTGTGTGTGTGTGTGTGTGTAGGAAAGAGAGAGAGAGAGACACAGAGGAAGATAAAACTCTTTCTCCTTGTCCTCCTCAGAGTGGAGATGACTCCTCAGAAGAGGAAGAAGGGGAAGTAGACAGTGAAGTTGAATTTCCGCGAAGACAGAGGTAAACCCATCAAACAAATGTACTGTTTTCAGTGTAATGGGGCAAATCCTGAGTCGGCCATACCTCCTGTTCAGTCACAGGTCACTTTCAAACCACCACCCTATAGGGAGATTCGAACTCACCATTCCTATTTTCCCATTGTGACATTTTGGTCACTCAGTTTGCATAGCAGATACTAGTTCATCTGAATTCATTTCTTAGGAACTTCAAGATAAGGAGCATCAATATGGATTCAAGGTTACAGTTGAGAATGAAGCAGGCACTATATGAGTGATGATCGTGCTGTTTTGTAGATAATTTGATGAGTTTCTGGTGTACCTCCCTGTATTAGTCTCTGGCCACTGTAACAAGCCACCACAGGCTGAGTGGCTTAAATAAAAGGAATTTATCTTTCACAGTTCTAGAGGCTGGGAAGTCCAAGATCGGGCTCCCTGGTGAGGACTCTCTTCCTAGCTTGCAGACAGCAACCTTCTTGCGGTGTCCTCACGGGGCTGGTGGTGGGGAGAGGGGTAGCATGGACACAGTTCCGTCCATAGCACTCTCCATGCCTTTAGATATTATGCCTTAAATTAAGTATAATTGATTAGGTTGAGTCATCACTCAGCCCAGCCTTAAAAATCGCTTCCTGCCTAGTCAGAAAGAATAATTTTGCTGGTAGGATTAAAGTTAAGAAGGACCACCTCCCCCTACTTCTAGAAGAAGAGCTGCCTTTATGTAGGAGTAGGGAAGCTTGTTTTCCTCCAAAAAAATCTTTTCTGCGAGGACGCGTTCTGTTCTTGAAGCCTAGGCTCTAAGAACCCCCCAGGAGGGCTTGTGTGCCTGCCCAGAAACTCTGCAAACCAAGGGACTCCTTTGGTAAATTGTATTCTGGGTAAATCCGTTCTTATTCGCTGAGCTACTCTTGCCACATTGCTATTGCTACCTCATGGTCTCTTTGGTTTCTCCGACGTAGTGAGACTGGATGCAAATAAAACGTCTTCGTTCTCTGAGCTCACGCTACTGACATCACATTACTTCCAGCTTTGTTCCCGTGACACACCACGAGCTCGGCCCACCTAATGGCTTCCTGCCTTTCTTATTAGCTGCAAATTTTATTTATGTTTCTACTGCATGATTTCACTTTTCATATGATAATATTTTTCTCCCTATCTCCTTTCTGTTACCAGCCCTGAGATGTTGCGTGAATCCTACTTTAATTTCCCTTTCCAACCTGGGTTCTTTTCAGGTATCCTTGATCCCCCTCCACCACCCCCTCTTGCCCCCTCCTGCCCCCAACCTCAGCCTGTCACCTGCCCTGGTCAATGGCAAGCGTCCGATCATAAGCCATCAAAATCACTTTGTACTAAGAGATACAGAAAGATCAGACAAAAATGACCCAAAAAGGGCCGTCTTTTTTTTTTAATTTGTTTGGTTTTGTTTTGAAACCAATGCAAGCTAACAGCATTCTTATTTACTAGTCTACTTATAAACAATGGAAAAGAAATGAAATGTTTACAAATTCTCCCTCCTCCCTGCCTGCCTCCCCCCACAGATTTTGCCTCAACTCGGCTAAACTCACGTGTTCACTGGAATGAGCCACTAACTGACGAGGCAGTGCCTCCAGCTGCAGAGTGAATGTTCCTCCAAGCTCATTTCCACTGGGGGTCAGCTGACAGGGCGAAGGCACTTGGCCTTCCAGGGCTGCCGTGCCCAACGGGCAACACAGCAGGGGTGGGGGGAGAGATAGGGAATGACATGGCGCGGGCTCTGAGTAGACCCAGCCCAGGACACAGCTCTGCCTTCTCTGGTGATGTGGCCCGGAACAAGTCACTTCCCTTCTCTGGCTCCAGTTTTATGGTCTGACAAAGGAGTGAGACCAAAGAATCTCCCAAGACTCTCTTCCCCGGAAGAATCTGGGAGGTCTGTGCACAAGCGGTAGCACAGCTCCAAACCGTGCGTGCGAGTGTGCGCTGGGGTCAGACCAGCTGAGGTTTTCAAAGACCCCCGGTAGCCATCAGCTCTGGAATGTAGTGTTTAGCCCCAGAAACATACAAACCAAATGCAAAGGGAGAGTCATGTTTCCTTCTCTTTTGCTTTAAAGCTAAATAGCGTCCGTCTATCTGTATTTGAGTCTCCCTCGGGGGTCGGGGGAAACCTAGATGAGCTCTCGGCGAGGCCGTGATTGACAGGCAAGGGAAGAACAGCAGTTGTGGCTGTGATTAAGGTCCTCGGGTTCTTTGTGGTTCCAGGCCCCATCGCTGTATCAGCAGCTGCCGGTCGTACTCAACCTTTAGCTCTGAGAATTTCTCTGTGTCTGATGGAGAGGAGGGAAATACCAGTGACCACTCCAACAGTCCTGACGAGTTGGCGGACAAACTTGAAGACCGCCTGGCGGAGAAGCTGGATGACCTACTGTCCCAGACGCCAGAGATCCCCATTGACATATCCTCGCATTCAGACGGGCTCTCTGACAAGGAGTGTGCTGTGCGCCGCGTGAAGACGCAGATGTCTCTGGGCAAGCTGTGTGCAGAGGACCGTGGCTATGAGGTGGGGCTTCTCCCTTCTCTCATCCCTGTAGCTTCTCGGGGTTGCAGCGTGCCTGGGTCCCTGGGCCCTTTACAGTTATCATTCAGTATATGGAGCCTCCAAGAAGGCTCCATAATACAGGTGCCTCCAAGAAGTAAGGAGAGTCCAGAGATTTACAGAGCTCCCCAAGTAAGGGCAGGGCTCCCTAATGAGGCACAAACATCAAACTGCTCAGGCCTCCTTCCTTCTAAGGTTAGGTCAAACATGACCCCCTCCTGACCCCATCTCACTCCTCCACGTCCCCACCGTCCCCTGGATGATGCTCCCATAGCACATGGGACACTCACGGTCCTGCACAGCACAGGACAGTCCCTGTCTTGGGAGGCGGGATAGCACAGTGGCCAAGAGGGCCCAGCCGCCATCTGAATGGTGTGGATGCCACGCCCAGCTGGGGTTCTCTACTGACTGCCACCCTGGGCAAGCTGCTCACCCCTCTGTGGGTCAGTGCTCGCGTCTGCAAGGGGCGGTGATGACAGCATCTGTCTCCTAGAGCGCTTGTGAGGATTAAGTGCATTTCTAGACGTAAAGCACTTACAGGAGTGCCCAGATCACAGCCAACACTACGCAAGCGGGGCTGAGGTGGTCCTGCCGTAATGCCGTCATCACCGTGGCCCTCATCACCTTTCTCGGTCTTCTTTCCCCAGGAGCCCTGCAAGGGCGGGACCGGGGCTCATTTATCTCAACCAGCAACCCAGCACGGTCCCTGTCACGTGGGAGGTGTCCATACGCATTTCTTAAGTGATTGCCCGAGTGGATTAAGGTTTTATTTTGTCTCCACTTTGCAGAATCCTATGCAGTTTGAAGAATCGGACTGTGACTCTTCTGATGGAGAGTGCTCTGATGCCACAGTTAGGACCAATAGACACTACAGCTCTGCTACTTGGTAATGGAGGAAAACCCATCCTGAAGATCTCATGACTATACTGGCATTTTAAATCCTCCCCACCCTCTCCCCCCAGACTCTCTCCCCTCTTTCCTTGCTTTTTTGTCTGGGAAGAGAGCTGCCCCATCTTTCCTACCCCTAGAAATGAGCTGCAATAACAGGAACATGAGACTTCGCAAATCTCTGGAAAAAAAATATCCAAATGAAATTAAGTCTCACTGAACATTTCAATCAAGAATGGCAGGGATCTATTTTATTGAATATTCTAGCTACTGTAACATTGATATTTATTTTTGTTTGACATTTTAACACTTTGTACTGTAAAGAGTGAACTATATATGATAGAGAGAGAGAATAATTTCTTGCAAAAAAAAAAAAAGAGAGAGAGTGAGAGAGAGATAAAGGAAGAAAGAAGTGGAATTTAGGAGCAACATCCTTGGGAATTTGTGGGGCCAGAAGGTATTATTGCTACTTGAACAGGGACCAGTTCTTTTGGCCATAAGTGATGAAGAAGAGCCAGAGAAAGACATGTTGATTATTTTCGAAAACAGAGAACAACAAAAGAAAAGCAGTTCCAGGTGACTTGTGAACAGACCACATTAAGTTCAACCAGCTCGTCCACATGGGTGATGGAAATGGTCTAGAAAAGATCGGTGACCAGATACTTGCACCCAAGTCTTTGAGGGCATGTGCTTCCTCTAGGAGGAAGAAGACAACTACACCTGTGGAAGCTGATTTCATTTGAAAAATCTGAAGCAGCATTTGGTAGTGAGACTGACAGACAGCATCAGACCTTGTCTTTGGCAAATACTTCCCTTTTTGATGCCGCTATCATCATGACCTTGACCAATGTGTGACCTTGACCAATGTGTTGATCTTTGAGATTCAAGTGCCATTTTCTTGTAGCCTATTTCCTTTCCACCTGTTGACCACTTCCTTTAGGAAAAAAGGTGAGGGGTGCTGATAAGAGAAAGAGGAGATTTACAACAGTATTCGAAAAGCAAATGTGGAATTTATGGAAGTCCGTTCTCACAGTGTCTCAGTTCAGCTTCGTGCAGAAGATGGGACCGCCCCTCTGTGGAACCAGGTTGCTTGTCTACTAGAGTCATATTGATTCAAACGGAACAGACTTTGAAGGCAGCTAGCATGTGTGTGAGTCTGTCCAGTGTCCAAACCCAAACCACCCCCTTGTTTTCATTCATTAACTCACCCTATCCGGGAAGCGTTAGTGCCTGGCTACCACTAGCAGCACAAAGGCAAAATAAGCAACTTGCAAAAGGCAACCCCTTTCCCACCACAACAGCATTTTCATTAAATGCAAACTTGTAACATGTATTTTACTACACTCTGGATCAATGCAGTTTGGAATCATTGGATTTGGAAATTTCTGAAAAGAACAACCCGTGCTGAGCAGCAATTAGAAAGATCTGACATTGTCCAAAGCATGAGGTTCTGCTTGGCTCCGGGGTCATGGGCTCTGAAAAGCACCCCAGGGTACTTTATGGTGCCTCGGCTTCAAGGAAATTTTTATCTAGAATTTTATGTAGAAACGGGTGTTGGCCTAGTTTCTCTTTCTCCAAGAAAGGTTACTGTCAAACAACCTCTCTAGCCTCAAGACCTGAAGACCATGGCTCAACTCTTTGACACTGCATCACGTTGGACATTAGGAAAGACTTACACATACAGGTATTAAACTATTTCCAACACAGATGAAACCGTTGCCCCCCCCCTTGGTGTCACTGATTGCATCAGCCAAAAAGGAAAGGCGGAGGGAATTTAGAGCAGTTCCTTTTGCTTGTTCGATCCCTCCATTTGTTTACACTTTATGTTGAGACATTGATTTAAAATTTAGTGTCTATAATTTATAGCTCTTAGGTAGGATGAAGGAGAATGTTTAACTTATACAGAGAGCAGTATTGTTTGCATTAAATTATTCCATTTTGTATAAATTCTGTAGCTGGACTACATGAAAGATCTTAAGTTATGGCGTTATTATCATTGTTATTTTATTTTATAATAATTATCATTCTCATTTTCTGTCGATCAGAAGGTGTGGTTTACAGTGTAGCACAATGATTGTGTGTATTGCTAACCGTGAGTAATGATGGCTTTTCATGATCTTGACGAAGGGACGAAAACGGAACTGCCATTTGGGAGCTCCCTGGTGTTCCCCTTAGTTGTCGTCCTTCATTCTCTGTGTGCAGCAGCAATTATCTGAGGGTGTGGGTTCTGCCCTGGAGCCCAGTGGATACATTGTGGTTTTTGATTCGATCCTCAAGCTCCTGGGTGGGCAGGTGACTGAGTGGATGGACAAAGACTTCAAAAGCTGTAAACGTTCTCAAGTTTCTTAAGAAATAAAATCATGGGACTACCTTAGAAGCCAAAAGAGAATTATTTAGTGCCCTGGGAGGAACCGACCTAGGGAGTTGCAGCCCGGGGCCTGTGGGTCAGGCAGCGTTGGGAGCAGGCGGCGGTTTGTCATCTCCTTCCTGCCAGGGCCCGTAGCACCAAAACCTTTTTTTTTTCTCCTGGCTGGGAATAGCAAAGAAACATTAAAAAGAAAAAAAAAAGAATATATATGTCATGACACTAACATAAAATGCCTAGCTATGATGTCATCCCGTAAAAGACGAGAGAAATTCTAGAAGGAGGCCTAGTCACTTAGAGGATCTTAGGGCTGGGAAGGTACCTTGAAAGGCCATAGTTTCCATCCGTGGACTTTCGACCACACTGTACTGTGTATCTGCTTCGTCGCTTCTGGGAAGAGAGAGGCTACAAGTCTGCATCCCCTTTCTCTCCACCCTAAAACGCTCTTCAGCTCCTCCAGTTCTTGCCCACCTCTAGGGGCAAAAGAGAAACATGAGGGTCAGCTTCTGTCTTATGCTTCTCCATGACGGTCTTCCTAGAAAACCATTCCTGATACCTCATCTGATGTTTTTTTGAATTCCCACCTTGACTGCTTGTCATGATAATGCCATATCTACCCAGCTGGGTTTACTGTTATGAGCATGTTAGGCTAGTAGACAGTGTTGAATCTTTAGTCATTCACTGTATTGTCAAGAGTTGAATAAAGTTCCACGTTGAACATTTTTATTTTTATTTTTTTTAGTAGAAGGGACTAGAGGCTTCAGAAGAAAACAGCATCCATAGCCTAGGTTAAAAGCCTTCTCTAGCCCAGCCTGGCCCTTCACTGCCTGCCTTGAGCTAACCAGGACAGTTGTGAATCGGTGTTTCTTTGAGAACAACTCCACAGTCACCTGAAGAGTGCTGCGTCCAGAGCTCAGGGAATCGGAGAGCGGATTCTTCAGTCCTCAGGACTGTGCGACGTGCTGCAAGGAGCCTCACAAGACTCTTATTTCAAGCTTCGGTGTTGATTGAAAATTTAACCCCCCTGGGATGAGCGTTCACATTCATTTAGCATCTGTTTTTGACTGACTGCAAGATAATGAGTTTTAATTTGTCTTGCCAATGAACATTGGGTTCTGATTTTCATCTATTTCTAGATCATGTCCTCTGGTATCAATTCCTATTAAAATTGTTTAGCAGAGGGACTGAGAAGGCGACATCCACTTTGAAATGATAATAGACCTTACTGCCAGTGAAGTTTCAACCTGTTTGCAAGATTGTGCGAGCTCCTACTCAGAAAGGGTGACGATGCTAGCTAGCTCTGTCGTAAGATGATTTGGTACAGCCTCCTTGAATTTGAGATATTTAAAAACTTTAGTATCAATAAATCATCCTTCTAGAATTAAGGGTTTTTTAAGGAGGACTCAGTAAGAACCGGATATACATTTCAGGGCCTCATTTTGCTAAATTTCCCTCTTACCCCAAGTAATAGATGTGATGGTGTTGGGATTTTCCTGGTACCAACCCAATTTTAAACGCCCTCCCCTACTGTGAAGCACTGACATCCTTTCTGTGTGAATGCAGCCTTTCTGATCAAATATTTTACTTTTTTATCCCCATGCTCTTTTGTCTCAAATTTTCCCCCTTTTCGTAAAATGTTCCCACTTGAACTTCCTGGAACTGAATTCTCCAGAATAGGACACATTTGGAATCCAAGGATTTCCTGTCCTGCTCTGCAGGACAGTGTGCTGTTTTGTTTTTCCACGAAGACAGAAACCAAAATATGACTGCACACCACCCCCCACCACCTCCACCCCAAACACCCAGGACTGATGTTATGTACTGACCGCCACATTCTCTCCCACCCAGCCTCGACACGGCCTCAGAACCTCTTACAGAAGAGCCCTAGGAACAACCACCACCACCTGATTGGAATTGGTGTGGAAGGGGAGATCTGTTTTGGCATCCCAATCCTAGGCTCATAATTAATTCTCTCAAGGTGGTTTGATATCTTGAATTAGCCCTGAAGGGAGAGTGACAGGATCACACCAGTGTCCTCCTTATGGAGCCCACCCTGTGGCTCTTGGGGGTCAGCACCATTGGCAGGAAAAAGGCCACTTGCTTCCACCCACTGCCCTTTTGGACAATTCCAATTGAAGAATTTCCAATCACTAATGGATGGAATTCCAAAGTATCTCTTCATTTATATAATTTCATTGTGCTCAGTAAGCATGAGCCTCCCTCCCCTTCTATGAACAAAGTTAATAGGTTAAGTCCCAGTTACTTGCTTGTTAGACTCTATGAGGCTAATGTACCAAAACAATGTGATATTCTTTTTAAGACTTTGACTTGTACCGTCAGTATGAATTTAGTGCCTTTCCAGGCAGCAAGATTTTTCTTCTTTGCTGATTTCATAGAATAAATGCCCCAGTATACTCCTACCACCAATGTTACCAACCTCATAGACTAGCACAGAAGAATTACGTTAGTCGGCTCGTTTGCATGTTACAGCCAATACTGCAAGCGCCTAGTCAAACTGGAATGAGCAAGGTTGCCAAGTGGAAGACCCTTCTGGAACCTGGAACACTTCTCAGGGACAAATGGCAGAAGGGGGGAGCTCTCAAAGCGCTGCTTTGAGAAACAGGGTTACCTCAAAGGAGTTGGGGTGAGGCTTTTAACTGTCACATGATGAGGGTATCGTGGAGGATTTTTGCAGAGTCAGGCCCCCACGTGGATGCAAGGCCACCGTAGGGAAACTTCCAGCAGAATGCCAGGCTTGCCCTCTGGAGCCACTTTACAGCACTCAGGGGAACGCCGGCTCCTGAGCCCAGGTTGCTGCCCGGTGACCTGGCAGGAAGGGCCCCCCAGTCAGAATGTGCAAGCTCTTAGGAAGATGTCCCTTAGGCACCGTATCACCCAGGTGGCTCTCCACCTCTCCTCGGATTCCGGAAGTGAGAAGACCCACTCAGATTCTTGATGCAATAATTAGGAGTTCCTATCAATTCGGAGCAAATTACTTTCTGTGGTTAAGTCTCAAAATGAGCTTCCTCGTGTCTCCCCTGGGTCTCCAGCCCCGTCAGTCCCCTGCTCGCTGTGGTTTCTGATGGCAGCTCCATTTGTCCTGAGCGATTGTACGGTGAGGGGAACAAGAGCAACGAGCGAAGCAAACCGATGCATGGAATTAAACAAAAAATGTGCTTCACTCTTTCCTGGTCCTGTCTTTTCCTAAGGTGCTGTGTGTGTCCTG
>CM053603.1:115627851-115655283 GCA_028646535.1 Procyon lotor
TCCTCCCCAAACTGCAGAGGTCTCCCCAGCCTCTCCAGCCTCACATCACCATCAACAATTTGCATCTGTTCATCAAACATTTGTCACGGCACTTCCCTGAGCCGTGAAAAGAAACACCAAGCCGAGAATCAGGAATGGGCCCGGTCCTCAAAGAGCCCAAAAATGAATGGAGGACACGGACTTTCAAAAAGTAATAGAAAACAGTGCCAAAACGCATAACATTACGGAAGCTCTGAGGAGGGACAGAAGACCCAGCCTGACTGTGAGTGTCTCTCCGGGACAGCGCACAGCCATCACGGCTTGGAACAAAAGCAGCACATCAGAGACCAGAGGCAGACTCTGGAGCCAGACAAGGGTTCAGGCCCCAGCCCCGCCCCTCCTCATCTTGTCACTGCGGACAGTTGCTTCCCACCGTGCTGCTTCCTTACCTATAAAATGTGATGCCCACACACTAAGGCTGCTAGGAGAGTTAAATAAGGTCAGCAAAGTAACTAGGACAGTGTTTGACCCAGGGGAGTTTGACCACATGGCTGCCAGTCTTCCTCGGGACTTCACAATTTGCAGCCAAGGACCCCTCTGCAAAGACAAAAGGTGGTTTCCTGGCGGGCACAGAAGGAGGGCAGGGCACTGACCAGGAAGCTGGAGCCAGGGATGGCAAAGCCCTGTTTGTAGAGGTAGGCACTGCAGAAGAGCAGGAACACGTAGGCCTGATGCTCCTTCCGGTACTCTCGAAGGACTTCGGAGAGCTCCCGCAGCTCCGCCAAGTCTGAAGGGAACCACAGTGACCTGGGCATTTGGAAAAGCACATGGAAACATGAGTCCAGATCGGCCGAGTACCTGAGAAAGTCCCTTGTGTCTTCATTCCAGAGCAGGTTTATGAATGTGCCCATCATCTGGTTTGCTGGGAACACACACATAGTGGGAGCCCAGGGTGACGGGTGACCTGACACCACACAGCAGAGAGAGACAAAAGGGCCCTAGTTTGGGAAGTGAGACCTGGGTTAACATCTCAACTCTGCTGCTATCCAGCAGTGGAATCTCAGGCTAGTCCCTGGGCCTCAGTCTCTTACAGGAAAAATGAGTGGTAAGTGCCCTTTTCGTTCTCAGGTTTTATGATCTATTCTTTTTGATTTATTTTTTAAATTAACATACAATGTATTATTTGCCCCAGGGTACACATGTCTGTGAATCGTCAGGCTTACACATTTCACAGCACTTACCATAGCACATACCTTCTCAATGTCCATAACCCAGCCACCTCTATCCCTAACTACCCTACCCCCCAGCCACCCTCGGTTTGTTTCATGAGTTTAGGAGTCTCTTATGGTTTATCTCCTTCCCGAGTCCATCTTGTTTCATTTCCCTCCCCACCCCCCTGCCCTGCCTCTCAAATTATGATCTATTCTTAAAAGGCAAAAGGATTCATTTTCAGGCAAGAACTAAATGTCCTAAATTGCTTTCCCTTCATGGAACGCCCTCTTCCTCCACAAGCTTCAGGCCAAGGACAACTGAAACTTCACAGTGCTCCCCAGTTACAAGATAAAAGACTGTTTTATCAGTCACTAACAGGCCAATCAGAGATTCTCTGGGAAGGTGTATCTGTCTGGTAGCATAAACATAAGCTCTATGATAACATGCCAGGCTTGAAACCAACCCTTTCAAAGAGGCTGCTTTTTCACCCCTCTCTTTACGTGGCCCTTAGTGCATTCTGAACCCTGTACAAGGGTTACAGTGTAAAGGCCACCTTGCCTCTGACATCAGAGTAACCCCTGAATCCATCCACGATCAATTACAAGCAATCCCTTTTACTTGTCATCAGAATGTTTCTCTTGGTATGTCTGACACCCACGGTCTGCTCAACCAGGGCAAAAGAATATTGTAACTGAAAAGTTATCCTCATATTCCAGAATCAGTAACATCCTTGCCAACGCAAAGCTGGGTTAGGCACACTTCAATAAACTTTACAAACGGTATGCAACCCTCCCGGAGAAATCAGCCCGGCGGTGCCGCCTCCTGACCCACCCAGTCGGTCATGAGAAGGCGAAAAGTAGAGACAGCCAGGAAGACGGGCAGACCTGATCATTAATTCGTGAATAATTTAAAAGTTATCAGTGCAACACTCGCGAAGACCCAATGCCTCCAAGTCCCAAGGGCAGAGCTGACGGGATGAGATGGGGGGGAGGACGAAGGAAGGAGGCTGGGAGCGGCCGCGGACTGCTGGCTGCGGGTTCACGCGGGGGCGAGGGTCGGGCTAGGGCTGGGCCGGGGAAGGCGGCGGGCGCACGGCTCCCGAGGCGACGCCACCGCGCCGACAGGGGTGCGCGAACCGGCGCCGCCGGGAGAAGACGCCGCGTCTCCCTCGGCAAATCACTGCCCTGCGTGCAAAGCCACGGACGGCGCGCCCGAACCGCACACCCCGCAGCCCGCAGCTTCAGCCGGGGCCCCGACTCCCACGCACCCCGCCGGCCCGACACCGGACGGACGCGGCGGGGACGCCAGACCGGACCCCGGGTCCCGGAACCGGCGCCCCGCCCCCGACGCCTCCGCTCCCGGAACCGAGTCTCCCCCTGCCCAACCCCCTCCTCGGACCTGGCTCCCTCCCTCTGACCCGATCCGCGGCCCCCGCCACGCACCTGCCTCCGCTCTCCTCGCCGGAGCCCAGCGTCCGCCCGCGGGGCAGCCGCGTCGACAGCAAGTACAGGGCGAAGGTGCAGCCGACGAACACCAGCAGGAGGCCGAGCAGGGGGCGGCGCATGTCGGCGCCCGCTCCCGGACCCGCCGAGCCGCCGAGGAACCTGCAGGCAGCTCCCGGCCCGGGCTGCGCGCGGCCTGCGCCTGCGGAGCGCATTCGCGGACGGACCGGGGCGGGGTCCGCGCCAAGCCCCGCCCCGGGTCCAGGCCCCGCCCCCGGGTCCAGGCACCGCCCCCGGGTCCAGGCACCGCCCCCGGGACCAGGCACCGCCCCCGGGTCCAGGCACCGCCCCCGGGACCAGGCCCCGCTCCCAGCCCGGGCCCGACTGGCGAAGCCGGCCTGTCGAGATTCCAGCGGGAACAGGTCTTCCAGCAGCTCTGTTGGGCGCCTACCCTCGTTCTGTCTGCGCATCTTTTCCCCATGTTTGCCTTTGTCTCTTTCTCTGCTTATTTGCAGGCTCTTTGCCAGGCGCTGGGAGATCCAGGAGTGAGTCATGAGCCCTGCCTACAGCGAGCTTGCAGTCTAGTGCTCAAGACATTCCTGTCCACCCCCAGCTGTGATACAAAGCAAATACAGCCAGTGCTGCTGTCCAGTGCGGTGCGACGGTCATAGTGACCACGGAAATAACGAAAATTACTTTTTATTGAGTGCCTACTATATGCCCATTAACCCTAATCCTCACAACGATCCTGCGAGGATAATTAAATAAATAATTAAAAATTATTTAATTAATTAAATAATTAATTAAAAACCGAGGTCGGTTTTTATTTACCAGATAAAGAATCTGAGCCTCAGATTAAGTGACATCCCCCCAAAAGAGAGCCCTGTTTACTGTTGTCGAGCAGCACCTGAGCTAGGGCGCCTCAAGCTCTTTGTTGGTCTCTGACGACTCTGGCGATAGCTATTTTATTAACAGTTTTGGTAAAATCATCACCTCTTCTGAGAAACCTTCTCCAGCTACCACAGTCAGAAAGGTTGTTCCTTCTCTGGGCTTGGGGTTCCCCGTGGAGTGTCTACATTCCTGTTATCACAAATGCTGGGTCTTTATCCATCCCCCCAGTCAACAGTAAACATTTCTCAAAATGAGACCTTGTCTCATCTATCTTTTGTCTGTCCCAGTCCTTAGGCTTCTGCTTGGCTTATACTTGGCACTTAACAAATGTTTGTTCAATTCATGGGTCCCGTCTAGAGAGGAAATGCTTAGTTGTTTAGATGGGTGCGTGTTGATTTTGAGAGGTCAGAGGAATACAGGAGGAGAGAAAATAAATGAAAAACTAACCTTGCAGAGCCTGTGCCAGGAGTGTGCTAGGGCAGGGCACAGTCGTGAGCAAGAAGGCAAGGCTTCTACTCTCAAGAACTGGACTTGCCCTTTGGTTGGGGGACAATATGGAGAGGGTTATGATTTTAGAGTAGAATAGGTGCCCTGGGGGAAATAGACATGGCAAAGCTTACTCAACTCCGGGAAGCAAGTATCCCGAACCACTTATGAGTGTGAGGCCAAGCAGATGTTCAGGTGAAGGCTCCCTGAGTGCTGCACAGGGCGCAAGGCCCCGTCTGCCCGCCCCCCCCCCCAGAGCCCCTGCTTCCTCTGCCCTCTAGTGCCTCCCAACAAGCAGGTGAAAACCCAGAGCTCTAATTGCATTGAGATCTGGAGATTATCTGTCTAGAGTAGACAGTCGAAACAAGGGGAGGGGAGAAGGTCTCCTAGACAGACCATGAGACTTTGGAAAGGAAGAGCAGCTGAGAGTCACCGAGTACTTGGTTCACTCGAGACCCCACAGGAAGCATTTTACACGCACGCAGGAGTGCACGTATTCCACATAACGTCCCTTGTGAGGCAGGGACTCTGAACAGCCCCACTTTGCAGTCCAGGAAAGGGAAGCTTAGGAAGAGCTAGGTAAGCCGACAGAGGCCACATACCAGAGCCTAATCTCTTACCCTCCGCTACCTTGTTGAGAGAGAGGGCTGAGATCAGAAGCCTGGGAAGGAAATCGTGGAGCCAGAGAACAAGATGGCGCACTCAGCAGTGTTGGTGAGCAGGAGGCGTGTCCCAAGAGCCCAAGAAGCAGTGTTAGAAAAGGAAGCAGTGCACAGGGTCAGAGCCCATGGCAAAACCCAGCAGGCAGACCTGAAGGTATGCGCTTCCACCAAGCTGAAGGGGTAAGAGACTTTTTAACAGAACTTTGGGAGATGCAAACCTGACTTCCTACAGGCTCACTACTTGCTGCCTGCCCTGCTTCACTCCCTGGGATTCCTGTTCTGATTCCTCTAGCTCAGCCTGTCTGCTTGGGGAAGAAGCCGTGGACTGTGCTCCTCACTCCCGCCCCACCCCCACGCTGATCCCAGACCCAGCACCTGCAGCACTAATTCTGACCCGCTGGTGCACCGCCTGCATCTCCGGCAGCCTCTGTTGAGCCCATTCATTCACAGCACATGCCCAGGCGGCCTGACGAAGGACAGCAGTGACGCCCAACCAAAGGACACATGCTGGACTGCGAAGCAGGTAAGTGCCTGTGGCTCGGGGACGTGGGAGGGAAGAAAAGGCAAGAGGTCCCAGTGAGAGTGGATTAGCCAGGCACTCAGGAAGGCTCTGCATCAATAGCAGTCAAGCTCCTTTTACTGGCCGGCTCGGATCCACGGAGAGCAATGGAAAGGAGTAGCTCGAGGACCATAGGATTTAGCTTCCCTACCCCATTCCAGCCACAACTGATTGGAACGGGATGGACACCTTCCCCAAGAGGAGGATCTAAGCGCTGCTTCCTCTCCCTAGATTTTGGAATTGGGCCACCTAGTGATTGAATAGTTGGGGACACAGTGCTATCAAGATCCCAGTGGCCCACGGCTGCCCTGTGAGGGAGCCAGGCTGAGTCAGAGAGACTCAAGGTAGAGCACAGGGTCCGTAAAGACCCGTGAACTCTTTTGCTAAAGGCTGGTGGGGAGAGGTTGCTACCCTGTCCCCGCCCTTCCTGAAGGCTGACGGTTGAGCTCTTGGGTTTCCACAAATGCTCTCTCTAGTAACATTTGCATTCGTAGGAGTAGATTTCTGTTCCTGGCATTCAAAGTTTTCTCTAAGCTAGGGTTTTGCAGGACTGAGAACACGGGGCAGGGGTCTAAGGATGAGCGGTTCCAAGTTTAGGGTTTGGGAAGTAACACAGTCAAGTGTATCGATGTCTAACTCCAAGTGGAGGTGACTCCCTCGAGTCCTAAAGATGAGCCCACTGCCTCCTGCCCAGCAGACACTGACCGAGTACTTGCTTTGTGTCCCGCACTGTGCCAGGTGCTAGGGCAACAAATATGCCACAGCCGCTCTTGGCAGTGCTCCGTCTCGGAGGTGTACAGACACCGAATAGCATACGATGCGGCCTAATAAAAGCAGTGAGGACACACATACAGAGTCAGTGGCAGAAGGGAGTTGTAGAAAGCAAGGAAGCAAGGGGGGACTTTGAGCCACAGCTTGGAGTCATCCAGGGATGCTGGAGGGGCCTGGAGGATTTTAGCCAAGGCCCTCAAACAGGGGAGTGGAGGACAGCAAAATCTCCTTGCTTTCAGGATGGGTGATTTTAGCGAAAAATGGTGCCAGGACCATCTGGAAGGTTCTGAAGAGTAGTGAAAAAAACAAGCCAACCTCTTTTTTCCTGGGGAGCTGGGGAAATGGGGAGCGGGTTCCAGAGAGAATGGAAGCAATAATAAAGATGTGCTGGAAAGGAAGGCTAAGGCAGAGAAGGGTGTGCACCTCTGTGCAAATGCAATGGCTGGGAGTGGAGGGCGCTTTTGTAACTGCACATGATTCCACAGTGCTCAGGAGATCCTGGGGGTGTTCCTTTAGTATGTGCTGAGGACAGACATTGCAGTTGCCACATGAGGCTCAGGGCCCCTGCCTTTTTCAGAGCAGTCTAGTCAAGAAGACAGACATCAATCAAATAATCACACAAATAAATGTAAGGGGGGAAAAAAGCTCCGTAGGAAATAATTGATGAGGATGGGAGGGAAGTGGGTAGACTGAAGTTTATTTTTTTTTAAAGATTTTATTTATTTATTTGACAGAGAGAGAGATCACAAGCAGGCAGAAAGGCAGGCAGAGAGAGGAGGAAGCAGGCTCCCTGCTGAGCAGAGAGCCCGATGCGGGGCATTGATCCCAGGACCCTGAGATCATGACCCGATTGGAAGGCAGAGGTTTTAACCCACTGAGCCACTCAGGCGCCCCTAGACTGGAGTTTAATTGCATCTTGGGTTTGGGATTCAGAGACTCTGACAAAGAGGAAGGAGAGGCAAGGATAGCAAGAGGGTGGGAAGTTCAGGGGCCTCTGGAGAACCCGGGAAGGGAGTGACCACACCTGCCTTCATCTCGCTGGATCACTGTCACGTGAGACTCCTTGAAATTCACTTCCATCCAGCGAACAAACTTCCTTCCTTTCTTTACTCATTCATTCATTCATCCATGTGTCTGTCCATCCACCCATTCCCCGGTGAGCCAGGTACCTCGCTAGGAGACGCTAAAGAAGAAGCCGAGAGAGACCCCCTGGGCCGAGGAGTTCATAAATGATAGCAATGCTACCCCAACATTTTCTTGCTGTCGATTTGGCCCCTGCCTACCAGGTGAGGGAAAGAGGACAGAGAAATGGCACACTAATAAAAAATGGGACCAGGGCACCTGGGTGACTCAGTCACTTAAAGGTCTGCCTTTGGCTTGGGTCATGATCTCAGGGTCCTGGGACCAAGTCTGCATCATGCTCTCTGCTCAGCGGGGAGTCTGCTTCCCCCTCTGCTCCTTCCCCCAGCTCATGCTTGCACACTCCCTCTCTCTCTCTCCCAAATAAATAAATACAATCTTAAAAAATATATACAGGACCAGCAAAACTCTGAAAAGAAATCAGGGCCTAGGGGCACCTGGGTGGCTCAGTGGGTTAAGGCCTCTGCCTTCGGCTCAGGTCATGATCTCAGGGTCCTGGGATCGAGCCCCGCATTGGGCTCTCTGCTCAACGGGGAGCCTGCTTCCCCCTCTCGCTCTGCCTACTTGTGATCTCTTCCTCTCTGTCAAATAAATAAATAAAATCTTAAAAAAAAGAAAAGAAAAAGAAATCAGGGCCTACAGGCACACAGATCTCT
This sequence comes from Procyon lotor, assembly GCA_028646535.1. Taxonomy (NCBI): domain Eukaryota; kingdom Metazoa; phylum Chordata; class Mammalia; order Carnivora; family Procyonidae; genus Procyon; species Procyon lotor. The sequence goes on from CM053603.1 coordinate 115,635,650, forward strand.
GTGCACCATTGCTGGAAAAATGTGGGAAGAGGGAAGAAGGGTGAGAAAGCCAAGTGGGCAAGAGCATCTCTGAATCTCACTCCTTCTCAAGTTCAGGCACCATGTGATACATAGAGACATACGTACAAGATGTGCCACACAGGAAGATATTTATAGAGTTCTCTAGTTTATCAAATAAATACTCCATTTCTTTTAAAAGGGCTCTTCTCCCGTAAAGCAGTAGGAGAACAGTCACTCAGATGAGGGGGAGGTTATGGGCCTATGACACTCTGGAACCTCAGGAACCTTCCGGCAGTGGCCGCAGCTGTGGGACAGGCGGTGCCACCCCCTCTGTACCTACACTGGGCATCCGGCCCCAGGGGTGGTCTTCCCTTGGTTCTGGCCACTCTGGCCTCGGCCCCCCAGGGCCTCTTGACTTAGCTGCTGTCGTCACTCCCGAGTCACTGAGCAAACCTCCTCCTGAGGCAGCCTAAGAACTTTTCCGACTGAGCACACTTGTGTAGGCTCTGATTCATGTTAGCCACGAAGGTTACTCAGCATCGTTCCAGAAGCTGAACATTCACGACCTCCAACAGGTAGATGGCAAATAGCCTGTGTTCATTTCGCATCTCTGTCTTCTCTCAGTTTCCTTCAAGTAACCACGGATTGCATCGGTAACGAGGACAAATGAAGGGCTGCTCAAAATGAGGGTTGCCTGGAAAGTGACCCTTCTTCACCTCAAGTGAAAACCAAGCTTTTTCTCTCCTGCCTCTCGCTCCCTCCACGGTCACTGTGAGCCAGCCTGTCCTACTATTCATCTGCCTCTCCGCCCTCCTCTGCTGACTGTCTAGTCCCAGCAGTGCCCCCGCCCCCGTCCTCCCCCTCGCGCCCCCCCCCCCGCCTGTCCCCTCTGTCCTCACTTCCTCCATGCACAGAAGGGGGGTGTGGCTTTTCTGCCTTCCCAGAGCGAACATCTCAAGAGACAGGCTGTTGTTGAGGACGAGACACTCTCTTATTGTCTCTTAGATCAGCCATATCAAAATAAATAAAAGCATATTCACATTTATCAAACCACTCATGGATGTGGTACCATGGGATTTCTAAGAACCCTTCACAGACTTGCGCCCCCAACCCACACAATAGCCCTGTGAGGTAGGTCAGGCTCCATTCCTTCCCGCGAGCAAGGACCTGGAGGAGTTTGGCACAGGGAGTGTGGGGTGGAGTCTGAAGTGAGGTCTCCAGGCAGTCCTTCCCCTTCTGATGCTTGAATGCTTGACCGGCCACCACGCTGAGCTGCACTGCCCTAGGGACTGGCAGCAGAGCCAACAGGCGGGGACAAACGAGGCCCAGGACGCAGCCAGACAAGGCACCGGGCTGTGGGGAGCCTGGCTATTTCTGACTTGCCCTACTTAGGGGCTCCCCTCCCAGGACCGTTCCATAATCCAAGGTCATCTGACATTTTGCAAAGTGACGTCCACGGGATGCTGCTGGAAAAACACCCTGCTTATTCATACTGCTTTGTGCCTTGAGGAAAAGATGAGGTGATGCTTTAAAGAAGCCTACAGTTGTAGCTTGCTTGATGTTCCTGGTGCCCTGTGTCCCAATAACCGTTACATCAGCAGCTCGGGGCAGAGGATAGGCTGGAAGACCGTCTCAATGTTTTCCATCAGCACAAGATCATACCGACACAACTGAGGCCTGCAGACGTGAGACACAATATCCTTGTCAATCAAGCAGTAAACACAGCCCCTTCTCGCAAAAGAAATCATATTCTGTCCTTAGGATCTAATATTGCGGAACTGTTATTTCTAACATGATAGGAAAATGCTTATGATAAATATCAGCAACAATAAGAAAGCAGCGGGGCACCTGGGTGGCTCAGTTGATTAAGTGTCTGCCTTCAGCTCAGGTCATGATCTCAGGGTCCTGGGATCGAGCCCCGCATCGGGCTCTCTGCTCAGCAGGGAGCCTGCTTCACTCTCTCTCTCTGCCTACTTGTGATCTCTCTTTCTCTGTGTCAAATAAATAAAATCTTTAAAAAAAAAAAAAAGCAATAAGAAAGCAGGATGTAAGATGTTATTTGCCACGTAACTTCGTCTAGGTTTGGTTTTTAAAAGATTTTATTTATTTATTTTCATATTTATTTTATTTATTTTCATATAGGCTTAAAACAATAATAAAAAGGAAATTAGAAAGAAAGAACCCAAACTATTAACAGTTCCTGCCTCTGATTAATGACATCATGGGTGACATTGTTCGTTCTGTTTCTTAACACCTTCGTACTTTCCAGGTTTTATAAAATCAATGTGTATTCCTTTGAGGATCAAGACAAAAAGTATTAAAGAATCCCATGGTTTTAAGATGTAATGATTGTCCTCTTAGAAGAAACTTGTATTATTAAATGTTTTAGGGTACCGTAAACCTTTAGGAGAGAGGAATTCATAAGCATAAATTACTGACTGCTCACAGCATTGTCCCTCCATAGACTGGATGCTCAGACAGTATGTAGGGTGGCATCAGTCACAGAGTGCCCGTGCCACCACAGCTTTGCTCTTTCTCCCCCAATTTGACTCTGTCCCCCTGCGCACGCACACACACACACTGAAGCACACGTGCGCGTGCATGCACACACAGTTGCTTATTTCTTCTGAACCAGTTGAGGATAGGTTGCTTATCCCTTAATACTTCAATGTGTATTTCCAAAAAATAAAGACATTCAAGTTCAGCATCGAGATAGTACTTTCATACTGTATCAATGGAATAAAATATTTCAGTTACTCTGCACCTTTTTTAATATGACGCTCTGTGTTTGCCAAATTATTTGAGCCTCTTTTCCACAACAAAAATACTTGTAAGCAGTGTGGGTGGAGTGATCAGGGAAGAATTATATAACCATAAGCATGTAACATTATTTCTTTGGATTATTGGACCATTTATCTTTAAGCACCTACCCGTAAAATTTTCTTCAATTATGGGGTTACTGTTTTTATCATGTCTATTTTTGGAAAACCCCTCCTCTCCTTCATTGTAATCTATGAAGTCCTATTAAAACCTCAGACCAAGCAGATTGGACAGGAACCGATAAGGTCTTTGGAAAACAAGGGCTTGTCACACCCTGCCAATGGCTCACCTCTCTGGATGGGCAAGTGACCTTAACTTCATGCGGAGAATCCTGAGCTTGTACTTGGGGCCTATTACAGATCCTGTAGAGAACACCAAGGAAACGGTCGCCACTTTATCCAAGTCTTGATTAAATCTTGCAAGCAGACTCACTTGGTGGTATTTCTGAAATACTGCAGGTTCACTGGAAGGAAGAGATAACGTTTTTAAGTGGATATAGATTGCTAATGAAAGGAAACAGTTTTGAAGCCCACATATCACTTGACCCCAAAGTTCTGCTGGATTCCAGATGACTGTAAGTGCCGCTTCTGGCTCCACGAATGATGAAAGCATGAGAGAGGTACGCCCGCCTACCATGTACTAGATAGCAACATCATCTCTCGACACGTCTCCATTCCCCCAAAAGCTTCTTCAAGATAAGGATTATTCATTTTACAATCAAGGAAACAGATGCTTGTAGAGCTTAAATTCACCCAGGTCACAGGGCTTATCTGCACCAGTGCAGGGATTCAAACTCACCTCTGAATTCAAAGTTAGAGTCTTTCCATGAAACTGCATTGCTAGATGTGTATGTATGTATATTTTTAGTCCAGCTAGCTACTAATTGAGAAGTTGTGCTTAGCATATATTTTTTTTCGGTCCTGCCTCTCAAATAAGATGGCTAAATCCCAGGATCCAATACTTTTCCCCAAGTATGTGGTGTTTCCTCCAGTTGGAATCTCACACTGAGCCCAAGGTAAACCCACTGCAGAGGTTCAGTTGGGTCAATGTCCCTCTGGGGAGCTGGGGGAGGAGACCCCGGAGACCCACCTTGCACTCAGGAATGGGAGGCTTGCTCTAGAAGTGAATCCTTAATTTGGAGGTGGGATTGGGGGCAGGGAGGATGCGTGTCACCCCAGCCTCACTAGAAATGTGTGTAAGCCCTGTGGAGAGCAAACATGCCACATGTAAAACTAATCTGAAAGGTACCCAGATTTTGGTTTCCAAATGCCACCCTCATTAAAACCTCCTTCTTGCAGGAGAAATGGCTGATTCCAGGCTAGGTCAGGGAGAGTGCAAAGTGAGCCTACAACAACGTGTGTGCCAAAAAGTGAGGAAGTGCTCGAAGAATGGTGGGAGATGTTCCAAAGGATCTAGAATCACTTCACACTCATCAGGATGGCTACTATTAAACAAACAAACAAACTGAAAATAAGAAGTGTTGATGAGGACTTGGAGAAACTGGAATACTTGTGCACTGTTGCTAGTGTGCAAGGTGGTATGACCACAGTGGCAAAGGGTCTGGGGTCTCTTCGAAGAATTAAAAATAGAATTACCTCATGATCCAGCAATTCTACTTCTGGGTAGATACTCAAAAGAATTGAAAGCAAGATCTCAAAAAGATATTTGTACACCCTTGTTCAGGCAGCATCATTCACAAGAGACAAGAAGTGGAAGCAACCCAAAGGTCCATCAGTGGCTGAACGGATAAACACCATGTGATATTGACATATGATGGAATATTAGTCAGCCGTAAAAAGGAAGGAAATTCTGTCACATGCTACAACATGGGTGAACCTCGAGGACATTATGCTAGATGAAATAGGCCAACCACAAAAAGATAAATATTGTTGGACTCCATTTATATAAGGTATCTAGAGTAATCAAATTCATAGAAACAGGAAGTCAAAGTTACGAGAGGCTGGAGGGAAAAGGAAAAGGGAGCTGCTGATCAATGGGCACAGAGTTTCAGTTTGCAAAATGAAAAGGTTCTGGAGATTTACTTCACAATAACGTGACTATTCTTAAACTACTGAGCTGTACACTTATAAATGATTAAGGTAATAAATTTTACATTATGTGTTTTCATCATGATAAAAAAATGCATTTAAAAAAAGGGCACAGACTCAGTTTGAAGAGATTTCATGGACCAGTTCTGAGACAATTTAAATAGCAAAATAAATAAATAATGGTAGTAACTGACTATAAGTCCCATTAACAAAATAAAAATCTATGAGTCTATATTGATATAACCAAATAAATGGGGAGAAGAGAAAGCTTTTCCTAAATGTTGAATTAGAAAAATCACCATTTGGTGGAACACCTGGGTGGCTCAGTGGGTTAAGCCTCTGCCTTCAGCTCAGGTCATGATCTCAGGTTCCTGGGATCAAGCCCCTCTTCGGACTCTCTGCTCACCGGGGAACCTGCTTCCCCCTCTCTCTCTGCCTGCTTCTCTGCCTATTTGTGATCTCTCTCTCTGTCAAATAAATAAATAAAATCTTAAACAAAAAAGTAAGAAAGAAAAATCACCTTTTGGTAACAGTAGTAGTAACAATTCAACCACAAAACATCAAAAGTAGTGGGTAAAAGTTTGACCAGTAATGAGACATTTACATGGTCTCAAAGTATCTCCCTGCCACATACTCACTAATACAAAGGAAAAACAGTAACGTGATAGTGAAGAAGCTTGGCAGAAACCCCCTTAATGAACTGATCCACGTTCATGGAATAAAGCAAAGCTGTGGGCCTCCTGAGGGCACACTGAGCCAAACACAGCATCACTTCTGCACCGCTCTTGCCAGAGATGCACGAATTGAATGTAATCACGAGGAAGCATCAGACGAGAACCCAGACCAAAGGCGTTCTGAAAATAACTGACCTGAGTGTGAAAGTTAAGACAGTCAAGGAAAGATGGAAGGTTCCAAGTGAGGACTAAAGCGACAGGATGGCCAACTGCAGCCAGTGACCCTAAATTGGATCCCTCTCTGAGAGCAGCTGTGCAACCTCCAGCAGGCAGGGACCTCAGGAAAGGGTGAGGCTGCCGGCAGATGGCAAAACCCCGCGGGGGCAGACGGAAGGCAGGAGAGGGGAAAACCCGCCTGGAGCTGAGAAGCCTGTCTAGGAGTACAGGTGGAACCCGCTCTTCCACCTGGAGGGATGTCTGGAGATACCTGGGGCGGCACTACCCAAGGGACTGGGGTCACACCCGAATAAATGGAGGGAGAGCCAGTGAGCTCTGGGTTATGACCCATAATAGGACCCAGATGTTTGCTTCTGGTAGGACAGTGCACTGAACAGCCTGAAAACAATCCCCAGTGATGGATACAGTTAAAAACAAAACTAAAACCCTTTTACATTGCACTGAACGAAGGGGAAAGTGAAGATTATTGATAAACCTCAAAAATAGGTGGAGGCAGAAATACTGAAATCACATCACCGTTTGGTGACCTGTTGTGAAAGCTGGTAATGGATTTTCTTTTTCATGGCCTTGCAGTGCAGTAGGAGAGGGAACAAAGCCATTCGAGGAGGGGAGTTGAATGAGAAACTCTGGGGAGGGGTGAACTAAAAATGAGTTCTAGGTAGACAACTCTCCTACCGCCTGAGGGGGCAGAAACAACCTCTATCAAAATCCCAGCTGCCTTTTTTTTTTATTCTTCCAGAATCTGACAAACTAATTTAAAATCCATATGGAAATTCAAGAAACACAGAGCAGTCAAATGACTTTGAAAAGGACCAAACTTGGGGCGCCTGGGTGGCTCAGGCAATTAAGTGTCTGACTCTTGATTTCACCTCAGGTCATGATGTCATGGTCCTGAGATCAAGCCCTGTGGGGGGCTCCATGCCTGACATGGAGCGTGCTTAGGATTCTCTCTCTCCCTCTGCCCACCACCCGCCACCGTCCAGCATGCACTCTCTCTCTCTCTCTCTCTAAATAAAAAATAAAGGAAACAGACCAAATTTGGAGGCTTCATACTCTGATTTCAAAATTTGTGGGAAAACTTCAGTAATGCTATAGTGAGCTACACAACACTGTGGTACGTGTATTAAGATAAATATATAGATCAATGGAAGAAAATTCAGAGACCAGAAATAAACCCTCCCACTGACTGTCAGTTGATTTAGGCAAGGGTGTCAAGACATTCACAGAGAAAGAATAGGGTTTTCAACAAAGGGTGCTGTGACAACTGGATATCCACAGGCAAAGGAATGGAGTCAGACCCCCTCCCTTATTTTATGAGCAAAAATGACCTCAAAATGGATCCAAGGCCTAGAGGTGAGACATAAAACAATAAAGGACTTGTGTCCAGAGTATACACAGAACTCTTGCAACTCAACAATAAAAACATAAATAACCCAATTTTAAAGCGAGGCACACAAAAACCCGTACCCAGATGTTTATAGCAACTTTATTCAGAATTATTGAGACTTGGAAGTAGCCAAGATGTCTTCCAGTAGAAGAATGGATAAATAAACTGTAGTACATCCAGACAACGGAATATTGTTCAGTGCTTAAAGGAAATCAGCTAGTACGCTATGAAAATACATGAAGGAAACCTAAATCCTATTACTAAGTGAAAGAAGCTGCTCTGGAAAGGTTACATACCGCACGATTCTGACTACATGACATTCTGGAAAAGGCAAAACTGTGGAGTCAGAACAAAGACCAGTGGTTGCCAAAGGTTAGAGGGAAGAGACGGATATAATAGGCAGAGCACAGGAGATTTTTAGGAGTATGGGATCTACTCCATGCTCCTGTAATGGTGGATAGATGTTCTTACATGTTTGTCAAAACCCATAGAATGTACAACACCAACAGTGAACTCTAATGCAAGCTACGGACTTTGGGTGATGATAATGCGTCAGTCTTTTTTTTTTTTTTAAAGATTTTATTTCTTTATTTGACAGAGAGATCACGAGTAGGCAGAGAGGCAGGCAGAGAGAGAGGGGAAAGCAGGCTCCCTGCTGAGCAGAGAGCCCGATGCGGGGCTCGATCCCAGGACCCTGGGATCATGACCTGAGCTGAAGGCAGAGGCTTTAACCACTGAGCCACCCAGGCGCCCCAATGCGTCAGTCTTAATAGGGGTTAATAACCACTCTATTATCCAGATTTTGATAGTCAGGAGGCTGTGTATATGGGGCCAAGAGCGCATATGGGAAATCTCTGCACTTCCTGCTCAATTTTGGGAATCTAACACTGCTCTAAAAAAATGAAGTCTATGGAAAAGGGAAAAAATGAGTAAAGGACCTGAACAGACATTTCTGGAAAAATATATACAGAAATGGCCAGTGAGCACATTAGAGACACTCAAAGTTATTAATCCTATGGAACTGCAAATCAAAACCACAATGAGATATAACAAAACGCCCACTAGAATGGCTACAATGAAGAAGACAGACATGCCTGTGATATTTACACAAAATGTGATACATACACACAAAGGAATATTATTCTGCCTTTGCAAAACGAGAAATCCTGTCTCGTGCTGCAATATGGATGAAACTCGATTACTATGCTAGGTGAGATAAGCCAACTACGAAAAGATGAATATTGTGTGATTCTACTCATATGAGTAGTCAAATCCATAGGAAGAGCAGAATGGTGCTTGCTAGGGGCTAGAGGGTGAGGGAAATGGGAGTTATTTAATGGGTACAGAGTTTCAGTTTTGCAAGATGAAAAAGTTCTGGAGGCCTGTTTCACAACAATGTGAACATGCTTAACCCTACTCTACTCGGAGATGATTACGATGGTAAATTTTATGGTTTGTGTTTTTTAATCACAGTGCAAAAGAAACAAATTTTAAACAGGTATTAACAGTGTTGGCAAGGATGTAGAGAAATTAGAACTCTTACACGCGGCCGGTGGGAATGTAAAATGGTGCAGCAATTTTGGAAAAGTTTGGCAGTTCCTGAAAACGTGAAATACATAGTTATTGCATGGCCCAGCAATTCCACTCGTGGGTATATACCCAAGAGAAATGAAAATGCATGTACACACAGAAACTTGTACGGCATTATTCATGCCAAATAGCGGCATTGTTCATGATGGCCAAAAAAGTGGAAACAACCCAAATGTCCAGTCAACTGACAAAAGGATAAATAAAATGTATGTGTGAAGAGTGGCACAGTGGGAGTGAGCTGAGCCCAAAACCCAGAGGTCAGTGGATTGAAATAAAACGGGGTCTATCCATACCGCACAATATTATTTGGTCATAAAAAAAAATGAAGTAGTGATACATGCTATAGAATCTTGAAAACATTACGCTAAACAACAACAACAACAACAAAACCAGGCATCGGAAGGCCACATACTGTATGATTTCATTTATGTGACATGCCCAGAATATGTAAATCTATAGAAATAGTAGGCAGATGAGTGGTTGACAGAAGCTGAGAAGGGAGGCGGGATGAGGAATTACTAATAGGTACGGGGTTGCTTTCTGAGATGATAAAAATGTTCAGGAATTAGATGGTAGCAATGTTTGTACATTTTGAAAATATACTAAAAACCACCAAAATGTCAATTTTAAAAGGGTGAATTTTATGGTAGGTGAACTATATCTTAATTTTAAATTTTTTATTATTTTTAAAAAAGATTTTATTTATTTATTTGAGGGAGAGAGGATGAGAGAGGGGGAGGGTCAGAGGGAGAAGCAGACTCCCTGCTGAGCAGGGAGCCCCATAAGGGACTCGATCCCGAGACTCCAGGATCATGACCTGAGCCGAAGGCAGTCGCTTAAGCAACCGAGCCACCCAGGCACCCATATAGCTTAATTTTTTGAAACGTTTAAAAATAAAAAGACATGGGTAGAGGGAGAATCACCAAGGAGATAATATCCTTGAATGTGACTGAAAACTAAAAGTTTACCTTGCAAAGAAAGAGAAAAGTAGACGTAATCTCACCATGTAATAGAGCAACCATTTCCTTTTTTCCCCGCATATTCTCTGATTGGTGATGACTTTTTCACCAACACGACTAAACATGAATAAAATAGAGACGTTAAGGCCGCTATCTTAATCAAGAGAAAACCCTTTACATTTAGAAAGTCCAAGTCAGGAGAAACTTACTACATAAGACTAAAATTTCTAAGACAGTGTAAAGCCAATATGTAACCAGTTACTGGCATGAATAACCAATTTTTTTAAGTGAGCCTTCTCATTATAGAACAGCAATTTCCCCTGCTATTTCTAAGAATCTCCAGATGAGGTCTCTGCCCAGCTTCCTTACTGAAGATCAGGGCCTATAAACTGCCTGACGCTGGTTATTCAAGACGCGCCCCCTAGCGGTGCCCTCCCTGAAAATTCAGCCCCACTGGGTTGGGGGACTTTGGCGTTGAAGAGTGTGGGATTGGCCAATGAGCCTCCGTTTCCTTACACATATAAAATACAGATAGTGATACCATCTCACAGGGTTTCAGTGTGACCTGCGTTAGCCGGCGTGCGTAATGTGCCTAGTTCAATAAACAAAGACTGTTATTATTATGATCCAGGAATGCATTTAAAAAAAAGCCACCTCCAATGCCACCAACGTACACACCTTTTCTATTCATCTACACGGTGAACCCATAGGTGATTGCCGGTTTCAGATGATATTCTGGTTGGTTCTCTGAGTAAAGCCAACAGATAACCCAAGTCCCTAGTAGATAACAGGACCCCAAAAATGTTTCCTGAGTAAATGAATAAAATGAACCTCAAACTTCTTTGCTTAAAGGTTTTTAAGTTATATTCCCCCTTTTTCCTGATTATAAAATTAGTGGATGAAAACAATTAACCATTTTTAAACTACATATATACAACATCATATAAAAGTAAAAGAGAAACTGAAAAAAGCACTCATATTCCTACCACTTAAGGGACAATCTAACATATTAGACATACTTCTTTTTCATTTTTTTGGCATTGTTGAACTAATTTTATACTTTATATAATTTGATACCCTGCATTTTTCACTTAGCATATTATAAGCATTTCATTTAATATGTTTCCTAAATTAATGTATAAATAATATTTTATTATATGAGAATATTTAATTAACCATTTCCCCATCACTGGGTTTTTAGGGTGTTTCCAATTTTCTATTGCAAATCACATTTTCTGAGTTTCAGAAACATACATATGTATGTTTATATATTTGTGTATTATGAGCTCACAAAAAAATTAAAACGTGTGGGGGTGGGTGTCTTTAGGTGTGGGATTGTTGGGATGGGGCAAGTATTTGCACTTTTATGTTATATATTTTATGTTATGTATTCATTTACTATTTAAATCCTTTACAGCAAGCAAGGATGACTTTTTCAATTAAATGTTTAAACAAAGAAAGGAAGCAGGAGAGGAATGAAGGGAGGGGAGAGAGAGGGAGGAAGAAAGGGAGGGTGGAAGGAAGGGAAAGAAAGAGGGTAGAAAGAAGAAAAGAGAATAAATCTCTACAGTAATTTCATTTGTAAAGAGCGGGGAAGATCAAGAGCCACAAGAATTAATTCCTCCCTTAGATCTTTTGTAGAACAAGGACAGGTACAAACCTCTAAGGAAGAAAGTGGGTATGTCTGGGATTTAATTTCTCTGTACAAAAAGGGGGATAGCAAACTGCAAATTATCCGAGCCCAACTTACTGATTGATTTTGGATTCTGTGATGTTTCCAGCTTTGTCTTTCAATTTGATGGTAATGGACCCTCTTCTTACGTTCTTGTTCCACGCTATAATGTCCACAAAGTAATGATATACTGCAAAACAAGGAGACAACCCAGTAAGAGAGGGACACTCCCCTAAAAGGTCAATTCCCCAAAACCCAACCTCCCTCATAACTCGAATCTCTTGTTCTTTTCCTCCCTAGAGTCTCTGCAAAGATCCAGGGTGGAATTTTCTGATATTCCTTTCCAATGGCCTGGATGATGGCAGAATTCAGTGGTCTCCAGTTGTCATGTGTAGACATCATAGTTGGATGGGTGTTGCCACCTTATTGACCGAGGTATCATGGCCTACTGCTGAGTATAACTGATTCACTGCAGTCCCTGCCCTTTTAGAATAAACCAACCAGGTGGCCACGTGGAGACCCTCCAGAGCGGACAAGGCCTTCTGTAATCTGGGCCACATCCACCAGCCTCCCCCATGTCTTCCCCGGTCATGCCCTATTACCTGCACTGCCACGCTGACTCTTGCTCCTGGGCCTTCTCCCCACTTAGACACTCTGACTGTGGTCCCTTTGCCAGCTCATCCTGCAGCTCTCAGCTTAATGTCACTTCCCCCAGGAGGCCTTCACTGACCCTCGGACTAAGTCAGGTTTCCCTCATAGAATTCTTTTTTTTTTTTTAAAGATTTTATTTATTTGACAGAAACACAGTGAGAGAGGGAACACAAGCAGAGGGAATGGTAGCGGGAGAAGCAGGCTTCCTGCCGAGCAAGGAACCCGATGCGGGGCTCGATCCCAGGACTCTGGGATCTGACCTGAGCCGAAGGCAGCCGCTTAACGACTGAGCCACCCAGGCGCCCCTCCCTCATAGAATTCTTATCATGCTCTGGTATTCTCCCATCATTAGTCAGCACACTTGCATGAATTTACAAAATGCAAGAGAAAAAGTGATAATCAAAAAATTGGTAAATATATGGGTACATCCATACGAATATTGCCCGAGTAATGTCTTATGCAGTTAAAAAAAATAAAGCTAAAATATACTACAGCAATAACTGGGAAGGGATTCCTCTTTGTAATCCTGGAAGTAGTACCTTATGGGCACTCAGTGTATTCCTGCTAAGTAAGTCCCAGGGTGTGATGTGTTCAGAGAATTAGTCTTCCTCCCCACTCTTTGCTTCCCAACGTCACTGATGCTTTGGGAAGATCGGGAACCCACCATGATAGCCAGATTTGCTATCTCTTGATCAGACTTCCAAAGAAGGGGATAGAGGCTCAGGGAGATGTTGTCCCATGAAGGAATAAGGTTAGCCCTAGAGCTGCCATTTCATAGCGCATTATTACCCAGGCACTTGCCTCGCTTGGACGGGGCAGACAGCAAACCTTGGGCTGCCACACATGGCTCCGAAGGAGGAGGGAAACCCACTGATCTGCAACCTCTTTTATTAGGGTTGCTCCTAAGAAAATTGAAAGGGGGGAACAAGATTGCAAGACATGCCCAGGAAAATTCCTACTTGATTCCCAGGGCATCTAATCATCTGCTGTCCCATTTAGCCCCCATCTGGAATACCCAAGGCCTCAATGTCTTTAGGAGGCCATCGCGGTTGCTTTGTATATGTGGCTGACACCTGATTTTACCTAGCCGCAACGTCAGGTTTGGGGGGGTTAAGCAAATTTTCTGGAAGATCTTAGTAATTAGAATGGTTATCCAGGGGATATCTGGCTGGCTCAGTCAGTAGAGCATGCAACTCTTGGTCTCGGGCCATGAGTTCAAGCCCCACATGAGGTGTAGAGTTTACTTAAAAATATATATGTATTTTTTTAATTAAAAAAAAAAGAATAGCCATCCAGCAGAGCTAAAAATCATATTTGTTGAGATTTCATCCTTATAACCCAGAAGATAGGAATTATTATCCCCATTTTACCTAGCAGGACACCGAGACTCAGAGAGGTTAAATGTCTTGACCAAGGTCACAAAGCTATTATGTGGTGGAGTCAGGACTCTCCCCAAGTCCTTCCAGCTCCAAACTGTGGTATTCATTTGCCAGGAGGTAGCCTGGAAGCCAGCTGCCAGGAGGTAAACAGGAAGCCTCTGCCATTTAACAAAAAAGGAGGGGGCTGGGCAAAAGCCAACAACCACACCCAACACTCACTGCAGTATGGTTCCTTCTCAGCTGTGTCGAAGAACGCTTTAGTCATAGGAGGATCTTTCTGCTTTAAATACTCTTTCCAATTATCAGCATAATAGCCTGTAAAGCAAGGGAAAAATGTAACATTAACATGTATTATGTAAGTGTCAAAGCTGCTGGGGAGGTAGCGAGAGCAGTGAGTTTGACCGCCCACACCCCCAAGACAACCTCCCTCTTACACCCACCTACAGGGAGGACCTCCGGGGCCACCCGCATGCCCCCTCCCCCCGCCCCCCCACCACACCTTGCATGCTACCCTCTCCCTCAGAGCTGGGACTTGCAAAATGACCCCACAGTGGCTCTCCCCCATTTTCACTGACATCGTATCACCCTGGTTCTCAGGAGCCCGCTAGTTCTCTCCCACACTGGGTAGACTAAGAATAGTGCTGACATTTTTCAGTAATACATTCGTTTTATAGATTAAAACGGATTCAGGTTTATACACTCTTGCCAAGCATTGTGCCTTCTTGAAGAACTACAACGAGGCCCCTAAATCGCACAGAACCAGAGCTGGCTAGGACCATGTGAACGAGCAGGGGACTCCTCTCCTTCACGTCTGTGCCTGCAGGAATGAGGCTGAGCGCTGTCAGTGAGGTCTCTCTCTCTCCCCGCCTCTGTCCCCACTCTTAGAGAATGGCCTTCACATGCAGACTTGACCGATCCAGAATGGGAACATGAGTAACTTTTAAAAGCTCCCTAGAGCTTTCTGATTAACTTAGGCACAATCAAGGTGAGAACCCCTTGTCTGCAGCATACCCTGAGGTTAACATGGATTTCTCCTTTAAACAATTACAAAATTCTCTTGAACATCCAGTTCCAAAGTCCTCACCATCTGGAATATTTCTACCAATCCTTAGCAAATATGCAAGCAGCCTCCACGGTGTATCTGTGACTCCCTCTCCACCCTGTACATGCACATAAGAACCAGGGTTCAGTGTGAGGGCATTTCAGATACAGTTTGTAGGAAGGGATCTGCAAGGCTCGTTTGACAGCAGCATCTGGGCCCACTGTGACCCTCCCGCAGCAGAGAGGTTGTGTGCACAAAGAGGATGTTTCTGTCCCCATGGGAGCAGGCTATGTAAGGTAACTATGCCCTGGGTTGGAAACTCTTCTGGTACCTTCCTTTTTATGCACGAGTGTCCAGGGAGGTTACACTGCCCTCTGGATGAAATCATATACAAACGGATTTTCTAACACATAAGTAGGAGGTCCAAGAGTACTTCGCAGAACAAATTGGCAGGAAAAAGCTAAGTAAAAATTTTTTTACACCATGTAATTTTCAGGCCCATTTTTAGGCAGTAAAATAGTGCTGGGATTCTACCAAAAATGAACTCTTCGTGAACCAGAGGGGAAAACTGCTTGTTGGACTTACCCAGAAGGGGACAGGACTCCTTTTGTGATATGCCACAGTTGACACATTTGCCACTCCTATAATCCCGGTAGGAGTCACAGGGATATGCTGTGATGGAACAGTTCTCTCTCAGGGAAGAAAGGTACAGGTACACGGACCTCTGGTGGTCACACTTAAAATATCGCATTCCTTGATTGTAAAAGGAAGGAGGAAAGGGTAGAGCAGGTGTAGGATTTAACAACGCTGCGTCACACGGTACATGCACGATTCATCGCCTGTCTCCTATATGCCAGGCACTGTGCTAACAGCTTCAATGTATTTTATCCCACCAAATCCCTATAAAAACCCATAGATCAGGATTCCTGCTGGCACGTGGCAGGATCAAAGGAGATAGGCATGATTAGCCCCATTTTACCCGGCAGGACACCGAGACTCAGCTTATGTGACTTGACCAACGTCACACAGCTATTATGTGGTAGAATCAGGATTCAACCTATGTCCTTCCTTTGTCATTGAAAAGAAAGAGAAAAATCCGGTGACAGTCAATTTCTCCAGAGATGTTCGGCAGAAGGCAAGCACATTTAAACTAGTAAAGACAGAGAAGAGAGGCATTGTGGATTACTCCCAAGGAGGGCAGGCAGAAGAGACAGCTTTGAAAAGAAATGGGTGGGGAGGCACCTGGGTGGCTCAGTGGGTTAAAGCCTCTGCCTTTGGCTCGGGTCATGATCTGGGGGTCCTAGACTAAATCGGTCCTAGTCTAAATTGACACGGGTTGGGCCCCGCATCGGGCTTTCTGCTCGGCAGGGAGCCTGCTTCCCCTTCTCTTCTGCCTCTCTGCCTACTTGTGATCTCTCTCTCTGTCAAATAAATAAATAAAATCTTTAAAAAAATTTTTTTTGCAAAGGAATGGGGATGCTTCCACCCTGGGGGCAGAGGGGAACAGGAATGTGAAGACTGACCTGGTAAACTCAAATGAGGAGAGACAGAACGGTGCCCTCAGGTGAGATCTTAATCTAGGTCACCTTTAAGAGGTGAGGGTTTATAGGCAGGGAGATTTTCAGGTAGATGCATGAGGGGTGATCATAGGGAGTCGGCAAGACATAAACACAAGGATTCTCTAGTATTTTTGAGGGCCATGAAAAAGTTAACAAGTTTGCCTGGACCTAGTATTCAGTTAACAAGGCTCTACGACAGCTCCAGAATGTTCTCACGCCAAGGTGGGGGCTGACATGGTAGAGACCTAAAGGAGTCTCCAATGGGCATACACAGGGCATTCTTGGGGTAAGCCCAGAGGTAGGCGTTCCATTTCTGCTACAGGGTGAAGTAAGAGGAACTGAGCAATGGGGGGTGGCACCGGAAGCCATGAATGGGCAAGAAGAGGTGAGGCAAGCCTCCAGTTAGTCCCTAGTGGGTGCCATGAGTGCAATGGTGAGAGAGGAAGGCAGCAAGGTGCGGAGACGGCATCAGGAGAGTTGGACATGATGAAGCACACCGTAGCACACAACGCTGAACGGCTGTTGGAAGGTGGATGGGTCTGATGATGAAGTTAGTCATTCAGAAAAGGGAGCAGGGTCCCAAAGATGGGCAAGCAAAGGAGGTGAGGATCTGAGAAGGAAACAGTGAACCCCAAGAGAAGAGGAGTTATGATCATGAGCTAGTGGCTTGGAGAGGCACTGAGTGCTGTAGTGAGACCCATGTTTCCTCTTCCCCCAGAGTCCACTTATGCCCACAGAGGAGATCAGTGAAGGACAGAAATAAACTGGGGCAAGAGAAGAGAAGTGTGGGTTGGCATGGGGCCAAGCTAGACTGGACTAAATGTGACAGGTCAGTATTGTGTTTCTGCATTGATAACAATACAGAGAATATCCTTTATAAGCAAAGCACACTATCTTTGGCTCCTTCGAAGTAGTGACACTATACCACATGGGACAGGATTTGAACATGCACCACTTTTGGTACAATATGGCTGACCCTACTTATGCCATTTCATCTGGATCATTTCCAAACACCATGTCATTCCCATGGGGCTGTAGACAGCTACCATTTTGTAATAAGGTCATCTTTTTCTAGAATCGTATTCATGATTATTTAACTTTCTCTAGCAATGGTGAAATACATATTCGGAGCACTTAAGGATGGGTGTTTTATCCCATCCCCCACATTACTTTTATGTTGCCTTCTAGCTACCCATTTTTTTGTGTGAGTTTTTTCTCATTATAAAATAAAATATGCTCATTTAGAAAATATAAAATAATAGGAAATGATGATGCAAAAATCACCTAGAAGTCCAATATCCAAAGTTCACCACTCATAATTATTTTCAGCATTTAGGTTTAGTCTTTTCTTCTATACTTACACATGTATAAATACGCATTTAAAGAAACAAACTGGGATCTCACTGTATAGTTTTGTGTCTTTTGCACTTAACATCCCACTGTAAGCATTTTCATTCATCTGAAAATATGACTTTTTAACGATTATATTCCGTTATGTGGGTATACCATACTTATTTAACAATTTTCCATGCTGGATATTTAGACTATTTCTAAAAATTTAGCGATTATAAATAATGCTATGTCAGATATCTTTGCACTTTGATTTTTGTCTACCTTTTTCATTATTTCTCTAAGAGAGATTTCTCGATATGGAATTTCTAGATCAAGGACACACCTTTTCAAGAGAGAGAAATAATTCATAATAGCTTTTAATCATATGGTTATTTGTTTTTTTAATTTTTTAAACTAAGTATAATTAATATACAGTGTTATATAGGTTTCAGATGTACAATATAGTGATTCAGCAATTCTATACATCACTCACTGCTCATCATGATAAGTGTACTCTTAATCCCCTTCACCTATTTCACCCGTCCTCCTGCCCACCTCCTCTCTGGTAACCTGTTTGTTCTCGATAGTTAAGAGTCTGTTTTTTTCTCTTTGTCTCTTTTTTCTTTGTTCATTTGTTTTATTTCTTAAATTCCACATATGAGTGAAATCATGTACTATTTGTCCTTCTCTGACTAATTGCACTTAGCATAATACTCTCTAGATCCATCCATGTTGTGGCAAATGATTTGATTCATTCCTTATCATGGCTGAGCAATATTCCATTGTATAAATAGACCATATTTTCTTTATCCATTCACCTATCAATGTATACTTGGGTTGCTTCCATATCTCAGCTATTGTAAATAATGTTGCAATGGGTTTTTTTAAGTAGTATATTTGAGTAATAATTTTTAAGATATAATTTATATTTATACTACCTCTATCTTCTCAGATGATTTGTTTTCTATTATAAACTATTACCCAAAGAATAAGATCAGATTTTTAAAATATATCTTTTAAAACCACTATTGTGCAATATATCAAGTATCTGCACTTACCTCCCAATATTGTTTTGGGACAACCGGGTTGGTCCAATCCTCCATTTGGGTAGAAGTCTATGTTTCCTAATGGCTCCTTATAGCCCAGTGCTAAAGAAGAATATATTGTGCTTTTATTTTTGAACTTTTCACATTGCATAGGTCATTTGCTGGAAGGATATAGGCAGGGACTATGTTGTTGTTGTTGTTATACCTATTTAAATATTTTGTCCAAAGTTACTCAGCTAGTTAGTTAGAAAGCAGTGATTTCCAACTAGGAGACTATGAAGACAGCAATGAAATTTATTTCCACTCTTTCTCTATAGGCAGGGGGTTTTGGTCACTCATTCACAGCAAGTCTGATAAAATGATAGCATTTCTTCTTTATATTTGGCTGGAACCCTCTAAATGCTGGTGTTTCCTGGGCCTCTAATTGCATTCGTGTCCATCTTTAATGAATAAGAAACAGGAAAAAAAATGAACTTTTACTTTGTAAGAAACAAAATTTTTTAATTGGAAACTCTTCTAGAAAATGGGGACCAAAAAAATTGTAGATTGATTTAATAATTGCTTATCCTCTTTAACCCTGTAACCACAAAATAATCAGTGAAATGCTTGGCTTAACGGTTATTTGTACACGTATACGTATATAGTGCACCATTGCGATAATGATAGCTACTATGTACCGAGAATCACGTGTCTGTAGGCATGGTCCTAGGTGCTATACATACCTTTCTTCTCATTTTCACATGTCTAAAAAATGGCCACTGCTAAATTCAGATGAAATAAGCTACAGATGATGACACCAAGGTTCAGAGGGCTTACTGAACAAAATGACACCATGGAGAAAGGACACCAGGGATCTGAGCCACTTCCCCACACCCCCTCCACCCCCCACCGGCTGACCGCAAAGCTCATTCTCTTTCCTCAAAATTCACTCTCTTTCTAAGGATAAAAAAATAAATTACTCTATTGAGCAAGCATTAAAATGGCATGAGGTACTGCACTGTAGGAAGGTAATACTTTGCAAACTACATAGTAAGAAAGCAGCCGTTTCACAGAGACATTTCCCCGAAGGCCGACGGTGGCTGAATACTACACCAGACAGCCTGTGAGTGGTGGGCAAGGGTTTTTCTTTTTTTTTTTTCTCACATTTAAAAAAAATATATTTTATTTATTTATTTGACAGAGAGAGATCACAAGTAGGCAGAGGAGCAGGCAGAGAGAGAGAGGGGGAAGCAGGCTCC
>CM053603.1:115655383-115675441 GCA_028646535.1 Procyon lotor
TAAAAAAAAAATATTTTATTTATTTATTTGACAGAGAGAGATCACAAGTAGGCAGAGGAGCAGGCAGAGAGAGAGAGGGGGAAGCAGGCTCCCTGCTGAGCAGAGAGCCCAATGTGGGGCTCGATCCCAGGACCCTGAGATCATGACCTGAGCTGAAGGCAGAGGCTTTAACCCACTGAGCCACCCAGGCGCCCTACTTTTTCTTTTTTTCAAAGACGGCAATTTCTTTTCTTTTTTTTTTTAAGATTTCATTTATTTATTTATTTATTTATTTATTTATTTATTTATTTAGAGACAGGGCGTGCTGGGGGGGGTGGGGACGAACAGAGGAGCAGAGGGAGAGGACAAGCAGACTCTGTGCTTGTCGGACACAGGGCTCCAACCCCTGACTCTGAGAGCATGACCTGAGCTGAAATCAAGAGCTTGCTGCCTAACGGACTGGGCCACCCAGGGGCCCCTGGTCAAGGATTTTTCAGGCTGTGGGATCACAAAGAGGGTGTATTATTAAGCACTGCTCTGCTCTGTCCCCTCAGCCCTCCCCAGGGTCCTACTCTGGCTCTTCTTCCAGACGTCTAGATATAGAGAGCCATCTTTAACATCACCCCAACCCCCATATCACGTACTCGTCCCCAGGCACAATATCGGCACCATAAAAGGCAGAAATGGCCAGGCAGATCCAGAGAGAGCGGGAGAGCAACAGATGACTCAGAACCACTCTCCACAGAGACAACACTTGAATATATCTTTCAGCTTAAGAAAATAATGAGAAAGAAGCAACAAAAACAAATTATGCATCCAAAGCCTGCCGCATGTGTGGAAACATTTGCCCACACGGTGTGCAAATCAGCCTGCACTTGATTGGTTAAGAAGATCACTTGAAAAAGAAAAAAATGGGGCACCTGAGTGGATCAGTCCTTAAGCATCTGCCTTTGGCTCAGGTCATGATCCCACAGTCCTGGGGTCAAGCCCCGCGTCGGGCTCCCTGCTCGGCGGGAAGCCTGCTTCTCCCTCTCCCACTCCCTCTGCTTGTGTTCCCTCTCTCACTGTGTCTCTCTGTGTCAAATAAATAAATAAATCGTAAATAAATAAATAAACAAATAAGAAATATTGATGGGACAAGCACCTGCACTCCAGCAAGACATCTCAGATGCCTACATTAAACGAGTGTCCCTTCAGTGTTTCAGTGGATTTGGAGCCCCGACCCTCAGGAAAAAGAGAGGATCTGGAGGAACCTGAGCCACTCCTCCATCAGATGACCCCCTCGAGGGGAGACTCCTTAGGAGTGGGGGGGGTGCTCACGGACCCACTAGGACACAACTGTTACCATCAATGTCGGAATGGATGACATCAACGAACTGTGCGTCACCGGGATCTAATCTGTCCTCAGGAGGTCTCCCGTTGAATAAAGGGCCGGCGGGGTCGAGACCTGGAAAGAAAACCAGAGTCAGCTTGGCAGCCCGACGCCATGAGTCACCAGCGGCTGGGCTTTTGATCCCTCCCCACACGAGGCTGGCAAACAGGCGGCAGGGCACTCTCGGGTGGGCAAGCAGGCACATTCCCATCCCGCTTTGTCAGGCTCCTTGCCACAGCACCGTGGCCTTTTCCAGGGGAAAGACACCGCTAACCCGGCCATGCCCCCTGAGACCGGCATCCAGACCCATTAAGGGCTGTACCTTTCGGAGGGCTCAATGGCAGGGAGTGCACAGGGGGACCAGGGTAAGGGGATCAACAGGTTCCTCAGGAAAAAAGCGCCTGAGGGTACTTTAAAAAGCAGATTCTATACTTATGCATATTCCATCTTAAATGGTCCAGAAACCTCCCTCAACCTTTCCTTCTCATTATTAATAAAACTCCTGTACAGGGTCAATTTTTATTTCTGTATACTAGCTCATATGATCCACATCACAAGCCTGTTGGGAGGCAGGGTAGCTATTATTCCCATTTTACAGATGCCGTAAGTGAGGCTCAGGGAGATCACGTGTCTTCATCAGAGCCTCAAGGACCTCATCTCACCACGCAAGGACCTCCCTCTGTTGAGCTCTTGGTTCCATCGCACTGGGTCTGGCAAGCACGGTGGGAAAGTGTGAAACTCACTGGTCAGGCCAGGTATCAGCGAGGGAAATAAAGTGGGTGTCAGTTCCTGCAGAACTAACCTACCTCATAAATGCCTGAGCTGATTTCTTGCCCTTAGTCCATGTGAGCTGGGCATCCGACCCATCAGCTGGAAAAACAAGAGCGTGGCTCCCGTGATGTCGTAACCACAAACTAAAAACCTTAAACTGAAACAACATTCAAGGACGCACCACCAGAGGTTCCCAAAGGCCCCACTTTCCTAGAGACCTACCTGAAGTGAAGAAGGTTCCAAGGGATGTCTCAGAGTCCTGAGTCTATGAAAGTCATATTAAATGGCATTTCTGTGCCCTGGTGTTAGATATAAAATCCAAGAGATGGCATTCTCGCCTGACTTCCTTGGTTCTGGCCTCACTCAATCTTTCTATTTCTCCTCTCCCAGCTTCCCTGCTTCTTTGGAACTTATCTTGTTTGGACTCCCTTCCTTATCTTCCTCATCCCCACCCCTCTAGCTTTTTTTCTTCGGGTTCTCTCTCTACTGAAACTGATGTGGGTGGAGATGGACCAACACCCTGACACAGGACCTTCTCAACACAGTAAGAGAAACTCAGGACCTGAGTTTGCTGAGGAATTCCCCCTCCCCCCATAAGGCAGAAGCACTTCTGGTCTAAGAAAAGGAACAGTGAGAGCCCCAATCTATAGCAGCCTTCAGATCCATGGCAGAGAAATCAGCCAACTATACACAACAAACCAGAGTAATTATGAGAGTGATAAGGGTGCTATTAATAATCACAGCAGGACACACAAATGGGGACGGGGATAGGAAGCTTGGATATCTGATCACCTTGGTGACAATTCATAGCAAATAATCAGCTTACAGTGTCAGCCAAAAATCACAGTTCAAGTGCCCTTAAAAAGCTATATATTTTGTGTGGACAGAGACCATCGGAGTCAGAAGAGATGTGACTTGGGGCCCCAAACCTAACACCAACCAGCTATGTGACCTTAGGCAGGTCATTTTACTTCTCTGAACCTCAGTTGTTGTTGTTGTTGTTTTTAATCTTCAAAATGGAGGTAGAATTAACAGCTACTTCAAAAGACTTATAAAACGACTCCTGGATCTGAATCCAGAACATTTTGAGATTATTATAGAATAGAAATAAATTGGGAAAATGGAGCTCTTTCTTATTGCTCAAAGATCATCAGAGAAGTGTCTAGGTGGTGCTCACTTACTTTTATTACAGCATTAACCAATCTGAGAACTTGATGAAAGCCCTAGACCTCTCCCCAGACAGACAGACAGACATCCAACAGAGACCTCTCCGCAGACAGACATCTGACATTGTGCGTGAGGTTTCAGGTGCCTCATTTTCCCATCCCCAACCTCACTGTGAACTTTCCAAGGCAATGCTGTCCCATAAAAGTATAATGTGAGCTACATATATAATTTTAAAATTTCTAGGAGACAATTTAAAAAGTAAATAGAAATAAGGAGAATTAACTTAATAATACACTGTATTTAACCCCCTTTATTTAACCTGGCATATCCAGATGATTATCATTTTAACGTAATCAATATAATACGTTTGAGATTTTTAAAATATCATTTTTTTTTAAACCTAGTCTTTGAAATCCAATGTGTGTCTTGCACTCACAGAACATCTCAGTCAGTACTGGCCACATTTCAAGTGCTCAGTTGGTCCATGTAGCTAGTGGCTACTGGATTGGACAGCATAGCTCCGAGTTCATTTCTCAAAGAAGGATGTTCAGACCACTTGCATCTTCAGCTTAATGGTAGACTTGTGGACCCCGACCCAGAGTGCTGGTTCAGCAAGTCAGCATTGTTACCAGCACCTCTAAGGGGATTTTGGCACACCCTTAAGTTTGAGAAGCAAAAGCAATGTATTATCAAGAGATGTAGGTAGTTGGAATATTTCAAAATCCACTTTTGCTCCACCATTTGCGTTAAAGAAGTTAATGAGAAATAGGGGGCGCCTGGCTGGCTCAGTCAGCAGAGCACGTGACTCTTAATCTCAGGGTCATGAGTTCAAGCTCCATGTTGGGCAGGGAGCCTATTTAAAATTAAACAACAAAAACAACAACATTAAGAAGTTAATGAGAAATAAAACCAGGAGGGGTGCCTGGAGAGAAAAAGCAAAAGGAAGGGCAGATGGAAGGAGAGAAATGGAGGAAATGAAGCAGCCATTATGATCTAGCTGATTAACAAGCAGACCCATCCACTGTGGGGGAGTTGGGTGGGAACTGCGCCCCTAGACAACAGGCCCAATTCCCACTCCAGAACCCAGTGAGGCCAGTCAGAAAAGGTGGTGAGAGGTGAGCAGAGAGGGGAAACGCTTCACCCCAAGGCTGCTCTGGGGGACAGCTGAGACTGCCTCGGGGGATCAGAAAGGAAGAGGCATCTGGAGAATGTAGGGAAGTCAGGGGAGCCAGAAAACTGAGCTGTGAACCATTAACAGTGTTCGGGCCACAAAGCAGGGCCACATGGGCCCAGAGAAGAAGGCAGGCTGGCTTGGGGGATTCCCATCCGTGGTTAGTAACCAGGTGACACTGCACTGACCTTCACGGTAGTGGTGGGAACAGGTTCGCTGGGAGCGAACGGGGAGGGAGACAGAATGAGGTGGTGGTGGGCTGTTAGGGCCAGTGCTAGACAGCAGACCTTGCTCATCTCTTCCCCAGCTTTGTGGCTGGTGATGTCAGGCTGACAGCTTGAAATCAGCAGTGGTGAGCGAATTCAAACCACGAGATCAGCAAACAGTACGAATCAGGACTTTAGGGGGTTGGGGGGAAAGCTGTTCCGGTTTAACATACCGCTGGGGAAGGTCCCAGCCAACAGAAGAAGAGCTCCCAGCAAATGATGGACACAAGCAGATTGAAGCTATCTGTCCTTTGATCCCATAAGGGAAATGAAACTTTTTAAAAAAGATTTTATTTATGTATTTGAGAGAGAGCGAGAGAGAGACAGCGCGAGTGCAGGGAAGGGCAGAGGGACAAGCAGAGTCCCTGTTGGGCGCGGAGCCCTACGCAGGGCTCGATTCCTGGACGCAGAGATCATGACCTGAGCTGAAAGCAGATGCTTAACTAACTGAGCCACCGAGGTGCCCCAAGAAATGAATTTTTTTTTTTTTTTACAAAGAACATGTTGCTTCCTAAAACAAAAATAATACTGTTAAAAACTTAAAAAGAGCTCTACCTTCTTAGGAAACAGGTAAAAAGATGAGGGTGGCCTTGGCCACTTTCACTGAGGTGAAAGTGAGGAAAAAAGAACCAAGAAGAACAAAACAATGTGACCTCAAGTAGCAGGGTTGGAGAGACACCAGTGGTGTGTGGCTGTGTGTGACAGAGAGACAGAGACAGAGACAGGGAATGAGAAGGACTTGCTCAGAGCTACCAGTCTAGTGGCACATTCAGATCTGATGCTAAAAGTTCACCTCACAAATACAATTGGTTTGAATCTCTCCTTCCTCTGTTCAGGTCTCCCCTCCAGATTCCCTAGATTGAAAATAGCTCTTTCTGTGTGAGATGGATTCTGGGAAGGGTATGAATGCAGGGAGAAGCCCCGAGTCTCTGAGACAGAAGGCCTCCCTCAGCCTGTGCTCCGTGGCTGTGGAAATTTACTGGAGCAGCAGGCAAAAGAACCCAGCAAGAGAGCCTTTGTTTGGGGTTTTCCCTGCTGTGTTTGAGTTTTCATTCGGCTTTGTCCTGAAAGCTGATATTCAGAGGGGAAAACCCACTATCAAAATTCCCATCTCATTTTTCTATCATGAGACTCCAGCTGTGTCTGGGGATGGAGACATATTAGGTATGCGGCTCAGGCTATCTTAGATGAAGTGAAAGGGAGACGGCTATCTGCTTGGAGGGCACAGAGCAAATCCCCAAGGGCCACAGCTGTATTTTCAGACCAAAAGAGAAAGAAAGTTACCACCCATCTTTTCTATGGCATATATAATTTACCAAGTGCTTTGCATGTATTTTATTAAATAATCCTGAGGTCAGTACTATCGTGGTCTCTTCTTTGCACAAGAGGACACACACTCAGAGGGGTTAGGAAGAGCTGGCTTTGAACCCAAGGACTTGGAGAGCCTGCATCATGTTCCCTGAGTGAACACCCAGCCCAGGCTGAATGACCCACGCCCATTCACAGGAAGCCTTACCTGTAATTCTCCCCAGCTGCCCATTGTACATCTTTCCAACAAATCCAGCTATGTGGGCTCCTAGACTTACTCCAATCATATAAATGTCATCAAGAGAGGCTCCTTGTTCCTGGAATTTCAAAAGGTCCATCATTATAAATTGGAAGGGGCCGAGGAGCGGACAACATTTGGAGAAATTTCCTAAGCTTGACTTTGGAAACAGATCTTAGGAGAAACATTTCTAAGCAACTTATATCCGTGAGCTCATTCCAATGTCACAACAACCCCACAGAGTAAATGCCTTTCTTGTGATTACACAGAAGAGGAAACTGAGGCCCAGAGTCAAGTAACCTGCCCAATATCAGGCAGGTGGGAAGGGCAGAGCAGGAGTCAAACCAGTCTGTTCACCTCCGAACCTGGGCCTTAACCTTTTTGCCACGGTATCTCCATTCATGCTTCTGCCAGAAATTAAGCTGAGACATCTCTAAATCCCTCCCGGTTGAGGAGAAGGGCAACAAAACATTTTGGTGAACTCCTTTATCTTCATGCTGGCTGAGTTAATGAAGTCACCCATGGATAGAGAAGGAAGGAGGGAAAGCAAAGGGTAGGGGTGAGGCAATACCGCCATCGGCTGGGACGGCCTCTGGTGAATCATGTTAGTATTACCCACTTTCCCAGGGCTGTGGCTTAAGTGGGAAGCTTGTGTGAAAATTCTGCTGCCCCTGGCCACGGTGGCCACCTGGCCTGATTCTCTCTGAGATAGTTCTGATATAAGGTCACTTTTTTGGGGTTGTTTTTTGGTTTTGCCTGTGTTTTTGCCTTTGTAAAGGGGGCAATTCATGGGATAGATCACTAAATAAAATTTAAGATTTATTTAATCTTTGTGAATCTTCTAAAAACATAAATTATACACACACACAAAAAAAATCTCTCATCAGATCACATCTATAAGTTTTGGATTGGGATAACCGGGTCAGTAAATTTTAGGCATTTCTAGGAAAGGGCATAGCTCTAGAAGATGAGGAAACTACGCAGTGAAGCCAGAAAACCCCTAGACAGAACCTCTTCTACCCATAAGACACCTTTCTGTGAATTAGAAAAAGATATCCCTTCTAGAGGACACTTAACTGTAACTGCTGGGAAAATATCATAATATCAAATATCATAAAATATCATAATAAATACATAGATCTACAATGTATACCATGACAATGGTGCTCCCTTAGATGGATGTCCTGTGCAGTGCACAACCTGCACAACCATACCTATGGGCCTTCCCTCCAGCTGTGTTCTCTGCCTTCCCTGGGGCTTAGTTTGGGTTTTCCAAATAGTCCCTCTGCTCATTGCAGATATCTCTTGGTTTTAAATCTTCAGATAATGGGCCAGTTTCAATTTGGCCCTGAATCATATAAGAGAATTCTCTTACCAACATCTTGGTGATAAATCCTTTTAAGATTATTGCTACTTTTCTGGTCTTACTGGAGGCATGGTTGTATAGTACAGTTGTAGCTCCTCGATTCCAATCAACAACAACCACATTCATGTCTTCTACATAAAGCAAACCCTGTACTAAGTCCTCCATCCAAACTGGAGGGGAGCCTGTAGGCCGGAATCCATGGACAATGAAGGTAGTTTTCTTGGTCACGTTCAAGTTCCCCAAAAACGTGGAGTTGATGACTTGTGCACACGTCCAGTTTCTTCCTGTGTAGAGCATCAACCTCACATTTAGCCCAGTACCGACCACTGCACTGTGAAAGCTCAGTTTGGTGAATGAAGGACAGGTTTCATCTGTGTCTGAAAATAGAAATTAGACGGCATCATGATGGTCCCTCAAGCACCATCTTCAAGCATTCATCCTGCTGCGTCATCTCTAAGGATGGCCCTAGGATAAAGGTTTGGGGATGGGCTGGAAGCAAAAGTTGAAGCTGGAGTGTCTTGTTACGGCAGAAAGTAAGAGACTATTTAAAAATTCAGGATGCCTGGGTGGCTCAGTCGGTTAAGCGTCTGCTTTCGGTTTAGGTCATGATCCGGGGTCCTGGGATGGAGTCTGTCATCAGGCTCCTGTGCTTCTCCCTCTGCCTGCCACTCCCTCTGCTTGTACTCTCTCTCTCTCTCTCTCTGTCTTTCCCCAACAAATAAGTAGAAATAAAATAAATAAATAAGTGAATGAATAAATACGTGTCATAAGGACACAGGAAGCCAAATTGAAAAGGCTTCCACTGGCTGGGATATTTGAGCACTAAATAATTAAGGACAGTAATGATTTATAGACCTTTAGGGAAAATTAGGGATCCATGATTCCATAACAAATAGACAAGCAAAGAAATAAATCAATGGAAGCGAGAGGAGGGCTCTTGTGGTGTGGTGCTGAATGCCAGCTGGTAAATGAGTGAACGCTGGGGGTGAAACCCATCGTTCTGCAGCCATCATAATAAGGATTGGTTAGGCAAGAATTATCAGTGGATGCTAGACCGAGGAGGTGGTTAGTTTGAGAAGGAGCACAGGTGTATGGTCTTAAACTCTGTCTCACAGATTGCTAATTAGTAAGTAGGTGGAAAGAAGTAACTATACAAGGGAGAAATTGAACAAACCTTGACTAGGTCGTCAAACTGAACATTACCAACGAGGGCCAGACAGACACATGTGCCTCTAGCTGTAGTATTCCCAGGGGGAATGTATAATCTGAACCTAACCACGGGGAAAAAAATCACACAAACACAAAATGAGGAATATTCTATTTT
This sequence comes from Procyon lotor, assembly GCA_028646535.1. Classification (NCBI taxonomy): domain Eukaryota; kingdom Metazoa; phylum Chordata; class Mammalia; order Carnivora; family Procyonidae; genus Procyon; species Procyon lotor. Next base: position 115,664,346 of record CM053603.1, read on the forward strand.
TTTTTTTTTTAAAAAGACTTGTAGGGTTTGGGTGTGATGTAACCATGTAACAATGGATAGCACCGGCAGAGAAGGGGGCTTTTGGTGCCAAAAAATGCCTTTTTTTTTTTAAAGATTTTATTTATTTATTTGAGAGAGAGAGGGAGAGAGAGGACATAGAATCTCAAGCAGACTTCATGCTGAGCGTGGAGCCCCATGTGGGGCTCCATCCCATAATCTGAGATCATGATCTGCGCCAGAACCAAGAGTCAGATGCTCAACTGATGGACCCAGCCGGTGCCCCCCAAAAACAATTCTTAAAGAAAAAAAATATTTTAAAGATTAAAAATACAAAGGGACTCATATTCTTAAAAAGGATCGAGATCATAAAGGACAAAGAAAGGCTGTGGAAATGTTCTAGATTAAAGGAGACTGAAGAGATGGTATAAATAAATGCAATATCTGGTCGTAGACTAGATTTGGTAATAGAAGAAAAAATGTCGCACAAGAAATTATTGGATCAATTTACAAAATTGGGATATGAACACTAAATTAAATAAAAGTATGGTATCAGCATTACATTAATTGAGGTTGATAACTACAGTGATTATGTAGGAGAAAATCCTAATTCTTAGGAAATACAGCTTAAGTGTTTATTAACTAAATGGCCAACTTATTCTCAAATGGTTCAGAAAAAATATTGGGACAGACAGATGACAGCAAATGATAAAGTTTATATAGCCTGATGTTAACAGTAGGTGAATCCAAGTAAAGGGTTATTGGTGCTCTGAGTATTACTTTTAATTCTTGTAGTTTTTTTGCAAGTTTGAAATTATTTCCAAGTAAAAAGCTTAAATAAAAGGAAAAAGAAAGAGGGAACAGAGCCATATCAGCAAGTTGTAAAATGGGATTGAGATTGTGAGTTCTGATATCAGAAAATGAAAATAGGTAAGAATGCTGAAGTCTACTATTTGAAAGGGAATAGGGAGTTGGAAATAAACTAAAGGTCAAGGGACTCCTGGATGGCTCAGTCGGTAAAGCCTCTGACTTTGGCTCGGTTCATGATCCCAGCTGGGATCGAGTCCTATACCGGGCTCCTTGCTCGGCGGGGAGCCTGCTTCTCCCTCTGCCTGCTCTGCCGGCTGCTCCCCCTGCTTGCACGAGCTCTCTCTCTCTCTTTCTCTGACAAATAAATAAATAAAATCTTAAAAAAAAATAATAAACTAAAGATCAAGTTGGATGCAAGGTGAAAGAGGGGTTAGGAAGGAAGTAGGGCTTTGAGGTCCTTGGGTACTGAAACAGGGTGTTACTTTGGCAACATTATGTAAGGTCTTGATCAGGAACCACAATCAAGGGGCGCCTGGGTGGCTCAGTCAGTTAGGCATCTGCCTTCAGCTCAGGTTGTGATCCTGGGGTCCTGGGACTGAGTCCTGAATTGGGCTCTCTGCTCCACAGGGAGTCTGCTTCTCCTTCTCCTTCTGTCCCTCCCTCCCCCCCACTCAGTTCTCACTAGTCTGCGCTCTCTCTCTCTCTCAAATAAATTAATAAATCTTAAGAAGAAGTAAGAACCACAATCAAATAAAGTTAAAAATAAACCTCTGATCAACACTGGCGTGTAGATCCAAAATATAATGTTTGGGAAGGCCGGTTTTTTTTGTTTTTGTTTGTCTCTCCTTTGGGAGAGGGAGGGAGAAGAGAGAGATAGAAAAGCAGACTCCCCGCTGAGCGAGGAGCCTGATGTGGGACTCGATCCCAGGACCCTGAGATCATGACCTGAGCCAGAGTCAGCCACTAAACAGACTGAGCCGCCCAGGTGCCCCCAGACTGTTTGTTTGTTTGTTTTTAGTTATAAAAATTACTTGAAACTGTTATGACCCACTCTCCTACATCCTATTTGGCTGAGAGAGAAGAGCCAAGTTGGAGGTGAAGCGAAGCAGCAATCAGTCCCCAGGTGCAAGCTGGAGATGGTCCTTTAGGATGTTTGGGAGAGGGGGCAAGGTCCTACAGACGACCACTCCTTGTGGGAGGAGGGAATAGAGGGAGAAGACCATGGACTTGCAGCTGGTCAGCAGAAGACTAGAGGGCCTCGGGAAACACCTGTTCTGTCTTCCTCCAATAGAAATTTAAGAACCATTTGCGCGGGGCCTTTATTCTCAGCAAATAACTCTGCCCTCATTCTGAGCATCAGAACAGACTTCATCCTGGCATCTCTACCCTTTCTTAATAACTTGGGTCCATTCAGGGGCCCCCTAGGTGGCCCACTCAGTTAAGCGTCTGACTGTTGGTTTTGCTCAGGCTGTGATCTCAGGGTCATAAGATCAAGCCCCATGTCAGGCTCTGTGCTCAGCGCAGTCTGCTTGGGACTCTCTCTCCCTCTCCCTCCGCTCCCACTCCCTGTGCTTGCTCCCTCTCTTTCTCAAATTAATAGATAAATCTTAAAAAAATAATAATAACCTGGGTCCATTCATGTATGCTTTTATTTGAAACTTCCTGCAAAGGCTCTGGTACTCAGCAATGAACAAAGTTACAAAACAGAATGAGCAGAAGAAGCTCAAACAGAAGGTTAAAAATTGAGGTTTTGAAAGTCCTTACCCTAGAAAAAACTGGTTAAAAATTGAGCCCCGTACCCCCATATCCCTCTGTTTGCTCTAGCATGGATAGTGAGGCATGCTCACACCTGAGCTGTGTCTTCTGTCCTCCCCTCTCGCCCAGCTTTATTGAGATATAATTGACAAATAACAATGTAAGTTTAAGGTGTAAAGCGTGATGATTTGATATATATGTGTATTGTAAAATGATTTCCACAATAAGGTTAACACGCCCATCATCTCACATAGTTACGTGTTTTTGTGTGTGTGGCAAGAATATTTAAGATCTACTCTCTTTGCAAATTTCAAGGATGCAGTTCAGTATAATGAACTAGTCACTGTGTTATTAAATGGAAGACCTTACTCACCTACGTAACCATTCTCCCCATTTCTTGGTCTTTCCATTTTTCTCTTCCTATGGATGGCATGCTCCTGGAGAAGGTGGACTGAAACTTGTCAGGTGTTTGTAGAGCAAGACCCAGAGCAAATAATTGACTGTTTAGTTAGTCATTTTACCGAAGTGTCACGAGGTAGGGCTGAGGCTCTTGATCTTAGCCACCAGTAAAACTGGGCTTTGTTCCTAGTTGTGCAACTGACTCATCAGGCAACCTGGGGAAATTACATCATCTTTCACTTGCCACCTACCTGCCCAAGAGAGGAATGCTGTGGAGATTAATTACGAATGAGGTCATATTGGGGAAGATAGAGATCCCCTTCCAAAGAAGGGGACTCTTTAATTGCTTGGTCTGCTCATTTTGAGCCATATTAGGCCAGTGTGTCAAAAGTCACATATCTGGGTCTTTGGAAGGCTCAGACTGGAGTCATGACATTTGGGCCAGAGCTATTTTTTTTTAATTTTTATTTATTTGTTTATTTGACAGAGAGGAGAGAGATGACAAGTGTGCAGAGAGGCAGGCAGAGAGAGAGGGGGAAGCAGGCTCCCCGCCGAGCAGAGAGCCCTATGCGGGGCTTGATTCCAGGACTCTGAGATCATGACCTGAGCTGAAGGCAGAGGCTTTAACCCACTGAGCCACCCAGGCGCCCCAAGGGCCAGAGCTATTTTGAGCACATGTGTCAACCAAACTCTCTGACTTGCTGAGTCTTTACTAGACCCCTTACAAAGGACAGTTATGGAAAGGCAAGAAGGGCAGAACAAGTGGATTTTTATTTACTTTTTAAAAGTAGACTCCATGCCCAGCGTAGAGCCCAATGCGGGGTTTGAACTCCCAAGCCTGACATCGGACCTGATTGGAGATCAAGAGTGGACACTTAACCGACTGAGCCACCCAGGTGCCCTCAGAACAAGTGGATTTTTATTTTTCATTTGTTAGAACCACTCTGACTTCAAATGTATTTTAACGTCTTATTTTTATAATGGCATTGGGCTCTGGAGAAGCCCATTGTGAGCACTGAGTGAAAAATGAATTTCCTTGTTCCCCTCTCTCAGTACAAAATACTATGTACTATACCAGCTTAATATGCATTCTCTCTCATCCTCAGAGGAGATGTGCAATCACCCAGTAAGTCTACCCTCCCCTAGGTTCGGGATCGGGAGGCATTTTAGAGGGTGCGTTGGGCATTAATGAAATAAAACACGCAAATAAGTATGACATCGCAACCTGTGGTATATGGCATGTAAAGAAGTATGGTATAAAACAAGAATTTAAATAGGGAGTTTCCCCTGGTCTGGGAATCAAGAATCTTCTCTTCCATCATCTTGAAATCATGTATCTAAATCCTAAGAATGGGAGATCCCTTTAGCAAAGTGTAACATTACACTGAGGAACAAATTCAAGTTCCCAAACTATTAAGTTTTGATTTCATAGCTTTTTACTTTTATTACCTAGGCTTAATGTTTCAGGTATTTATCTTTTCTCATTTTAATGTGCTTTCTTTGCCTGAATCCCATCAAATGGTTATAACTCTAACTAGCTTTCTTTTTGTTAGCATTCACCTAGCGTGATTTTTATCCTCTTTTAACCTCTGAATCCTTCTGTTTTAAGGCGTCTTTCTTACAGCGTCTAGCTGGGTTTTATTTTATGGCCCAACCTGAGAGCCCTTTTAAAGAAAACAGGGGAGTTCTCATTTATTGGCCTAACAGATGTAATTGATGCCGAGGCCAAGGGAGTGTCTCCCTTAGATCTGCCTTCAACAGCGCCTGCCACGGGGAGCCTGGTGAAGTCACCTGTGTCACCAGCCACACCACAGTGTCCCCCACGAAGCCGTGGCTCCCCCAGGCTGCTCCCAGCGGGTGACCGAGCACTATGGGGGTCCTCGAGCCAGACCAGACTGGCTCCTCCTCCGGCCTCACGGGAGACTCCCAGGACAGGCGACTTTGGCTCAGGGATACCCCATCAGCCCAGCCAAAATATTCTCACAACCACACTGCAGCTTTCCCTTCGCAAGCCTTCCTTGCCCGCCTCCTTTCCCGGATGTCAGATGTGTACCACGGTGTGAAGGCTCTCTCTGCCCGTCCCCACCTTTCTCCTTTCTCCTCCCCACACTGTTCCTCCGGTAGATCTCTTGCCTGTCCCAGTCCATGCTGATCCCTGCTTCTGGGAGGACCGGAGCTGACACACTTGGACTTAATACTGTATTTATCCCCCCGGTGACCCTCCCAAAAGGATTCTTGGGCATCTGGAAAGTGCATTTCTAACTTCTGCCATGCTTCCTGCTGCTGTCCTTTGCTAGAACTGTTGCCTTTCCTCTCTTGACTCTAGTTCTTGCTTTAATAACTTGGGACAGTATCGAACGATCCTCGGTTACAAATAACGGGGGCATCAGCACACCCAGTACTTGTCCTCACGGACACAATGTCTGTCTCCTGATTTTCATTAGTTATAAAATAATTTTTGTTCATCTAGTGATTCCTTTTTTAGTTTAAAAATAAATAATATTTGAGCCTCTATGTATTGATGTCTCGGTTTCTGTTGTATTTATTCTATCTGTTCTAGCCCCTCGTTTTCTACCAAGAAAGACAAAAAAGTTAACACACATTGCCTTTCATGCCCTCCCTGGCCCCTCCTTCAGGGCATACACACACACTCGCACAAACTCACATTTTTTTGTTCCTATTGTCAAAATACAGTCAATCCCATTATTTGTAGATTTCAGATTTATGAATTCACCAACTCTCTAAAATTTATTTGTACCCCCTCACTCAATACTTGGGGTGCTTTTGCAGTCATCCATGGACATGTGTAGACTGGCAAAAAAATCGGGTTATCCCACATGCTTTCTCTCAAATGAGGTCAAACACGGAAACACTCTGCCTTCTTGTTTCAGCTCCCATAACCAATGTCCTTTTCACAGTCTATTTACGCCAAGGTTTTTGCTTCTTTTGCTTTTTCTTGGTGGTTTCACCCTTTTGTATGCTCCCTAAGCACGATCCTAAAGTGGTGTGATGTACCTTCCAGAGAAAATGTGCATCTCAGAGAAGCTTCATTCAGGCATGAGTCATAGTGCTATTGGCCATGAGTTCAGTTTTAACACGTAAATAATGTGTATTAAAATGTCTTTATTTCTTTAAGATGTATTTATTTATTTTAGAGTGCGGGGGGGGGCAGAGGCCAGAGGAATCTCGAGCAGACTCCCTGCTGAATGTGGAGCCCAACGTGGGGCTCAGTCTCACCACCCTGAGATCATGACCTGAGCCGAAATCAAGAGTCGAATGGTCAACCTACTGAGCCACCTAGGGGCCCCTAAATAAAGTGTCTTTAAACAGAAACATACATAAAATAAGATTATATTTTGATTGGTCAACAAAAATATTATAACCAGAGGCTTGCAGGAACCCTAACCCTGGAAAAACCATTTCCCCTAGGAGCAATGGTTCTTTAGTCTTTACCAATTCAGTGTTTGCAGTGACTTTACAGCACATTAACTAAGATGAATACTGAGAATGGGCTGTATATAAAAACTGTCTTCTGGAATCAAAGTTCTCATATTTCCCCAGCTATGTGTTTTTAGTGCTATAATGTACACGATCATTGCTCCCAGTGAATCCTGTTCCCAGGCTTCTTTATTCACCCCTGGGTGAGAGCTCTTGCTGCCTTTTCAAGAAAGGCTAATGGATAATATAGTTCCTAAGTTCATTCATACCCATAAGTGAATTCCTAGGCCTAAAAGATGACCTGGCTTCAAACGATATTCTTTCCTTCAGGATTTATAGGTATTCTTCTTTCTTATATTGGATCCCATTCTAGAGAACTTTGACTTTTCTATGCTACTTGCTTTTTTCCTACCACTCATCTGAAGCATTCTTTTCTTTCTTTCTTTCCTTCTTTTTTTTTTTTTTTAAGATTTTATTCATTTGTTTGACAGTTGACAGAGACAGCGAGAAAGGGAACACAAGCAGGGGAAGTGGGAGAGGGAGAAGCAGGCTTTCCGCAGAGCAGGGAGCCTAATGCGGGGTTCGATCCCAGGACCCTGGGATAACGACCTGTGAAGCATTCTTCTCTTGTTCTGAAATAACTTTCCCTGCCAGTGTCAATGCTCCAAAATAATTGATCTCTGTATCCACTGGTCGAATGGTCAACCAGTGCCAACAAGAGAGCCTGGCTTAGAGTCACCATCAGAAAACGTCTTGTGAATAAGCGAGTATCACGTTATTCAGTCATTCAGAGTGATCCATCTGGATATTCCAAGTAGTAATGATATAATGTTTATGAAATAAATGGAGTATGAAATGACACATGCATTATGAATGAACTGTGTAAAAATATGTCTTCAGGTTATAAGGCCTGCAGAATACTGTGCAAACAAAAATGGGTTCTGCATTCCATTTCTGATGTTCTCTGCTTAAAGCTACCAGAGGTTATTTATTCTTTTCCCCTCAGAATTAATGACATTTTAAAAGAAAATATTAAATTTATCCTCTTTTGGACCATGTTACAAGTTAGCTTAAGCTCCTTGAGGGCAAGCGATGTCTTGTCTTTTTTTCCTAGTACTATGCCCCAGCACGTAGAGCAGGAATGAGTCTTGTTGGATCCCAAATTCTCAGGCAATATGGAAGGCAAGTAAGGACTACATATCTGTGAATAGCCAATCTGTTAAACTGCTTCACCCTCATAAATATAGTTCTTTATATTTTATTTAATTTATAGTTTATATTTACATTTCTAAAATAATTACTTGTATGCCTTCAGAAAGCAAACCTCTTTTTGCTTATTGTGCTGTTTTGTTACGAAGTCAAGTTTAGTTAGTAGTATTAACAGAGCCTTTAACCAAGTAACCACAGAACATGTTAAACTGGTTTCTAAAGCTTAACCTCTTCTATTAGAGTTTTTTTGAAGCAGAAAAACATGGCCTTTCCTCTTCAGTCTGCTTTGAAATTCAATTACTCTGAAATGGCATTTAGTGTTAACAATTGGAAAACAACAATTGGATGGGTGATGTCTCCCATCTAATGAGGAAGTCAGACTCCGATGGAGAACAGGCTGAGATGAGAGCAGAGTAAGATGTCAAAGAAACTTGGACAGAACATCTTCAGAGATAACGTATCTGTGCCTGCAGTATGTTGTTATGGTCTAATGCAAGGTCACCCACGGGCCAAGTCCGGCCAGGACCATTTATGTATTGTCTATGGCTGCTTTCCTGTTACAAGGCAGAGTTGAGCAGTTGTAAAAGTGACCAACGGCCCACAGAGCTGAAAACATTTACCGTCTGGCTCTTTCCAGAAAAAGTTTGCCATCCTTGGTCTGATGTCCTAAACAAAATACAAGATGACTTTGGAACATGGGTTTCAGAGTCAGGTCAACTCCATTGCCTCCTAGCTATGTGACCTTGGTGATTAATGACCTAACCTAGCCCAGCCTCAGCTGCACATGAGTAAAAGAATCACAGTAATGCCAATTTGTCAGGGCTCTGCAGAGCCACACTGAGCCTGAGACAAAAGGGAAAAAACGAAACAAAACTCTATGTATGCTTATCAAAATATCCTCCCAGATTTTGAACCAAGTGGGGTAAAGTTTTGCTGGATAGTCAGTCAAAAACCATGACCTCTGTTTTACGGTCTGTTCAGGTCCCATCGTCAACTCATAAACCAAATGATGTAGCAAGGACATGAAGATGGCGTAGGCCCAGGAACGGCTGGCGTATTGGCAATGACTTCGCCTATCCTACAATAACACGGAGTCGTGAAACAAATAATAGTCTGTCTTTATTTAAAATTTTGATACTTTTCTTTAAAAAAAATTTTTATTTATTTAATTTTTCCCCCCGATGCGGGGCTTGATCCCAGGACCCTGAGATCATGACCTGAGCCGAGACCAAGAGTCAGATGCTTAACCTACCAAGCCACCCAGGTGCCCCTGAATATTTTTTTCATCAATGACTTATTTGTACTGATTTTCATTTCCAAAGATATTACATTAAAATATCACTTGTGGGGCGCCTGGGTGGCTCAGTGGGTTAAAGCCTCTGCCTTCGGCTCAGGTCATGATCCCAGGATCCTGGGATTGAGCCCCACATTGGGCTCCTTGCTCGGCAGGGAGCCTGCTTCCCCCTCTACCTCTGCTTGCCACTCTGCCTGCTTGTGCTCTCTCTCTCTCTGACAAATGAATACACAACATCTTGAAAAAAATTTTAAAAAAAATTAATAAATAAAATATCACTTGTGCCTCCAGAATATCACTTATGCATATCATTTATTATGTACTGTGAAAATGCATTATTAATGATATGCATATTATTTCCAGTAAACTATTGCTTAAATATTAAAATATCATTTACACATTGCATTAAATATGAAAAATATTCTCACTGCATTAAAATAATAAATATAATTTATCTTGGTTATTGAGTTTGGTCCCTTGCCTCCTTAAATTTTGCACCTGGTGAGTGCTTCGCTGACCTCACCCTAAGCCCAGCCCGGCAGTCAGGTTTATGGTGAGAATTAGAGATAATGTCGATGAAGTATCTAAAGTATTGGCTGGTGCATAGTAAATGCTAAAAAATTAATGGTTGTTGATGATGTGGATGATGAGTTGGGTTAATATTTGTAGAGGTCCACTCAAACATGGGCTAAGTTGCCATGAAGATTATTTTGAGTTAAAAAGCAATCCAAAACCAGCAGGTTCAGGAAAAGCTCTTTACCTCACCCTCAACAGCCTAGAAAGAATTTAGATAGAGGACTGGCTCCCGGAGAAGAGCGATCACTGTAGATAACTACACTGTTATGAACTAGGTGTGGTGGACACAGAGGAAACTAGCAAAGGCTCTTTGATCAAAGTTCTCTATGTCCCATTGTTTCTGAGTGGCCCAGCAAACACATTTACCAAACACATCTTTTTCATTTTCCTGTGAATTCATTCCTTCCCTTTGAAGTCCCAGATGACCTTCTCCTTAATTCAGGATGACATATATATCTCATTTTGCTCGACTGTCCTTTGGAATTTGTGCGGGTTCCCCATAGGTACTAAAATGATTTTCTGCTGTGAATCTGTCTCATGCTCATCTGATCCTCAGTCAGGCTTAAAGCACCTTGAAGGGGACAGAACTTTCTTGCTCCCCGACAAAGTGCTCATCTCCGAGGGTTGTTACGAAGGCCAAGTAAAAGAAGTAAATTGCTCAGCATGGGACTTGATATAAAGCAAGTGTTCAATAAGTACTAATTACTGTCCTCCCATCATTTTGGAAGGATTTTGGAAAAGGGAAGCATATTAGCCAGTATACAGGTGACAGTGCTTCTCGCTGGCCAGAGAACTGGGTTTGGTTCTACTGTCATTACCCAAAATCTCTTTGGGCCTTCCTTGTTCGCATATCAATAGATTGGTTCCTCATTCCTTCGAGATTTAGCTAATCTCTTGCATTCCTTTTGGACCCAAAATTCTAAGATCTGCAAGTTAGCTCATTTGAAAGCACCTGAGGCACCCAATTTAGGAAAAATAAATTTCCAGGGCAGTCTTACTAACCAAAGACAGCCCAGATCTAAAAAAATTAACATAGCAAGAAATTAAAATTTCTTTTAATTTTAATTAAAAGATCTGAAAATTATCATTTTTTTAAAAAAATTTAACTCCAAGAGTTAAAATGTTGACCAGGGGAATGCCTGGCTGGCTCCATCGGTAGAGCATGCAAATTCTGGTCTCAGGATTGTGAGTTTGAGCCCCACACTGGGTGCAGAGATTACTTAAAAATAAAATCTTTAAAATAAATAAAATAAAATAAAATGCTGACCAAAGAGGTGTTTTGTCACCTTTATGTTGAGCAAGATTTTTTGGCCAATTAAATACCCTTTGGTTAACAAAACATGCTTCCATATGCTACAATAAGGATGAATCTTGAAAACATGATAAATGAAGAAGCTAGTCACAAAAGACCACAAATCATATTACTCCATTCATATGACATGTCCAGAGTAGAGGAATCTATAAGAGACAGAATGTAGATCAGTGGTTGCTAAGGGCTGGGGGAAGGAGGGAGTTGGGAAAATAGGGTGCAGTAACTGAACGGTGCCACATTCCTTTCTGAGGTCATGAAAATGTTCCAAAATTGACTAGTGATTGCTGCACATCCCTGTGAATATAC
>CM053603.1:115685946-115792474 GCA_028646535.1 Procyon lotor
TCCTTCCTTCCTTCCTTCCTTCCTTCCTTCCTTCCTTCCTTCCTTCCTTCCAGAGGGCAACCAGAGACAGTAAGAGAACAAAAAGGGGATGTATGTGTGTGGGGGTGGGGGTGTAAGTGCAGGTGGTGGCCGGCAGTTGCTCCACTCAGGAGTTACTGTTTGCTCATGAGGCCCAGGGGTTTAGGACTGAGATAATTCCAAAGCCCTCCACTTTTCATGGAGGGTGACTCACATTTCATTTTGCATATGTACAGGTGCTTTTTTAAAGTTAATTGGGAGTCCAAACTGAAACACATTGGAGTAGAGGTGGAGAAATTCTCTTCTATTGGTGCCTTGTAAAAGATGTTGGGAAATTCTCTTCTATTGGTGCCTTGTAAAAGATGTTGGGAACAGTGGAGATGACTATGCGGGGAGGAAAGTCCTTCTGGGAGGCAATGAGCAATGAACTACAGATGCAGTACTTTTAATAGCCACTTCTAAATCAACTGGTCTTTGCTTTCCACACTACTCTAGGAGGGGTCCACCCAGCAGCGTTGTTCTACATTCCCCTGATAACTAGACAGAAACTTGTACAATGTCCAGAGCCCTTGATGTCCTGCAAATGAAGGAGGAAGATGTCTTCAAATCCCTCGCAGCAGGAATCCATTTAGGTGGCACCAAACCTGACTTCCAAATAGAACAGTCTGGCTACAAAAGAAAAAGTAACGGCATCTACATCATAAATCTGAAAAGAACCTGGGAGAAGCTTCTGTTGGCCGCTCGTTGCGGTGCCATTGTTGCTGTGGAAAACGCCACTTAAAAGAAAAATGTCCCGGAATGCTGGCCAGCGAGCTGTGCTGAAGTATGCTGCCGCTCCTGGAGCCACTCCCATGGCCGGCCGCTTCACTCCCAGAACCTTCACTAACCAGATCCAGGCGGCCTTCCGGGAGCCAAGCCTTCTGGTGGTTACCCATCCCACCAGACTCTCTCACAGAGACGTCTTATGTTAACCTGCCTACCACGGCTTTTGTAACACGGATTCTCCTCCATTCTCTGTGGACATGGCCGTCCCCTGCAACAACAAGGGAGCTCAGTCAGGTGGGTCTGATGCTGGCCCGGGAAGTTCTGTGCATCTGTGGCACCAATTCCCGTGAACACCCATGGGAGGTCATGCCTGATTCCTACTTCTGCAGAGATCCTGAAGGGTTGGAAAAGGAAGAGCAGGCTGATGCTGAAAAGGCTGTGCCCTAGGAGGAATGCCAGGGTGGCTGTGATGTGGCTTTGGAATATAGATGAGGTGAGGTGGGGCCTGGAGCCGCCAACCAAGAAAGATGAAACGTCTTTGGTGCAAAATGGTGGTTTTATTAAAGCGCGGGGACATGACCTGTTGGCAGAGAGTTGCTGCACTGGGGGCTTGAGGACTGGTGATTATATTCTCAGGAGTTGTGTGAAGTAAGGAAAAGGGAGGTTTCAAGAGAACTTTCATATGCTAAAGAGGACTGACCACAAGATACCTACAAGATACTGGAGGCCTTGCCATTGTCAAGGTTGTCTTCCTCTCTAGCTAGGTATTAACATTTAGTTGGGAGAGTCCTGGAAGAATGTCACACGTGTCTCACTCAGGAGTGGGGGTCATGGCAGGAAGCTGCAGGGTGTCAGCTTATGCTTTATCTTTGGCTTGTTTTCTGCTCCCTCATCAAATGGACGGCTCCAGCTCCTGAGTTCACTGCTCTTCAGCTTGAAGTTGCATATTGGTTTGAAGGCGTGCAGGTGCCCTGTGCCTATTCAGCAGTTCCCTACTGAAGACTGGAGCGTCCAGCCAGCCACTGAAGACTGGTCTACAGCTCCCTCTGCTCAGGCCACTGAATGGGTAGGAACAACCACTGAGTGGTCTTAAGTTGCTCTTCCACAAAGGCAAACAATGTGGAATAAGGTTGATGGAAACTAAACAGTTTCTTAAAAAAAAAAAAAAAAATTTAGTCTTTGTAATTCTATTCTCAAACTTTCAGTAATACTCTGGTGTTAGCTGTTATTTCGGAGAATGAAGGGAGGGGCCAATGTCTACACTTGGGATTTGCTTCCAGAGGGGTGACTGGCACAGGTGGGTAGCTGGTGTCCTGGAGCTCCAGGTGCTGACTTGCACCAGAATTCCAGGACACTTTATTGAGCAAAGGACAAGGCTGTCATGGGGAGTGCCTGTGTTAAAGTTCGAGCAAGCCCGGAAGTCTGGCCTTAACTGAATCATAGGTAAGGGTCAAGTGACAGTCAGGAATGGATTTGTGGGGCATGAAAAGGATTCCAGGACTGTTTGGAGGAGGGATATTCTGGATATTCTGTGAGTAAATAGGGTGGGACTTTTTCTCTCATTGATAATTAACCAAAAGTGTGAACTCTAGATAACAGAGGGAGAGTTAATCAGCACTCCCTACCTGCCTGGGGGAGGAGACTAACAGGTACTCCTAGGCCTCAGGTAAGGCCCGTTTAAGTTTCAGTGAAGATTTCTTCCAGTTCTGTCCTTCCCTATCTTTCTCCAAGGTGTGGTTTTCCAGTTTTCCTTTCTCCGGCTCCCACTGCACTTTACACATAATTATCTTGCAATTTGTAATCACCTCTCTCCCGGTAGACTCACGTCAAGGGCCGGGGACTGCGTTGGTTCTCAGATCCTGGTTCCAATCCAGCTACACCACCAGTTAGCTTTGTGACTTTAGGTAAATTACTTAATCGCTGTATGCTTGATTTTCTTATTTATTTGTTTGTTTATTTAAATTTATTTATTTGACAGAGAGAGATCACCAACAGGCAGAGAGGCAGGCAGAGAGAGAGGGGGAAGCAGGCTCCCCGCTGAGCAGAGAGCCCGATGTGGGGCTCGATACCTAGACCCTGAGATCATGACCTGAGCCGAAGGCAGAGGCTTTAACCCACCGAGCCACCGAGGAGCCCCTGATTTTCTTATTTATTAAAAATGGGCACAAGACTCCTCCCGACCGCCTCGGGGTGCTGGGAGAAACGCAGGTGACAACGTGTGTAAAGTACTAGACCTAAGGTATATGCAAACTAAAGGGCGGTTAACAGAGTAAACATTTGTTAATTGATGTGCACTACCTTTATTTTGTGCCCTCAACAAACATTTATTGAGCACCTACTATACTTCTTGCCTCCTGAGCGCTCCCTCCCGGGTGGAGAAACCTCACGTCTGGCCTGTGGGCCTTGTCCCGCGGGCCGTCTAGCGACTGGCTCTGATGAACGAGAAAGCCCCGCCCACTGCCTTTTCGATCTCGGCAGCGATTGGATTGGGACCTTCCCGCTCGCGTTCCGGTTGCTAGTTCGGGAGGAGAAGGTGGGGCGAAGCTGCGCGTGCGCAGATCGAGGACAAAGATGCTTTCCGGTCGGGCGGGAGGAGGTGACGTCAGGAGTGGTGGCGGGGTCGGGGGGGCCCTCTTATAGCCCTCAGGACGTTTTATCTGTGGGCCCTCCGATCGCGTCACAAGTCGGCGACTGAGCCTTGGCGGTGGTGGCCGAGGCGGCGAAGGCGGCAGCGGCGGCGACAGCTCTGGGGTTTGCTTCTCGGGGTGTGTCGGCCGCCGCTGCTGCTTGGGCCTGGTATGTACAAATGGCTGGTTAGGATTCTCGGCACCATTTTCCGTTTCTGTGACCGGCCGGTGCCCCCTACCCGGGCCCTCCTGAAGAGGCGGCGCTCGAACAGGTGAGAGGAGAGGGGACCGAGCGCCAGCCTGGCTGTACCCCCTCCCCCACCCGGGGCTCGACCGGGAGAGCGCTGCTCCAGCCAGGCAGGCCCTGCTCGGCCGAAACAGCTGGCGGGGCCGAGGCTGTGGAGGTGCGAGTGGCGGGTGTCCTGGTGACGTAGTCGCTCCCCCCACGCTGTGCGGATGCGCTCCTGACGATGGAACGAGCTAGTTGTCTTTGGAGTGGCCCGAGATGGTTAGGATCTTTGCTGTTCTTGTCAGAGTCCAAGCTGCTTGCTGTCAAATGGGGCTGTAGCGTATCTTGCTACTCTTAGGTTGAAAACTAAAAATTGAAGGAATACTGTGTTGTGGTTCACTGTTTACGAAGCACACTCCCAAGCGTCATCTGTAGGCAATAAGTGCAGCTAAGGGAAGTGAGATTCATAGCGTGTCCAAAGCCGTTTTGACTGCAAGAATTGTTCTCTTAGCACCAAGAAACAGCAGCTGTTTGGTTCTGAAACAGCTGTCAAACTGTGTGTGTGTGTGTGTGTGTGTGTGTGTGTGTGTGTTTTGCGGGGGAAGGAGGGGGGGTGGGTGGTACCATGATTTAGAGGTAGTGTACGAGGGGGAAAAATTAGGTGTCTCATTCCTTTAAAAAGACCACTAGTTTGTACTTTAAAATTCAGTTAAAATTTTGAGAAACCTAAAACTTGGTTTGTCTCATTTCATATCGCCTTGCTGGAGAATTAATTTAGAGAATAAAATACCATACCGATTCAATACACCCCACCATCAACTTTTAGTGATGAAGTGTTAATTTTTTTTTTTTTTTTTTAATTAAGCCTCGAGATTGTTGAAGGGTGGTTTCTTGGAGTTTGAGAGAACAAGGTGATTTAACACATGAGTCGGAGAATGCAGGTCATTGATGAAATTGGCTGTTGGCTGAATTCCATCATGTGTTCTAGAGAGTCCAAGGTTTCAACCTATTCTTTTCTACCTTTTTGTGAAGTTGTTGTGAGGATCATTTGAGAACATGTTGTAAAGTGCCAAAAATGATGCTTTATATATATAAGAGTAGTGTTTGTTTATTCTACCCCAAGGGCCTTGTGCCGAGGCTGGTGCATGATAGGCACTTGGTGTGTATTTATTGAATGAGAATTTTAATTCCCTCTTCCCTATCCTTTCATTTTGCTGTGAATCCCTACTTTCAAATAGATGGAACAATGATTTGGAGATCAAAACCCTATTCTTCACCACATAGCCTTAATCTAAACGAGTTCTTCAGAATGTAAACCATTTTTCAGTCAAAATGAAACCGGGAGCTCTTATTGGGATGTTTAAAGTTGTGAACTGAATGGTATTTTCCTGGGATTTATTCTGTTCATTTTTTTGGTGAAACTGATCAATCATAATCTTGAAAAAGGTGATTAATAGTATATCATAAGCCTTTAACATTCTTGAGGTATAGGTCCAAAACTTGCCCAAATCCCCCAGGTTTTTATTACCACTGTAATATAGTTTCCATGGTAGAAGTACAGTTAAATAGAACAACTTCTCTAAGAATTTTAAGTTTTCTTATATTTTAACGTTTCTTATATTGTCTACTTCTAGTGAAGTAGAAGATGGCTTTCCTTGCAGGGGAGGGGGAGATGTCATCTTTCAAAAGGAAATAATTTGTTCTTTTAAAACCATTTCTGGAGAGGGCCGCCTGGGTGGCTCAGTCATTAAGCATCTGCCTTTGGCTCAGGTCATGAGCCCATGGTCCTGGGATCGAGCTCCACATCAGGCTTCCTGCTCAGTCGGAGGCCTGATTCTCCCTCTCCCACTCCCCCTGCTTGTGTTCCCTTTCTCACTGTCTCTCTTTGTCAAATAAATAAATAAAATCTTTTAAAAAGATAAAATCATTTCTGCAGAGAAAAAGGAAATACTAGTCCTAGGCTCTTACCTATGTTCATTTACTAGCCAAGTGATTTCTGGCCAGTTTCAGATTTGTACTTTAGCCAGATTAAAGATTATCATTTGATAGGGAGTTTTGAGTGCCTTTTCAAATAGTTTAAACAATAGTGTTAAGTCATTAAATGGTAAAGGCCTACTATAGAAGAGTGTTTTTGTTTTTTTTTTAAGATTTTATTTATTTATTTGACAGAGAGAGAGAGATCACAAGTAGGCAGAGAGGCAGGCAGAGAGAGAGGGGGAAGCAGGCTCCCTGCTGAGCAGAGAGCCCGATGCGGGGCTCGATCCCAGGACCCTGAGATCATGACTTGAGCCAAAGGCAGAGGCTTTAACCCACTGAGCCACCCAGGCGCCCTGAGTGTTTTCTTTTTAAGCATCAGTTGAATCTCATTTTTTTTTTCTTTCGACAGAGTGGATGGAGGAGATGTGTTATATGCATACCAGGTTTACTTATAGAAATGGATGTGTGTGTATATATATATAAATAATTTTTTTTCTCTCTTTTCAGCACTTTGTTTTCTACAGTGGACCCTGATGAAATACCAGCCAAAAGACCAAGATTAGGTATTGAATATGATAATTTTTAAAATTATATTTTTTTAAATAGGAAAAGTATATGCATGGAACAAAATTCAAAAGGTGAAAAGTATGTGCAGTGAAAAGTAAATCTCTTTCCTGTCCCTTTTCTATTCAGTTATCTTTTCTAGAAGTAACCAGTGTTATTAGGGATGTGATTATCTTTTCAGATAATTAAGGCTGTATGTTGAACATGTATTTTAAAATTTTCAATCTTCCTATAAAGAAAAGGTACTTTTTATTTTGAGGAGAAAACTTGGTAAAAAACTACTTAAAAATGAGTCATCTAGTTCACATAGCTGAGTGAATGAATCTAATGTGTCGCCCCAAATTGTTTATTTCTCTGTATCCAGAGGGCTAAATGTAGCTTAATAGAAGAGAACAAAACTAGATCGAAGGAAAAAGGCACAATGGAGTGCTACAGTAGTATTTCCTTTGTCTCAAAAATGAATGTAAATTTCAATCTACCTCCAGATGTGGTAGTTAGGAGTAAGCATGTCTGTTAAGATTTCGTTTAAATTCGATGAGTACTTATTGAGCATGTCTTACTGCTAAGCAATGTGTTAGGTTCTGCAGGAAAAAGAAAAATGAGTGAAACAAGGTCTCTATTTTTAGGGACCTTAAGAGTTATATAGGTATATGATTGATACGATTGTATCACCAAAGGTATAACATAAGCATATAAATAATTACTAATGCCAGTAGGGATGTGATACATAAAATAAGAAAGATAGTAACAAAATACTGTTTAATTTTCAGCCGATTAAAAGTCTCGGTAAATATTTGGTGAAAGAACGAGTATGTGAGATGGATCTCAAAGGATGGGTGGGATATCAACAGAGCAATAGGAAGGGAAAGCATTCTAGGCAGAGGGATCAGTATGGGAGAATTGTGCAGTTCAGGAAACAGTGAATAGAACTCGGGAAAAGTTGGTGAGAGAGAAGCGTATCAAATTAAGAGGATTTTGAATGCCAGATTTATTCTAAATTCATTAGGACAGTATTTCCCAAAGCACAGGATAGATACTAGTTCAGGAAATGATTTTAGGGGATGTAACATTTCATAACATTAAATAGCATGTGAATTATGTAGTAAAAAGTATCCTTTTCATTTGTTTTTAATTTTATGATTATTCCAAGCAGAAAATCTTGATTTAATGCTAGTATGTTTTTAATACTCATCTACTACATATGACTCTTTCTTCTTTTAACAGGCCCAGGTAAAACTTATATTGTTTCATTTCTTTATAAGGCAAATAATATTCCTTTACATTTATAGTAGTGATATAAAGTTACCTTTCAAATACGTTTATTTAGCAAAAAATACGAGTCGATTTTAAACAAAAATGTAAATAAATAACAGCAGGTAGGACCTTTGGCAGTGGTTACATCTGAAACTCATGTAGCACTGTGTGTCAGCTGTCCTTCAATCAAAACAAAACAAGAAAAATAAAAAGAACTTTGACAGTGGCATTAAAGAAGGTTCCTGAAATAATTATGGTAATCATCTATTTCATGGACTTCGTTTCATGTTAAAGACCCCTCCCTCCATGATTTCCTTGAAATATGTATTATAATTTTCTGAATGGATACTATAGAAAGGAACCTAAGCCAAGGGACAAGCAGCAAGTAGCAAGTAGCAGATATAATACTTATTGGCAGAGTCTGTAAAAAGACTACAGGAGTGCATCCGATAGACCTCTCTATGATGGTGCCTATTGAGCACTTGAAATGGGGCCAATGTGACTGAGGACCTAAATTTAATTTAAATTAAATATAAACTTAGGTGACTACATGTGGCCACCAGCAGCTATGTTGGACAATACAACTCTCTTGTTTGCTTTTGAGAGGAAAAAACAAAAGGAGGGTAAAAGGAAAAAGAAGACCTTAGGATCGCAGACTCATGATCTTAGAGATGAAAGGGATTTTAAGAGATCTAACTTAGTCTATTATGAGGAAAGTAAGGTGGTCTTATCCCCATTCACAGATGAAGCAGGGTCAGCCTACCTTCCTCCACACTCTTCTCCTCCCCTTCACCCCTCCTCCTCCTCTTCTTCCTCCTCCCCCTTTTTCCTCCTCCTCCTTTTTTGAGTTACTGAGATCTTTTTGGCATAATCTTGAGGAATACCTAGATTTTAGGAAAAAAGTATTACAATACTTTTTAGCATCCACTATTTAACTCTATTAGTTATTAGGAATACCCCATGCCCCCTGGAGTCTGGATAACAGTCTGTGGGTTAAGTACCAATCTCTAAAGCTTCCACTTAAGAAAGTACAATAGAGGGGCACCTGGGTGGCTCAGTCGTTAAGCGGCTGCCTTCGGCTCAGGTCATGATCCCGGAGTCCTGGGATCGAGCCCCGCATCAGGCTCCCTGCTCTGTGGGAAAACCTGCTTCTCCCACTACCATTCCCTCTGCTTGTGTTCCCTCTCTCGCTGTGTTTCTCTCTGTCAAATAAATAAAAAAAAAAATCTTTAAAAAAAAAAAAGAAAGTACAATAGAATATAAGTGATAACCCTCAACATTACTAGAGGGATAACCTAGTATTCTCTAAATCTTAAAATGAGAAAAAAGTAATTTGCAAACTTTGATACTTTTACCTATTCTCTAGTTACAAATTACTTCAAATTGCATTGTGCTTTACTTAGCTATCACATCCTCCCTGTTGTTTTTAAGTTATTCCCCTATTTTTCTATTTCTGTTTTATATCATTATATGTTCTGGAGTGCTTGTTTTTGTTGTTGTTTTCAAAGATTTTATTTATTTATTTGACAGAGAGAGAGATCACAAGTAGGCAGAGAGGCAGGCAGAGAGAGAGAGGGAAGCAGGCTCCCTGCTGAGCAGAGAGCCCGATGTGGAGCTCGATCCCAGGACCCTGAGATCATGACTTGAGCCAAAGGCAGAGGCTTTAACGCACTGAGCCACCTAGGCACCCCTGGAGTGCTTGTTTTTTTAAAGTCACCATTTCAATTTCAGGCTTTTTTCCTCTAAAGCACAATGTGGATAAAATGATAGTCTCTTTCTCTCAAACTAGTGCTTTAAAATACCCTTAATTGGGAAATAGAAAGGAAATTGGAGAGAACCAATCAGCAGTGTTGAAAATGAGAAAGGAGTAGTGTCATAAAAGGAGGAAGTGTGGCAAGCCCTGAAATTGACCCCTCCCCCTTATTTACCTTATTTATTTACTTACTTATTTTGTAATCCTTATTTTTGGTAACAAGGAAGGGCGCATCAGATGTAACATGTCTTCTCTCTTTCTTTTTAAATGTAATTTAATTTTTTTAGTGTTCCAAGATTCATTGTTTATGCACCACACCCAGTGCTCCATGCAATACATGCCCTCCTTAATATCCACCACCAGGCTCACCTATCCCCCGACCCCCTCCCCTCCAAAAACCCTGAGTTTATTTCTCAGAGTCCACAGTCTCTCATGGATCATCTCCCCCTCCGATTTTCCCCAATTCACTTTTCCTTTCCTTTTCCTAATGTCCTCCATGTTATTCCTTATGTTCCACAAGTAAGTGTAACCATATGATAATTGACTTTCTCTGCTTGACTTATTTCACTCAGCATAGTCTCCTCCAGTCCTGTCCATGTTGATGTTATAGTTGGGTATTCATCCTTTCTGATGGCTGAGTAATATTCCATTGTATATATGGACCACATCTTCTTTATCCATTCATCTGTTGAAGGGCATCTTGGCTCTGTCCACTGGCGATTGTGGCCATTGCTGCTCTGAACATTGGAGTACATATGGCCCTTCTTTTCACTTCATCTGTATCTTTGGGGTAAATACTCAGTAGTGCAATTGTAGGGTCCTAGGGTCGCTCTATTTTTAATTTCCTGAGGAATCTCCACACTGTTTTCCAAAGTGGCTGTACCAGCTTGCAATCCCACCAACAGTGTAAGAGGGTTCCTCTTTCTCACATCCTCTCCAACATTTGTTGTTTACTGTTTTATTAATCTTTGCCATTCTAACTGATGTAAGGTGGTATCTCAATGTGGTTTTGATTTGAATTTCCCTAATGATGAAGAACATTTTTTCATGTGTCTGCTAGCCATTTGTATGTCATCTTTGGAGAAGTGTCTGTTCTTGTTTTCTGCCCATTTTTTGACATGGTTATCTCTAACACGTCTTCTCAGTAGAGGGATAGTCTTATTTCATCATAGAAGTTTAAGAGCTGCATATTTTATACTTCGCTAATTCTACCTTGGAGTAGCCAGTGTATAATAGGCACTTAGTAAATAGTTATTTAGGAGCCTAGGAAGTAAGGACAGATGAGTGAGTAAATTATAGTGCTTCCTGTAAGATTCTGTCATACTTAGTGTCTACGTGCTGTAGGTTAAATTATGCCCCTGCCTCTCTGGTTTATTTATTTTATATATTCTGAAGAACTCATTGCTTAAAAGTTGTCATTTCAGGGCATTTCTTTATGAATCAGTATATGATTCGCTGAAGTGATGATTTCATGTTTTTGTAGCATCCCAGAAGAGATATCTTATTGAAAAGCAAAAATCACAGGGTGCGTGGCACGCTCAGTCGGTAGGGCCTGCAACTCTTGAACTTGGGGTCCTGCGTTCAGACCCCACTTTGGGTCTAGAACTTACTTAAAAAAACCAAGCAAGCAAGCAAACAAACAAACAGAAACAGGAGCACCTGGCTGCCTTCGTTGGTAGAGCATGTGACTTTTTTTTTTTTTTTTTTTGAGAGGGAGAGAGAGAGTATATGTGAGGGGGTCGGGGGAAGGGCAGAGGGAGAGAGAATGTGAAGCAGGCTCCACCACCAGCATGGAGCTCAGTGCAGGGCTTGATTTTACAATCCTGAGATCATGACCTGAGCTGAAATCAGGAGTTGAAAGCTTAACCCACTGAGCTACCCAGGTGCCCTGCACGTGACTCTTGATCTCTTGGACATAGGTTTAAGCCCTATGTTGGATGTGGAGCCTGCCTAAAACAAAACAACCCCAAAACCCCAGAATCACGCTACTGGAATTCTAGTTATTCACAGAGAAGAACAATTACTTTTATGGATACCTTCTTATTTCAGTGATTGAAAATAGAACTTCTAATAGAGATTGAGAGAGGCCTTTTCTAAAATATAATCTTATTTTTTCGCCAAAAGTTTATTACTCTATTTATATGTATATGTAATCTATATTATATTGTTTAGATTATTTCATTCACCAAGTCAAAACCAGTCTCTACAATGCTGCCAGCTTATTTGGATTCCCATTCCAGCTGACCACAAAACCCATGGTAACTTCTGCTTGTAATGGAACACGGAATGTGGCCCCTTCAGGAGAGGTCAGTGGGGATAGGGTTATGTTGGGGCTATTGATCCTTGTACTTAATCATTAAAGTTAAAATTTAGAAATTTTCTTTTTAGGAATTGAGTGGAATGACATTTCTTTCCAGAATATTGATGTTTTTGTTAGCCTTGATATAAAGACCAAGAAGTTTAAGAAATTACACATTTAAAAAATATTTGTAAAAGAGCCTAATTACTAATACATCTGCTTTTCTTGTTTAAGTATATAAAAAGAACGAGAATTGTTATTTTATACATAATTTTGTGAGTCTTTACCAATTAAACTTTTGGTCTTACGGATGATACCTCTTCTGTGAGTTAGTGAAATAATCACCAATAGAGTGATTTTTTTTTTAATGTTAAAAACTTATTTAAATTCTAAAATTGAGATACTACAGAGGTGATTCTATTTGATTTTAAGGTATTTTCGAACTCTTCATCTTGTGAACTGACAGGTTCTGGATCCTGGAACAACATGCTGAAACTGGGTGAGGTGGTCAAAAATCTTCCTGCTTTCCATTACCTCTTTCTGCCTCTGTTTTCTGAGTTTTGAGAATATGAAAAGAAAACAAACACTGATTTGGGTTGGGATGAGAGCACAGACATATTCTCTCTACCTTCTAAAAATTATTAAATAGTTTTCTTTTAGAATTGTCATTGAACTTACTGTTTGTGTTTTCTATTTGTATTACCAGTGTCCTTGATATGACTTAGTTGAGAATTCACTCATTAAAAAAACTGAAAACATTTCCTTAGAGCTTACTCTGTGTAAGGCATGTGTTTGGTTATCAAGAATAACAAAAAGACAAAATAATAAATAAAACCTTTCACAACAAAATACAAAACAAATAACAAAATAATAAAACCCTGTCTTTGAGAGACATCATCTGATTAGGGAGCAACTTTAGGTTTCTAGTTCTCATAGTTTTATGGATTAGGAACCTCCATGTTATTCTTGGAGCCCAAAATTGAATTGTAATTATTGTACATAACTGTATAAAATTCCACCATGGGGAAAAATAGGAAGAATCCAGACCCCTGATAATGGTTGGGATCTATGTCACACAGGCCTATAAAGTTTGAGATAAAGGGATAAAAGCTTTTAGAAAAGTTGTGGGTTCAGAAGTCAAAAGTGGAAGAAACTAAGGAAATGATAAAAACCTTACAGTAGTAAGTTTCCTTCTCAAGCCTTTTAAGTAAAATATTTCTGGTGGCAGAGAAGAGCAAAGGGGAGTAAATGCATACCCCTGAGTCTGAGAATCTAATTCTAAAGGACCTGGAACAAAGATGATACTTTTTTGGAGTCTTTCATTACATTTTAAAAGTTAATACAAATTAGGTTTTATAATCTATTCATATTGTTTGAATATGTAAATCTTAAAAATTATCATTTAAATGGACATGTGGAAGGGGTGGTATGTTTGTCTTGTGCCTGAGGCATTAGCACTATGTTTCTGTGTGTTCGTGTAGCCTTGCCAGAGAAGCACAGGTGTTCCTGGGGCAGGTTTCTTGTATAAAGAAGTCTACAGTCTCTTGTTTGAAATCCTTGAAGATGTGCTGGGGAATTTAGAATTTTTCATATTTTAGATATATTATCTTTTTTGAGTATTGTTTTAAAAAATCCCATTAGAATTGAACATCGGTTCAAATCAAGTTTGGCAAACAAAGGAATTCAGGTCAGTTTAAGTTCTGCTGCTACAGTTTTATGAAAAAACTCAATTTTAGATCTCTTTCCATTTTGGAGTCTTCGGGGGCTCCCCAGCTGAGTAGCTCCAGCAGTAAATATAGCTGATGAAAGTTTGGTTACCCTTATATGAAGTACAGTAACCATCTCACAAGTGTTAGAAGCTTCTGGTGGAATGTGGTAACACATAGTAGGTTTTCGTTTACAAATAACTTCTGTCTTCTTGGGAAAAATAGATAATTTGAACAACTCACTTAATTTGGTTAGATTACATGGAGTTTGTAACCATTGAGTTCCTTATGCTTCTTGATGGACCCAGAAAGTGAAATGAGAAAAGCTTACCTGTGAATTTTTATTTTCTCTCTGAGATCAAAGACAAACTAAGCACTATTACTTTTTCTTCAGCTTTTAGAGTTTGTGCTGGATCTCTGTATAGTAATAGCATTTGAGAGAATAAGGTATTTCCTTCTATAATGCAGATTGTTCACAGATTTTCTAATGCAGACTGTTCATAGGTGTGGGATTTGTTTGTTTGTTTTTTTACAATTACAAATGCATTTTTTAAAATAGGTAATAAATCTCCTAATGGAATAAGTGACTATCCAAAGATCAGAGTGACAGTAACCCGAGATCAGCCTCGCAGAGTCCTGCCTTCCTTTGGGTAAGCATTAAATTCTGCCTTTTTGTAAATGGAAACTTAGCACTTACTAGGTGTTCACTCTTGCTAGGCATTCCCACTGTCGTTCTATCATGTAAGCTTGTTAAGTAAGTAGTCTGAGGTTAGTAGCTTGCCAGATACCGTACAGCTATTGAGAGATTTGAACTCAGGTGTGTGTTACTTTCTCTTCACATAAGCATATAAGCATATGCTTATAGGATCTGATTTTGAAAACATTTTAAAAAAGATTTGTTGCTCACTTCTAAACTTTGTTTTTTTAAAGGATTTTATTTATTTGAGAGAGAGAGAGCACAAGCAGTGGGGAGGCCAGAGAGGGAGACTGAGGGAGAGTATCTCCAGCAGACTTCATGCTGATCGTGGAGCCCCACATTGGTCTCAGTCCCATGACCCTGAAATCACAACTGGAGCCGAAACCATGAGTTAGACACTTAACCGACTTAGCCACCAGGCGCCCCTAACTTTAGTTTTTTCATTAAGTTTTTTTTTTATTCCAGTACAGTTAACATACAGTATTATATTGTTTCAGGTTTATAATCTAGTGATTAAACAATTCTGCACATTACTGAGTGCTCATCATGATAAGTGTACTCTTTAATCCTCAATACCTATTTTACCCATCTCCCCACCCACCTTCCCTAAACTTTATTTTTTCCCTAACCTTGATTTTTTTTTTTTAAATATTTCCACTCTTTTTTTTTTTTTTTAAAGATTATTTATTTATTTATTTGCAGAGAGAAAGAGATCACAAGTACGCAGAGAGGCAGGTGGAGGGAGAGGGGGAAGCAGACTCCCTGCTGAGCAGAGAGCCTGATGCAGGGCTCAATCCTAGGACCCTGAGATCATGACCTGAGCTGAAGGCAGAGGCTTTAACCCACTGAGCCACCCAGGTGCCCCAAGATCTACTCTTTTAGTAACTTTCAAATACAACATGGCATTATTAACTATAGTCACCATGATGTGCATTACATCCCATGACTTAACTGATTTGATAACTGGAGGTTTGTACCTATGAGTTTGGCTTTATTTGCTTTTTTGATTCCACATATAAGTGAATCATATTTGTCTTTCTCTGTCTGACTTATTTCACTTAACATCATACCCTCAGGGTGGGTCCATCTGTGTTTTTCCAAATGGCAAGATTTCCTTCTTTTTTATGATTGACTAACATTTCAATGTGTGTTTTCTTTATTCACTCATCCATCGATGGACACTTAGCTTGCTTCCCTGTCTTCGTTGTTGTAAACAATGCTTAGGTGGACATGGGGATGCAGATATCTTTCAATATTAGAGTCTTTGTTCAAATATCTGGTAATGTTTGGTCCTCCATTCCTGTTTAAGAATGAGACATTTACTGAAAAGCAGCCCCTTTGGAGTTGGATAAAAAGCTGATTGTAGGGCTAAGCGAGAAAGTATGAACAAGTATCATTTTGTTATTTCTCATTTAATTCCATTAGAGTCAGAGGATACACTGTAGTATAATTTCAGCTCTTTAAAATGTGTTAACATCTGTTCTGTGTCCTAGAATGCGGTCTGTCTGGGTGATGTTCAGTGTGCACTTGAAAAGAATATGTATTCTGCTATTGTTAGGTGGAATGTTCTATAACTGTCACACAGGTCAAGTTGGCTGATAATGTTTAACAGGTCTTACTGAGTTTCTATTTTTTTGCTGATTGATAAATGAGGAGTGTTGATATTTTCTACTGTAATTGTGCATTTGTCTATTTCTCCATCTAGTTATGTCAGTATTGCCTTCATGTATTTAAAACCCTGCAGATGAGTACATTTGACCCAGATTCACCAGTTACCATTTTGCCACATTGCTTCATCATGCTCTGTCACATATACCTAAATTTTTTTTCTGAAACATTTGAGAGTCTTAGACTCATGCCCCTTTAATCATAAGTGCATGAGTGTGTTTATTTCTTAAGAGTGAGGATGTTGATTTATATAATCATAGATAAGCAAAATTAGAAAATTTAACTTGATACAATACTATTAGGTAATTTCACTTAAATTTTTCCGTTATAGAGATGATTTTTTCTGGTCCAGGATTCAGTGCAGTATCATATATTACATTTAATTTTCATGTCTTTTTGATCTCCTTTTATCTGGAACAGTTCCCTAGCCTTTCTTTGTCTATGATGGCATGGATATTTTTAAAGAGTAGAAGGCATTTCTTTTGTAGAATGTTCTCTAATTTTGTCTGATATTTACTCATTACTTGTTCAAGATATATAGTTTTATTTTGTTTGTTTATTTGGTAAAAATAGTACATCAGTGGTTTATCCTTTTGAAAACATCACATCAGGGGCGTCTGGGTGACCCAGTCATTAAGTGTCTGCCTTCGGCTCGGGTCATGATCCCAGGGTCCTGGGATCAAGCCCTGTGTCGGGTTCCCTGCTCTGTGGGGGGCCTGCTTCCTCTCCTACTCTCCCTGCTTATGTTCCCTCTCTGGCTGTCTCTCTGTCTTGTCAAATAAATGAAATCTTTAAAAAAAAAAAAGAAAACATCACATCAAGAGGGGTAGAATACCAGTTTGACACATTATTGGTAACTGCAGGAGAGACAGGCTCTGTCACCAACAACAAGGATTAGGAGGGGGCCTCATGACTTCCATTTCTTTAGCTATTGTAGCATTTAGTAGATATTTACTGAGGATTAGGAGGGGGCCTCATGACTTCCATTTCTTTAGCGGTTATTAATGTAGCATTTAGTAGATATTTACTGAGTGCCTTTTGGCTTAGATCCTGTGCTAGGATACAGTAGTGAAAGGAGGTAAACTCTGTTTTCATGGAATTTGAAGGTTAGTGTGGGATGTAGACATTAAACAAATAATGACACCAGTAATTAATTCCAGTGGTGTCAGGTGACTAGAGAAAAGTGTAGCACCAGAGGAGGGTATGTGTCACCGAGAGCTAAAGCCAGAGTTGTGTTTGGGCAGTTGGGCACGAGGAAGAAGGAAGAGGCTTTCGGGTGGCAATCCTGGTGACCACAAACAGACATTCCATAGTGGGGTGCCCTCTGCTCTAGAGATAGATTTAATTTTTGTGAATGGTAGGTAGTTGTCTGATTTGACAGGAGCAGGCTTAACCTAGGACGAACAGCTTAATCACAGGATGGTCTGGAGCTTAAATTCCAGCAATTTAAGGAGTTTGATGGTAACTTTTTCTTTTCTTTTTTTTCTGTCTCTCAGTTTTACTTTGAACTCAGAGGGGTATAACCGAAGACCAGGTGGCCGTCGTCATAGCAAAGGCCCCTCAGAGAGTTCCTTAACCTGGAAGCCTCAGGAACAGGTTGGAACAGAGATGATTTCTGAAGAGGGTAGTAAGGGTCTGAGGCGTCCCCACTGTACCGTGGAGGAGGTAAGCCCTTTTAGCCTCTGATCTCTTTTAAAAAATAGTTCATGAATTTTTAGGGGAATAAATAATATGTGGGGACAGAAAAGTGTACAGTGACTGTAAATTTCCCAGTCTCCTTTCCAGTACCTGACCCCACGACCCTGTCTGATGGTTAGCAAGTTAGCAAGTAACTACTGATATATTTGTATGTACCCTTCCGGAGATACTGTATATATACATAATTCATCAATTTTCAGATGTTTTTTTCACTATAGGACAGAAATAGGACAGCATGAAAAGGAATCATGCTAGGAAGAGAGGAGATTCCTTTTGGGTTTTTGAATTCTTCTACTAACTTGTTTCTTTTATAAGGCATAACTGTGACGACATAAGAGAAGTAAACAGCGAACGTATCCACTTTTTCCTTTTTCAGGGCACTTGGCATGATATCTTCGTCAACAGTCTTCTTTTTACTTCTCTCTTGAGGTCTTTGCTTATTCTAGGAGAATTTAAAATTATTCCTGTACTTGGCATTTCCCAGGACCATTACCTATTGGAATTTGCTAGATGGTTTTCTGAGCCATTTAGTTTCATTGGTCAAAGAATTATTTATTGGAGGTCCAGGTGTTGTGCTAGTTGTCAGCAATTCAAAAATTGAATAAAATATGGTCCCCTTCCCTTAGGAGCTTGTACCTAAATAGTTGTAATCAACAGAGGCAAGCAGAGAGAGGAACAGACTTCAGTATCTCTTAGATGAGAAATCACAGATGGGGCTAAGCAAAAATATAGAGTATACACAGGATATATTCTAGAAATATTGGAAGGTAATATTAGCCAGTCCATATCCATTGGGTAAGGGTAATGTAAAGTTGGAAGGGCCTGAGTCTCAGATTTCAGTCTTGGATAAATACATTTCACTGATGAAGGTACCCTATGTGTTTAGGGGGAAGATGATGACTTCAGTTTTGGACATGTTTAAAGTGCCTGTGAAACATGCAAGAAGACCTGTCCTGTAGACTCTTGGATATAGGAGAGGGAGAAATGAGAAGAAGGCAGGGTTAGAGACACATTTCTGAATCTTCTGTATATTGGTGTTTGATAAATCAAGGGAGTTGGAGAGGGTACTTAGGGAGAGAATGTAGTGTGAGAGGAGATAATGGGCAGACCATCGGCATTTGAGGGCAGGCAGAAGAAGTAATTGGCAGTGGAGACTAAAAAGATAAGAAATCAGGAGTGTATTGTCTAGGAAAGCAAAGGGAGGTCAGCAGGGTGAGGTGTTGGAGAGAGAGGGGGCCGAGGAAGTGTCTGCCGGATCTGGCTGTGGAAGTCATCGGTGACTTTGATGAGACCAGATGCATTTTGGAAACTGAATGTTCTGAATATGCAGATGGATTATTTCTGTTGAGTTTTTTGTGGTTGACAAAAACTGTCAAAAACCCAGATGCCATCAGTCTAGCAGATAATGTAAATGAGTGGAACAGGCTGGAATGAGTGGCCCATCTAAGGAAAATAGCCCTATGCAGCTCCAGATTGTTGATTCAGTTTTTTGAAAGAGGCCAGAGTTTTAGATTTTTCTTTTCAAATTATGAAATTGGTAATTCAAAAAATTTAAAAAGTTCTGGCAAATAAAACGAATCTATGGGCTGCATTAGACCTCTTAGCCTGTGTTTGTGATTTAATGATAGCTTTAATGTGTTAACACTTAAATGACATCCTTTCTTTTATTTAGGGTGTTCAAAAAGAGGAAAGAGAGAAATACCGAAGGTTATTGGAGCGACTCAAAGAAGGTGGTCATGGAAACTCTGTCCCTCCTGTAACTCCAACTTACCACAGGTGAAAATGAGCTAACAAAATAAATGCTTTGCCACACATCTTTTTCCTTATTTTTGGAGAGGGGGTTGGCAAGAAAGGCTTTGTTGGAAAAAGAGGTTTACATTGAGAGAAATAGCCTTATAATTTGCTTGAACATAGTATCTAGTAATAAGATGTATAGAGTGCAGTGGTTTTACAAAATAGATTTTTCTGTTAGCTTTAGAATCTTTTGCTCACACAAACTCTTGAAACTACTCTGATATAGAAAAGTAGAATTACAGGTTGAAATCAAGTTCTTAGGGAGTAGAGCGTTTTTTCAACCTGTCCAGCACACACATTTCCTTTAGTCTCTTACCTTTTTTTTTCTCTTTCCCCCTCCTTCTCCTTTCCTGCCCAGTTCTCCCTCTTTCCCACGCTAGCCTCTCTCTCTGATACGCAGACAGTCCCTATGGCATGTCAGTGAATGCATTTTTGCATGATTGAAAGTCCTCCACTTAAGAGATAAAAGTTGCCCCAGGGAATAGAAAGTTTTCTTTATAAGACTTCTTGTTAAATATTCTAATGCTTTGGGCAAATAGATGACAGTGGCAGAGGAGCTGATGTCTGGCCTTATGTTCACCTGTAAAAAAGGGACAAAAATATGTGAGTACAGGATTGAGGCACACAGGATAATTCTAACAAGTGGTATGAGAATACACAGCAGCGATGTGGGGATCCTGGAAGTTATGTAACAGCAAGTTGAAGGTGAAAGTCACAAGTCTGTCTAGCTTGTTGAATGTACAAATAGCAAAAGATTATTTGTCTAGGAATTTTAACTTTTGTTGAGTTTTTTTTTTTTATTCGTTTACTCAGGCAGAATGTTAATATTTTCTCTGTTTTGACTAGTCACTGTTGAAAGCAACAGTATGCTTCACGGGGTTTTGCTCTTGTCGTGTTGGCAAAATCCTCAAACTATTTTGCTGTTTACATTCCTGCTTTTATTGTATTGTTTTAGGATCCATTTCATTATGTCATTTAAAATTTTTCATCTTTTAACTTGAGTTTTGTAATACTGAGCTTTTTTGGTTGAGATGGTGCTGGGGATTGAGAACGTCCAATTTTACCAACATTGAAACTGGAGGTTAGGGTAACTTGGTTGAAATATTAGCATCAGGCTTACACTGCTTGTATCCAAGCAGTGTACTTACACTTACACTGCAGTCCCAGATGGTGCTGTGTTGCATCTTCTCCTAATTTGATGTTACAGGGTAATCAGTAAGCCCTGTCTTGTCAGATGGAGATAATGAATATTTATGGTAGACTTTTCTTCTGTATCTGACCTTCTTCACTTTTTGTGTTCCTAAGCTCTCAAAGAAGTCAGATGGACACATTAAAGACCAAAGGCTGGGGGGAAGAGCAAAGTCACGGAGTCAGAACAACTCAGTTTGTTCCAAAGCAATGTGAGTTCCCAGATCTAGCCCTATCTCCATATATTGACCTTAGTTCATGTGCACATGAAATTGAGAAATGACATCCTAGTGAGAGATGGTGTACCAAAGTTTAAAACATTGTCAGACCCCAGGGCTTTGACTTGGGCATATCCAGTACAAGTAGTTTAGTAAAAAGGCTATTTCAAGACTAAGTAGAGTTATAAGATACCTCTTGATTATTATTCCTAGCTTCTACCTAAGCAAATATTTTGTGAGCCTGAAATTAGTTTCTTAATATCTATTTTATTAATTGCTTTATATTTCTCCACTAGCTGTTCACTAAATGGCACTAAATGATAAGTGAATGTCTTGTTACTTTGGAAACTATGTAAGTTGTAATTCTAGCTGTATGATTGATTAATAAAGGAAACACTCAATCTCTTCTTTATCATCTTCACAGACAGAGTTGTTGAAACAAGGGGACCTTTATGCTCAGTGAGAAGTGAGAAGAGGTACATGGTTCAGCTCATTCTAAGTTTTCTTTTGATACATTATTTTCTTCATAAGCGATATTGATGAATAACTATGTCAAAAGCATTATGAACTCCCCTTAGCTCTGGTAGCTGGCCAGCATATATGGGTACACGGGTAGCTGTTGTGTTGGATGCCCACTTTAGCTCGGATGGTGCCCTCCTGTCCTGGGCATTAGGGGTTGGGACATGCAGGTGCCACTTGGATAGGAGTATGGTTGTGGTGGGCATCTTTAGGCATTAGCACCTCTAGTATAAGAACAGTGAAGGCAGTTCTGTGTGCCTTTAGGATTTTGGATGATAGTTCCTTTATAGCAGAGTTTGGGGTAAGCTATGGCCCTTGTCTAAATCTGGTCCACCTGCCTATTTTTTTTAAGTAAAGTTTTATTGAAACACATTCATGCTAATTCATTTACATAGTTTGGCTGTTTTTAAACTATGATGGAAGTTGAGAAGATGTGACAAAAACTGTAAGACTTGGGGTACCTGGCTGATTCAGTCTGAAGAGCATGTGACTCTTGATCTTGGGTTCCTTAGAGTCATGACTTTGAGCCCCCCATGTTAGACATAGAGGTTACTTAAAAAGAAAAAACACTACCAACAAAAAACCAAAACCTGTAAAACTTGCAAAGCCCCAAATATTTACTCTCTGATCCTTTTTCAGAAAAACTTTGCTGACCTTTGGTTTAGAGGACTAGATAAACTCAAGGTGGTTTTCGTTGACAAATTATTAACTCTTATTTTTAAAATTAGTCTCATATGTGCCACTTAAAATTATCCAGTCTATACTCTCCCAATATTTTTCCTCAGGTGTTGTTCAAAGGGGAAAATTTCTGATACAGAGAGGACAGTTGGAATCAGACTTGAAAATGAAGGTGTAAGTGGAAACCCTAGTTAAATTTTATGTTGTTTTACTCTTTCACCTGACCTATGTTAAAATTTTGGTGCTCATGAAAAGAAAGATGAAAAATATTACTTTGATTTCTAATTTCATTATTTTCTTTGAAAAAGTAGCAGGGGTTGAAGAGATACAACTTTTCGCTTCCTTCTGAATTCCCAGATTTTTACCTCTGCATGGTAGCCACCTTTTCTGTAAGAGAGACCAACTTGCCTCCATCCCAACCCTTATCTGTAGTACCTGGTTTCTTTTGGAGAATTTTAAAAAACTATACGGTTTCTAGGAAAGATATGTTCAGGACCTTTTTAGATTCAGGATCTGATTTATTTAAAAATTTAGCAATCTTATGCTTAATTGGACTTTACATTTTTTGGTGTAAGTACTGGAATAAAAAGTGTTCTGGTGATCTCCATAACAATACCAACATTTTAAATAATAGCAACAGAGCGTTTTGCTAAATAGTCTGTATCCAAAAGAAATACATTTCTAAATTAAAGGCAAACTTGAAGTTTTAGATTATTTCACATTTTAGATACATAGAAATACCAAAGTTTAGGGCGCTGCATTATGTGAAGTAGCAGTTCGATCAAGTTTTTCTTCTCCCATTAGACCTCTTTGTAAGGATGAGTATAGGTCTCCGAACATCCCCGTTCCCAGTCATCTGCAGCGAAGCCTTCTGTATTGAGTGACTGTTTTTCGCCTGTGGCACACCAGCTGCAAAAGCGGGGGAAACTCTGCCTGAGAGAGCACAGAGAGGGAGTTTATTTGGAAGCCTGCTAAAGACTACCTGGTGCTTCTCTCTGTGCCGAACCTGAAGGCTGTGCTGTGTGGGGCCGTGGGGAGGGGCCAGCAGCTGCTGGACCAGGATCCCTGGCAGTGACCTAGAGTGGAGAGTACTTGCTCAGCCTGTTGAGACTAGTGTGGTTCTCGTCTAAAGGTCTCTTTCTAACTCAGTTTCTTAATTTTAAAAGCTGGTCTACTGGATGACTTAAATTCACTATTAAACTATTAAAGGGTCACAATAAGGAAGGATATTGTCAGAGTTTCTGGAATGCTGGCAGAGTTCTATTTGCTGACCCAAACAGTGCTTACATAGGTGTTAATTTTACAAAGATCAAGTGGTACGTAAATGTTTGTACATTTTTCTGTAGTAAATAATTCCTTTTAAAAAATGAAATGGATTAAGTTTCCTCATTATAAGGATTGTAGTACTTTATTCTGAGTGATGGGATTATGGGTCATAGGTTTTGCTTTTTTAAAACACTTCAAAATGTCTTATAAGCATCTTATTTTTCATTGGCCTAAGAGTACTGAGAATACTTTTCTTGCTGCCTGCAGGGAGAGTGATGACTGTTCTGTTTCATGGTTAAAACTGAGAAGCCCTGGGAGCCTTAGGTCTTGAGCATTTTTTTGTTCCTCTTGCAGGGACAGGCAGATAGACAAAATCTCCTTCACTTACTGGGAGATTCGCTAATTCTCTCAGGATAATGGCACTGTTCTATGTTTCATGTGTTATGTGTGTTTATATGTGTAAATATCAAACATGTCAATAGAATATAGACACTTTTTTGATCAGAGGAGGGGACACCAGCTGGAACCTGACCTATCCGAAGAGGTGTCAGCCCGACTCCGCCTGGGCAGTGGGAGCAATGGCTTACTCAGGAGGAAAATGTCAATACTTGAGACAAAAGAAAAACATTGCTCAGGCAAAGAGAGGGATAAAAGGATGGATGATCTTCTTGAACTTACAGAGGTATTATTTCTTGTGTTGATCAGAATAAGAGGCATGTTTTTAAATGACTTCGGTTGCCAAGAATTGAACACATGTTTTATTTTGAGGAGTTTCTCCAGGCTAGGGATGAGTGTATGAGAGAAATCAGGTCCAAGGGCTGTCCAGTCACTGGCTACATTGATGATTAGTGATCTATGAAGGTGACCTAAGGGATCAGATTAATGTTCAGCAAATGTGAGTAGACATGTTTGTCACATATCTTGGAATATAATGGGTTCTTTGCAGATTTTTATTCAAATATTTTGGGTTACATAGTATAGGTTTTGCATTAGGAATGAGTTAATTGCATTTTCTAAAAGTGATTCTTATTTACTAAAATGTCCCTGTCATTGATTATTGCATTTGAAAATAGTACAAACTTACTTGAAAAACCAAGGAAATGAAGGTAGTTAAAAATTCTCATTTTAAAAGTGAGCCCGTATCTTGGCTCCTTTTCCAATGTTGTGTTAGTAGGTGGTGATCAGTCAGTCCTATGCAGTGAGAACCTGTTGAGACTTACTATATATTGGACATGCAAGTGGAGCAATCCATAAAATGGCACAATTGTGAGCAGTGGAGGAAGCAGGATTTAAAATACTTGAATGAAACTAATTTCTGTTGGGTTTATGGATTCATCTCAGTAGCTTAAGTATGCATTTATTTGCATCATTCTTCAGAATAATAAAGCCATCTATTCAATGTGGACCCAGTTGGTAGACCACTGCCGTGTTTTCCAGTTTCTTCCTGTTTGCTTATTCCCTTCATGTCCAAACTGTATAGTATCATCTCTTAGGGATCTTAATTCATTACTCTGATGATTTTAAAGAAAGGTTAGTAGGTAAATAAGGAAAGTATGAAAATACTTAAAGAGTATTGTGAAAGGAGCAAAGGGTAGAAAGTGAGACACCCCTGGGATCTGTGCTAGGCTCTTCCTTTTAATAACTGACTTGGAGCATATAACCTAAATTCTCTGAGTTTCACTGCTTCTATAAAATGGTGATAATACTTTCCCCACAAGCAAGGATTAGTGATGTGCTTCAGGGGTCTGGTACCATGTTTGGCTCATAGTGCTCAATAAGTGGTAGTGGGATAATTGAAACTGTGCTTTAAATGTAAATATTATCAAATTATTGTTTCCAGAAGCTGGTAATTGAACTATTATTTTTATAACTATTAGTAAAACTGCTTTGTACTATAGAGATGGAAAACTTGTTTTAGCCTCAGACTCTTGAAATCTGATTGTGGTTCTATTTAAAATACAACCTCTGGACTTTCTAATTCAGGACATGGAAAGAGAAATCAGTAATGCCCTAGGCCATGGCCCACAGGATGAGGTCCTAAGTAGCGCTTTCAAGCTGCGAATCACGCGAGGTGATATCCAGACCTTGAAGAACTATCACTGGCTCAATGATGAAGTAAGTTGGTTTTTCCCCCCATTCTGTCATTATTCCTAAACCATTTATCATCTATAGCCAAAGTGATTTCTACGTAATTATAAGGGGTTGGGAAAGCAGCTTTTAGTTTCATTTAAAACAAACATCTCAAACCTTAAAACGGTGGTCAATTCTGATTCTTTGCTGCCTTTAATTAGCCATGTTTCCCTCTTCTGCATTGGTGCTTTGTTTCAGCCGCCACTTTATTTACTAGTAGTCTTCAGTGACTTCGTTTTTTTTTTTTTACAAATTTATTTTTTTTAAGTAAGGTCTGTGCCCAATGTGCGATTTAAACTCACGACCCCAACATCAAGAGTTGCATGCTCTACTGACTCAGCCAGCCGGGCACCTCTTCAGTGACATTTTTATAAAACTTGGGTGTAGCTCTTGAATAGAAGGAAGCAGCAAGTGATACTTATTTCAGAGGAATTGTTATAAGAGCCTTTTTATTTTTTCAATAGTAAAGGGATGGATTGATCATTATACTTACATGTTTCTATAAAATGTGTCTTTTTTTTTTTTTTTTTTAGTGATAACTGTAAAAATTTGCCAAATTATCATCTGGTATCCTTACATAGTTAGCTAAAGTGAGCTCTTAGTTCTTGCACATGTTTTAGCTGGTCCTTTCCCTAACTCCCCAGAGTTCTTGCATTTTCCCCCTTTGCCTTCCTTCCTATTCTCCCCTAGACTAATGACATATAAACACATTCTTATAAAACTAGTATTTTTGTTTTACATTATAAATGCTATATATTTATTATAGAAAATTTGGGAAGTACAGGAAAAGTAAAAGAAAAATAACATTCAAATGTGTCACCACTCAAAAATAAAATATTAATGTTTGGGCATATTTTCTTCCAGTTAATTTTTTTTATATATAGTAAAATTTATAAATAGCAAAATTCAATTCTAGTTAATATTTCTGCAAATTTTTTTCATGTGATGAAGTTACATACACCTTTTCATTATTGAAGACTTTCTCCTTGAGTTCCTTGGCTCTTTTACTCACATGCTTCAAAAGTACAATTTCACTCCTTAAGTCCTCCCATTTTGCACTCATTATCTTTCATTTTCCTTACTCTGCGGTAAACAGTCCTTGCATCCCCATCTCTAGTACCTTCCTTTCCTGGAGGTTCTTACCTTCTAATTCATCCTAATTTAGTTAGGTAGAAATTTAGTTTTGGTCATGTACTTGCCATGTTCTGATGTTTACTCCCTTGGTATTATAGGTCATTAATTTTTACATGAATCTTCTGGTGGAAAGAAACAAAAAACAAGGGTATCCAGCACTTCATGCATTCAGTACTTTTTTCTATCCCAAATTAAAGTCTGGCGGTTACCAGGCAGTGAAAAGATGGACCAAAGGGGTCAATCTCTTTGAACAGGAGCTTATTCTGGTGCCTATTCATCGGAAGGTACATTGGAGCCTGGTGGTGAGTTGAGGGGGTTAATTGTTGGAGTCTATATAATGGCTGTTTTCTTGAATAATGAAGGCTACCCTTTTCTGTCCACTTAAAAATCCAGTAATACATATAAAGGCATACCCCTGTAGAGTCCCTTCTTGGTTCTTGAGTTGAACAGCTTAGAAAGCTAGATTGCAATTAATTGAATTTAAATTTAAAAAATTATGTGAAAAAAATATAAAAGATTAAATTATAATCACACACACACAGACACAAAAAGTTATATGGCACACAGGAAAACACCAAAGAGTTTTAGTACACATTGGAGTTCTTTATTTGATTTCTTTAGTTTTGTTTACTAAATGGTATAGTTTTATTATAGAAAAGTAAAGGAATAAAGAAAAAAACCAAGAATAAAAAAATTTCATCACTTTGAGAGGACAGCTAATGTTTTGCTGATTAAGTTTCTAGGCTTTTCTTTGGGACTGGAAGTATATAATTTTATAGAAATGAAGCTCATATCTCATGATACAATATTTTATAAAAAAATGTGTCTTAGAAATCCATTTATGTTGGTACTTGTATTGACTTTTTAAAAGATGTTTTACCTTAAAAAAAAAAAAGTTTTACCTTTTAGAAATAAAATTCTGTTGTGGTTAAGATGTTTCTGGATGTTGTGTTTTTCCATTATAGGTGATAGACCTAAGAAAAAGGTGTCTTAAATATCTGGATTCTATGGGACAAAAGGGCCACAGGATCTGTGAGATTCTCCTGTAAGTAAAGGCTGAAAAGCTTTACTGTTGTATCATTGTGCCCTTGTTCCGTGATCTATCTTCTGTTTCATCCAAGGAGGCTCTGGTGGATGGTAGTGTAATGTTGAGTGAAGGTTATGCTCCCAGTTGTTTAGGAATTGACTTGAATTCATCTTCTTTTAAAAAAACCCCCCTAATATCTGATCTTAACTGAGAGCTCTTATTTAGTGGCATTGGCAATAAGTTTGTCATGCATTGTAATGTAAAATGTATCTTATTAGAATCCTGGGATTTGAATTAGGTTTCTTTGGGATTGACACATTATTCTGAATGTTCTGAAGAACTAGGGTTAACTAGGGTCTTACACCTCAAATTGTTAAACCTGCTCATGTCTCTGCTTTCCATGATAGTTGGGTTCATCTCAGAACCAAGAGGTAACTTCTAAGTTAAAGCATATGGTTTTGGGCAACTATTTCAAATAGTAATTGCTAGAAACCTGCCTTTAAAACATAGCCACTTATTAAGCTGTGTAAAGTGGTGGCACGAATTTCACAGTGAGGAAGCAGTTCAGTAAGAGCAGTCTGTTTTGAACCCCTTCTCACTGGAAGCAAAAGGGGGTTCTTGTTTTTAATTTTAGTAAGGATACTTGAATAAGTTTATAAGGGTACTTTAGTAAGGAACCTCTTAAGTGAAAAGAAAATTTTGTTTTGTTTTTAAAGATTTTATTTATTTATTTGAGAGAGAAAGAAAGAGTGCGAGAGAGAGAGAGAGAGAGAGAGAGCGCGCACAAGCAGGGGGAGGAGCAGAGGGAGAGGAAGAAGCAGGCTCCCTGCTGAGCAAGGAGCCCAGTGTGGGGCTCGATCCCGGGACCCTGGGATCATGACTTGAGCCAAAGGCAGATGCTTAACCGGCTGAGCCACCCAGGCGCCCCAGAAAATTTGTTAACAACAATTAGTTCAATTCTCTCTTTTTCAATATTGTTTTAGTGTAAAAGATCTTTTTTATGTACTATTTATCTTGAAAGTTTAAAAAATTGTAAGATACACGGAATTATTTATAAAGCAGTTATCTCCTAGTTTTTTCCTGTTTAAGATATATATAAAATGTGCACACATATATACATGTGCACAGACACATACATATTTTCACATATATAGAAATATTCTCACTGAAATCGCACAGCAAAGTTTTGTGTCCTGATTATAACAGGATACAAAAAATCATACTTGTCACACCTCACTCTTTGCTTTTTCTTTCTCCCTCTCCCTTCTGTGGGTATCTGAGGCCCACTCTTTCCCAATGCTCCTAGTTCACCTTTCTTTAACTTTTTTTTGCATTATTACCTCCCTCCTCGAGAAAAATGTAATTTAATTTCTCCATGACCAATGAAAATAGTGCTAAGGAATGACTTTTGGTTTGTTGGGTTTAGAGGGCTACAAACCTTTGAAATATCTAAGATTCTTGCCTTCCAAGAACCAATTTCCATCCCCCACACTCCGCTTGGGGGGCGGGATTGCTCCCCCTGAGAGTGCAGCCCAGGCATCCCTGATGCTGGTTGCCTTTACGTGAAGGTTAGAGTGAGAAAGGAGATGCCTGGCTTAAATTTGATAACCCTCCAAGATCTGGATAAACTATATGTAAGTATATATCTCCTAGGAACAAGGAAGTTCCCTTTTGTTTTTAAACCACTGAGGGACTTAGCCATCAGTTTTTTTTTTTTTAATATTTTATTTATTTATTTGACAGAGAGAGATCATAAGTAGGCAGAGAGGCAGACAGAGAGAGAGGGGGAAGCAGGCTCCCTGCTGAGCGGAGAGCCCGATGTGGGCCTCGATCCCAGAACCCTAAGATCATGACCTGAGCCGAAGGCAGAGGCTTAACCACTGAGCCACTCAGGTGCCCTCCCTTTTGTAATCACAATGTCATTATCACACTTAAGAAAATTAGCCATCAGAGGCACCTGGGTGGCTCAGTTAGTTGA
This sequence comes from Procyon lotor, assembly GCA_028646535.1. Taxonomy (NCBI): domain Eukaryota; kingdom Metazoa; phylum Chordata; class Mammalia; order Carnivora; family Procyonidae; genus Procyon; species Procyon lotor. The sequence continues at coordinate 115,715,134 of CM053603.1, forward strand.
ACGTGTGACTCTCGCTTTTGGCTCAGGTTGTGATCTCAGGGTCGTGGGATTTAGTGCTTAGCTGTGTCAGGCTCTGCGCTTATCCAGGAGTTTGCTTGAGCTCTCTCTCCCTCTCCCTGTCTCTCTCTCTCATTAATTAATTAATTAAAAAAAAAAAGAAAATTAGCAATCAGTCATATGTAGTTTTTGGCCCATGTTCTGATTTCCTCAGGAATGTTTTAGTTTTTTGTCTTATCCAGGAAGCTGTCAGAGTTTATGCGTGGTTTTAATGTCTCTTTAGTCTAATTTAGAATAGTCATCCTTTTTTCGTTTTTCATGGCAAAGACTTTTTTTGTGTGGGGGAATCTAGGCCAGTTGTCTTGTTTTATATTTATTTTGATTTTTTTTAAAGATTTTATTTATTTATTAGATCACAGGTAGGGAGAGAGGCAGGCAGAGGGAGAGGGGGAAGCAGGCTTCCCGCTGAGCAGAGAGACCGATGCGGGGCTCGATCCTAGGACCCTGAGATCATGACCTGAGCCGAAGGCAGACACTCAACCCACTGAGCCACCTAGGCGCCCCTATATTTAGTTTAATTCCTAATTGAAGTATAGTTGACACACAATGTTATATCAGTGTCAGGAATGTAACTTAGTACTTTGACAACTCTTTAGTTATGCTGTGCTCACGAGTGTAGGTACTTTCTGTTTTAGATTTTTTTTTTTAACTTCCAGTATAGTTAATATACAGTGTTATATTAGTTTCAGGTGTACAACGTAGTCAATATAGTGATTCAACCATTATAGAACATTGTATATTAATCAGTGTGCATCACGGTAAGTGTGTGCTTAATTCCCTTTACCTGTTTCACCCATCACCCCACATTTTATATCTATTTTTAAGTGAGAAAAAGAAAGTTGTAAAATGAAGTACTTTTTAAAATAAGGTGTGTGTTTTTAAATTGTGTGTGAGGAGTGGAGAACTAGAAGAATACACAGCAAACTTATTTGTAATTACTGCTGGCATGACTATTAGGAGGTCTTTTGCATTTTATATTTTACAGGTTTTAATTTTCTAAAGCATGTACATTTTTTGCAAGCAGGAAAAGTATTAAAAACCAAAGCAATCACATTTTTAAAAAAGCTAGTGAAGATGGGTTTGATAATAGCCTGTTAAACATCCTTTGTAATCACAATGGTAAGTCTCCACAGGGATTCATCAATATATTCCTTCTTTGTTGTTTTTTTAGTCAGTATTTACAGGATGAAAGTAAGACCAAAAGAAATATTGATCTGAATCTTTTAGAGTGGACCCACTACAGCATGAAGCCACATGTAAGTGATGATCGTCTGTATTTGAAGTGCTTTGTTGTATTTACTGACTGTGGCGTATTATGTAGACGTGGCTTCCTCCCTCCCCTCACTCACTCCTAACCATTAGGCATGCATTCTTCTGAAGTATACGTCTTAAGAATTATCTACTTCTAAATCTTTAAAAATTCATTTCACCAAAATGTCTGCTGCTTAGCCTTTATTTCTTGTTTAAATATAAATGTTGGGGCATCTGGGTGGCTCAGTTGGTTAAGCATCTGACTCTCTCTCTCTCTCTCTCTCTAACGATCTTTAGTGAGGTGCAGTTGACATAAGAAAAATGCATTGGACAAGTTTTCACATTGGTATATACATGTGAAACCATCGTCACACCCATGATAATGAAGGTGCCCATCACCCAAGAGCTTCCTTATGCCCCTTGGGGACCCTTCCCTCCAGTTCCTCCCTGGCCCTGTCCTATGCCCATGCTACACAACTCATCTGCTTTGTTAATTTAACATGCTGTTGTTGTCGTCCACTATTTTAGATTGTCGTCCACTATTTTAGATTGTCTGTTGGAAATGATGAATCACACATCATTTTCACTTCATATAAACAATGGTTGTTTACATTTACCTACATCTTTTATCAGTTTATTGGCTTTGGGTTCATTCTTACATCTCAGACTTTTCTTGGGAGATCATTTTTTGGAAACACATCCTTTAAAAAATTCTTGTAGCCAATGTCTGTTGGTAGTAAATGTTCTTAGTTCATGAAAATCTGAAAATGTGTCTACTTCACTTTCATACCGGAAAGATGTTTCTCTAGGTACACAGTTCTAGGTTGTCAGTGTATGTTCACTAACAACTCTGAAAATGAGTCCACTGTGTTCTGGTTTCCTTGTTGCTACTGAGACATCTGATGTATAGCTGCCATTCCTTCGCAGACGATTTGTCCTTTCTTTCTGGATTCTTTTAAGTATCCGACTCTTGATTACAACTTAGGTCATGATCTCAGGGTTGTGAGGACCATCCTATGTTGGGCTCCACAGTGAGCAGGGAGTTGGCTTGAAGATTCTCTGTCCCTCTCCTTCTGCCCCTCCTCTTGTATGTGTGCGTGCGCTCTCTCTCTCTCTCTGTCTCTCAAATAAATCTTAAAATAAAAATACATTGTAGGGTGCCTCGGGTGGCTCAGTCAGTTAAGCATCTGCCTTTTGCTCTGGTCATGATACCAGGGTTCCTGGGATCGAGCCTCGCATTGGGTTCCACAGTCAGCAGGGAGCCTGCTTCTCCTTCTCCCTCTGCCATTTCCCCTGCTTCTGAGTGCTCATGCTTTCTCTCTTTCCGATAAATAAATAAAATCTTTATAAAACAAATTGTAAATAACTATATGCTAGCATCTCTCTCAAAAAAGCTAATAAACTCAAGGCAGCTATTTTTCTTGGTTGGTGCTAATGAAGGTGGAAAGTTCTTGTTACTTACTGGGAATTTTGCATATGTAGGTCTTAAAGGTCCCATGCCACAGGTTCTCAAGACTCAAGTATGCTGTTTGTGAATATGCTTTGTATTTTATTTGCCAGATTTGAATCTCATTCAGGGTTTGAGAATACATACGAGTCCTAATGGCTTCTTTTAAAAGTAAGCTGCATGAATTCAGTTTTAACCCTCATCTGTGTATAATGGCTTCCCTGTCTTTACTCAAAGGATTTTCTTTTCTAAGATGAATAATTAGAAGGTTAAGCTTTGAAATTTCCTGAGGAAAGCATAGATATAAGGTGTCTGTTAGGATGAATACTATGTTCTGGTATGGGGAACGTAAGACAGAAAACAAATTCTCTTCCTTTGTATGTTGGAGTCTGTAGTTCTGTCCGCTCTGTGGGAGATGCTGTGCTCAGGAGAAAAGCATGAGCTACCTACCATATGTGTGGGTGTTGTGCATGTTCCAACGATCTTTTCTTTGTTTGCAGTAATCATCTGTATTTCTTTGAATAAAAATTGAGCTTTTGTCATCTAGAATGTTTTCCAGCAGGGGATTCAGGCTCTCTTGTTCTTACTGTCTCGTGCCTTTTAGAGCTGACAGCCAAAATGTGTACGGGGTTGGCCAAGATTAGGCCAGCGGAGGCCGGGGAATGTGTGACTTTAGCTCACATGGATTGGTTTATGATGCCTTCAGCACTGCTTGGAGTGAGCTATGCTTTTGCCTCAGGACAGAATTGAGCCATCAAAGCAAGATCCTGATTAAAGCCTATCAAGAGGCATTTTTTCTTTTCCCTGCTTGTAGCTGTGGGAGTCAAAAGTTGTGGTCTTACTTTCCTGTCTAGAGAAGAGGAGTTAAACCCTGCGGTATTGAAGTAGGTTAGTTTTATTGTAAGCCTGTTTCTGATTGAGCCATATTTAGCCCTTTTCAGAATTTACAAAGTGCTTCTGAAACCATCCTGACTAGAATTCCTGCTCCTAGTAATAAACTTTCAGTTTGGTTTCTTAGTATGAGAGCCAAGAGATAGAATTCTCACTTTGCTTTTCTTTGTCTTTCTGAAAACTATTTTCCATGGGAGTCACGAACTTCATGTCATGGTGAAGGTTTTTATACTGCATAAAGACTGTTTGGTAGCACCTTTAATATTTACCTTTTAATATCATTTATCCACTGTAATATTTATGAAAAGTCAAAGGAGTTTGTATGTGATGACATTTTATCCCTTTCTCCCTTTTTTTTTTCTTTTTTCTATAATTTTAGGAGATTCCTCAACAGTTGAATGGGAGTGATTGTGGAATGTTTACTTGTAAATATGCAGATTATATCTCTAGGGACAAACCTATCACATTTACTCAGGTGAGTGACGCCTCCTCCTCCCCCAGACTTGTTAGGGAACAAGCTCACTTCTGAGTGCCTTCCCAGGGCCTGGTGCACAGTGAGATCTTAAGAATGGTGGCTGTGCCACTGTATCACTGTTGTCACCCTCAGCCGTGGCCCCACTCCTGCTGGGGTCAGCGTTTGGCACTGCATCTGCACTTAGGTTGCTCCTCCTCTTTGGTGACCTCTTGACTCCAGTGTTCATTAGCTCCTGAGTATTACTGATATTTCAGGCCAAAGGAGGAGGCAAGTAGAGTGTGTGACACCTGGGGAAATCAGGCCTTGTGAGAAGTTAAGCTGTAGGTCTGAGCTAGAACTACAAATGCTCCCTTTCCCTTCTGTGCTGGTTACTTGGGGTTTTCCATGGCTCTGTATTTGAGTGAGAATTCGAGTGTGTTGGGCACTCTTGAGAATTTATGTTTGTAATAGTGGATTCTGAACCTGTTAAAAATATATTTTTCTTAACAGATCTCATTTGGATACATGTTGTCTACCAAACTACTTAATAGGACTAATAACCCTCTTCCAAGCTGGTGAGCAATAGGAAGTAACTAGGGCTCCCATGCTGAATTAATACAATTCTAGTCTAAAATAAGGCACTTTTTATTGGTTAGTTTTAGCAGTTTTACTAAGAATAAATGTGTGATTTTTTTTACTCCCATGTTTTGAGCCATTTATTTATTTTATTTATTTTTTAAAAAGATTTTATTTATTCATTTGACAGAAAGAGATCACAAGTAGGCAGAGAGGGGGAAGCAGGCTCCCCACTGAGCAGAGAGCCTGATGTGGGGCTTGATCCCAGGACCCTGAGATACGACCCTAGCCAAAGGCAGAGGCTTTAACCCACTGAGCCACCCAGGCACCCCTGTTTTGAGCTTTTTTTTTTTTTTTAAGATTTATTTATTTATTTGACAGAGAGAGAGAGAGATCACAAGTAGGCAGAGAGGCAGGGGGAAGCAGGCTCCCCGCTGCGCAGAGAGCCTGAGGCGGGGCTCGATCCTAGGACCCTGAGATTATGACCTGAGCTGAAGGCAGAGGCTTAACCCACTGAGCCACCCAGGTGCCCCTGTTTTGAGCTATTTAAAATAACTTACACATCCATGTGTTAAGACTTTAGGCCCCTCCAGGTAGGAAATCACTAGTTTATAGTAAAGTGGTATATCCATCTTATTATAATGAGACACCAGGAGTACCACAAGAGTGTGAACTTTGAATTTTATCAAAAAGAGGACTAGCTGAGTTACAGGTAATTTTGGATTTGTCTTGTGTGTTGCTGCTTTGAAAATTGGCTCATGTAGTGATTATCATAAAGCAGAATAATATATTGAGTAAAGCCATGTCATTCTTTGGTGCTTCTAAATAACAAGGAGTTAGTTTCTTACTCTCTGAACCTACTGACATGAGATTTGAAGGGCACAAGTGGCTGTTTGAAGAGAAGTGGCAATGTACAACATGTAAAACGAAGAAATTTTTGAATATTTATTCCTTTATTTAAAGTTCATGTTTTTCTCAAAAACTAAATATGTTCATTTTAGAATGTTCTGTACGTATATGTTAATAGAAAAGTTTCATTATGCTACCACTTGAGTGTTCTCATTTTGGTTCATGTCTTTGTGTCATGAAGTAGTTGTGGGGTTCTATTATATAATTCTGCAACCTGCTTGGATTTTCCTTAACATGTAGAAATGCTCCTGAGACATACAATATAATAATAACATTATAACCTCCTTATTTATGGCTTTGTAAGTCTGAACGGTGACACGAAAGAGTCAAGGCTTCTGTAAAGGACATGACTTCTTTCCATGGTTACCCTGAAGGTTGTTGGCGTGGGGTGCGTTACGTGTAGCATATGATATGTTGTCTGTGGCCTGTCTGCAGCACCAGATGCCTCTCTTCCGGAAGAAGATGGTGTGGGAAATCCTTCACCAGCAGTTGCTGTGAGAATGCCCCGTCAGTCCCTCGAGCTGCTGGTGGTTCTGTCACGGAGGACGGATGTTTCCATATACCTCATGCATCGTGGGTTCAGAAGTCCCTGCATCACCTCTGTTGTCTCACAGGTACTGAGCTGTCGGGCGTGCGCGCCGGCCTCTCCCGCACCCTGGTCCCGACGTGCCGTGTGGAGGTTCTGCCTGCAACCCCATGTGTGAGCCGTGCCTGCTCAGAGCCTGGACTGTTCAACCCACAAAAGAACAAACGCTAATTAATAACTGTTTTTTTTAAGATTTTTTTTTCCCCCTGTGAATGTGGGAAATGCAGGATTTATTCTATGATTTGTCTTTTGTGTGTTTGTTCACGTGTGTACATTCGCTCACTCATTAGCAGACATAATGGGCCGCGGCTGTTTGCTGCCGCCCTTCCAGTTAACTCTGAATTACCTGTTCGGACTATTTATTTTTGAAAGGAGTGTTCATCAAGCTCCACTCCCAGCTGAAGATCGGGAGGGCAATCAGGGGGGTGGGGAGGAAGGAAGTGTTAATGAACTTCTCTAAGGCTGGCGCAGAGACTGCCAACTCGAAGCTGGAGATCTTGTGCTGGAGGCTTGCCGGTGCCAGGAGAGGCGCGGCGGCCGAGGGCTCCCTCCGGCTGCCTTCCGGACACGCCTCACAGGCGGCGCTGGCCTGGGGGCGTGGACGAGTGGACCCGGGGCTCTCCGAGCATCTTCAGAAGAGTGTCGTGGTCATCCTAAAGAGACCGCTCTTTCTGGAAATGCGGTGACTTGGCTTCTCTTGAAACTGGATTTGAACTGTAAACCCGAAATCTTCATTTTCATCCCAGATCCGGTTGAGTATAAACCTCAGAATTGTAAGGGCTGGCCTGGGCCGTTGATTTCAAAGGATTCTATTTAATGTAAAAGCTATTTTTCCTCAGAGTTTTTTTTTTTTCTATATATAAAGCCGAAATTAAGTTTTGTACTCATTAGGATTTACATCCCCCTCGCCCCCATTCCATCCCCACTGAAATTTGGAAGAAAATTTAGTACTTGGCTCTGAGGCTGCCAGTTATGCAGTAATCTATTTTGCATATGAAAGTTTGTATTTAACTTTTTTGTTCATTAAAAACTTTACAGTGGTTACACATTTTTAATTTCAGAAAGTTTAGAGTTGGTCAGAACATATTTTGCAAGATCTAGTGCCTAGTGTTGCTTTTCCGATGTAATAAAGGTTGTCTGGCAGAACCTGAAAAGTATATGCTGAAATGATTTCTAATCCTTTCTGTACTTAAACCTCCCAAACTTGCCCTGGTGCACGAAAGCAAGGCGGTAAAACCAGAAAAATCGGGCATGTGTTCACCATGAATCAATGTGTCTGCCGTCTGGAGGGCATGGCGGCTGGTCCCAGAGGCATGGTATTATAGCCAGTTTTCCCCGGAGACGTGTTAGAGCCCCGTATAGGATCTGGGGCCTGGCAGAAAGTGTCGTGCCTCCTCGGTAGGCACACCAGAGGGCACCTGCTGGATGATGATTAAAAGAGTGAGCTGGTTGTGCTCGGTCTCCCTCAAGCTTTGGCTACGCAGAGCCTTTCCCGGATGCTACTTGAGCAGTGTCAGTGAGCGCCGGGACCGAGCAGCTGGTATAGCCCCAAAGCCGAAATTTCCTGGGTCAGCATTATCCTAAAAACCTGGTTCCCACTTGGCTCTGGTAGGTTTCAACTGAGAATTTAGTACCTTGGTTAAGATTTGTTCCATGTGGGGTAAATCCCGAGGAAAGGCGGTTTGTATTCTGCCCTAGTGAGTGACTCCGGGGTTTCATTTGTTTGTGTTACACAAGTATTTGAGGGCCTTCTTCAGGCAGCTTTCACTGAGCTGTCCGCTACTTTGTACTCTTCAGGACAGCCCTTGATAATCTCCCAGGACGTCATGGAATCGGTGAGAGCAGAGCGTTAAGCTAGAGAACGGCATTCCTTAGTTTACCCTGAGTTCCTCCATTTAATAGGCGTTGCAAGAGGCACTGATGTGTCTCTCTTAGTGCAGAAAGCTTGTCGGTAATAGAATTTTTATATCTAAACAGCTTATGAGAAAAACGTTCAGGTAGTAAAATCAACAGCTGATCTTACCAGTAGCCAATTATCAACATTAAAGCCAGTGATATGCATATATATATTTTAAATTGCAGGAGTCTGGGGATCTGAAAAAGTAGCTTTTTTTAGTAGGCAGTCTCCTAAAGACTGATAAAGATGAAAAAAAAAAACCCACAAAAACTATTGGTAACAAGTATCTTTCTCATGTTTGACCTTATACCAGAGCTGGGATGTGGTGGGAGGGACACAGACCTGGGGCATTTGGAAGATGTTCCGGAGAGCCCCATAATCTACCTCAGTTGCCAAAGACTATTAGAACTTCTGATCTATTCCTCCTCTGAAATCCTAAGCACAACTTGAGGAAGGCCACGTTGATGTTTGCCTGCACCGTAAGGAGTTGGTTGGCGCTGGGACTAAGGTGTGGGTGTGGAAGAATGTGTCCTGGGAGAGCTAGTGAACCTCAAATACAAATACAGCAAGGTAGAGAAATTTAAGTCTGTAAGAACCTTAGTATTACAGTTAAGCTATATAGTTTAAATTGGCTTTTGTGAACTAATTGGGAACCTGATCTCGTTTCTTTGAGGAAAAACTCTAAGCACCCAGTATTCAAACAGACTTTTTGGTATTGTTTATAAGTTAGAGATCTAGCTGGCTGTATTGCTTTGATAATTTCTTTTTCTTTTAATTTACCTAATCTATACAATGAAGAGTTTGGGTGTATTGAAATAGGTGTTGATTTAATCTATTTATCAAAAGATAAATAGGTATTGATTTTATGAAATCAGTAGGTGTTGATTTTTATCTTTTTTACCAATAAATTCATGTCTTTAATTCAGTGGCTTTCAAATTTTTTGATTGCAAATTTTTTCTATTTTTTATTGTGACCAGCACAGACGTGTATCTATATCTATATCTATATCTATATCTATATCTATATCTATATCTATATATATGTAATGTGATTTTATGTGGACACTAAAGTTTCACAAAAACACTACTTACCCTTGCTAAACTCTGGTAGTTTCATCTCTTTTTTTTTTAAAAAGTGTAGGTTGTGACCACCAAGCTAATTTCTCAACCCACTAATGGATAGAAATCCAGTTTAAAAAGCTCGGCTCCAAATCACCTGGCAGCAGGATGCAAATTATGTTGAAAACTATAAAGCTGGAGACCACAAAAATAAGACAAATGTGGGAGTATTCTGAGATGAATCAATCTCAGTCTAGGAAAATGGGCCAGAAGCTTTCAGACCCTCAATGGAAATGTGTAAATAGTCCTGTTCTTCAGGTTTGTGTGCTGGCATTTCTAAACTATATTAAGTCCTATTACTTCTATGTAGGATGTGAAAGAATGGTCCCGTGAATGTGTGTCCTCCGTGGCTTTTCCTCCTGGGACGCACAGCAAACATTAGAACAGATTAATGTCGGAACCTCACGTTTCTGAAAACTTGGACATGGAACCCTTCTTTGTGTGTCACTTGTGGAACTATTCTGTGGAACACACTTTGGAAAGTGCCAGAAGTAACATCAAGTTCAGAAGAACGTACTTCAAATACACACTGAGGAGCACCCCACCCCCCCACTGCCAGCCCCCTGCATGCACACTGCCTCCTGAGGGCCATGTGGTGACCATCCAGTCTGCAGTCATGCCTCTGTTTTTCTTTCATTGTATCTGTAATAGGTGTTCATAGTAGAAAAGTGAAATGCTGATAAATGGTAAAGAATGAGAATTCTGCAAACTCCCCATTCAGAGTTAGTAATTGAACATTAACATTTTGGTATATATCCTGGCCTCTGGTGTATGCCCCTTCTTGTATATATAAGTAAGTGTGAACTGTATATGTTCACCCATGTATATTTTCTATTAACAAATATGGAATCATACTATATATAGGGCTATATAACCCTTTTCTACTTAGTTCAACTATCTCGAACATATCTTCATAGTCAGTAAATACTGACATTTAGTTGTTGCATAGTGTTCTAGAATGTGGCTATAACAATTTATTATACTTAGTATTGTTGCACATACCATCTTACACCATGTTTGGGTCATTCTCTTAGGAGAAATGCTCAAAATTCCCGAGTTTAAGTTAGGTATATTAAAAACAAATTAAAGGGAGAAAATCACCTATTGGTATTTTGACATTTCTTCTGACACAGGATAGTGATCTGTATCTCCACTGATTTAAGTATTTTTAAAATTTTTAATCTTTATTTTTAAAAGATTTTATTTGTCAGAGAGCAGTGCACAAATGGGGAGCAGCAGGCAGAGGGAGAAGCAGGCTCTCTGCTACGCAGAGAGCCTGATGTGGGACTCGATCCCAGGACCCTGGGATCGTCACCTGAGCTGAAGGCAGCTGCTTAACTGACTGAGCCACCCAGGCGCCCCTAAGTATTTTAAAGCAAAACCTTCACAAGTCATTCTACCTAAATATTTAAGAATGAATGTCTCCCTAGTAATACTTAAAAAAAAAAGTCCTCTATCATTTTCACATCTAACAGAATAAGGATTTGTTAATATCATCGAATACTCAGTTCATAATCAAATTCTCTTGATTTAATGAAGGTCTTATTATATTCCTCTAACCAGGATATGTAGTGGGCTGAATGGTGGCCTCCAGAATGGTAGGTCCACATCCTAATCCTTGGAACCTGTGAATATTACCTTCTGTGACAAAAGATAATTAACTTAAAAGTCTTGAGAAAAGGAGTTTATCTTGGATTATCTGGGTGGGCTCAAATGTAGTCACAGGCCATATAAGAGAGACCGAGTTTTGAGACCGAAGAGCAGGAGGTGTTAAAATGGGCCTAGGCAGGATTTATATTTTATACTAATTTTTGTGGGAAAAAAAAATCTGTACATCTCTAAAAGTCTGGAAAAAGATACCAATTAATAATGGTGGTCTGGATGGGCTGTTACTTTCTACTTTATAAACTTGTTTTTGGAGTTTAAAAAGAAAGAGGAGGCCGTAAGACCATGGAAACGCAGTCTGAGTGATGCCACCACAAGCCACGGAAGCCTGGAGCCACAACAGCTGGAGGAGCCTGCGGGGGAAGAAGGCCCTGCTGATGCCTGTCTTTTGGACTCCTGGCTAGAACTGTGAGAGAACACACTTCTCCTCCAATCCATCAGATCTGTGGTAGGCAGTCACAGTGGTCTCCGAAATCTACTTCAGGTTCCAGGTAAGAAACCTTATTTGATGCATGCCTTGCGTTGGACGATTACAGAGCTCTTGAGACTCACAGGCAGCAGCAGTCTCCTCGAGAAACTGCCTTTTCCTATAGAATGTCCCACCTTCCACATTTGGCTTAGAGCTCCTTGGTAGTGCCTATTTCTGCCGGGCCTTGTATTTCATATAAACTGGTTAACTGACTGGATTCAGGTTGAAGTAGGTAAGGACACTTCATTGCTGTCCCTCTTGTGTTGCATCTGGTTGTCCTACTTAGTGGCGCTGAGAGGTCAGTGGTTCAGGCTGTCAGGCATCCCATCCATCTTTCTCTTCTTGGTTTTAAATTTGATGGCCCATTCCTTCATTAAAAGGTACAAAATGGTGCTTTTCTAATTCTGTCAATTGCTTCTGTGTTCACTGAACCCTTGAATTCTTCTATTAAAGAAACTTACTATTTGGTTACCTTGAAATGCACTTCATACAGGAAAGAATATATGATGTTTTGGCTCATTAGTACTCTTTTGGATGTTCAAATGCCCTATTTTGGGCTTCTGTGTCCTTTTGACAGAATCCCACAAGTCTGATTGTGATAGCTTTCTTCCTTAACTGGTATGATAAAGGCTCATCTTACCCATCTCCTGCTCCAGACTTGAACCTGGCCATTTATTGAAGGATGTCTTTTAGTGAGAAATTGGAGAGACCAGAATTTGCGCAGTGTTAATGCTGATTACCAATGGGTTATTGGTGCTTCTAGGCCTTTACAATTGGCAGACTAGAAAATACTTTTTCTTTAAAGGGACGATTTCCAATTCCAATGTGAGAGCCTAAGGATTTTCTTTTTCTTTTCTTTTTTTCTTTCCTTTTCTTTTCTTTCCTTTCTTCTTTCAGATTTTATTTATTTGTTTGACAGAGAGCGAGCACAAGTAGGGGGAACAGCCAGAGAAGCAGGTTGCTCTCTGAGTGGGGAGCTGGCTGGTGGGGCTCGATCCCAGGACCCAGGGATCGTGACCTGAGCCGAAGGCAGACGCTTAACGACTGAGCCACCCAGGTGCCCGAGTCTAAGGATTTCTTGATTTTACACTGTAATCTTGAAAACCTTGGTTGCTAACAACATCCACATAATTATTTGTTTTACCTCGTAGTGTAGTTATAATAATTTCAACATATCAATACCAGCATAACTAACAAGGTCATTAAATACATCTTAAGATTTCTTCACAATTCTTTTTATTTTTAGACCATATCCCACCGGAGATTCATGTGAAAATACTCTCTTAAAAGCACTTATTTTTTTCCTCAGTAATTATGCCATCAACTCGATACATAGTTGGATTCATTTGTTCTTGGTGTTCAGGGATTTGCTTTTTGCTTTGTTTTTAATTGTGTAAAACATAAACATTAGTCCAAGAGCAGAACGAGGCAACAAGATACATTCACGGTTTCCTTGCCTCACCTGTTCTTTTCCTGTCTAGGTAACTTTTTGGCTTTTCATCTTCTCTTTTTTGAAAATATAGCTAAATGTGTAAGTATTCATATTTCTTTCCTTTTTTACATTAGTAAAGATACCATGTTAAAAACACTTGTGCCTGATTGTTTAAAAAACTCAGTTTATTCTAGGGGCGCCTGGGTGGCTCAGTTGATTAACTGACTTCATCTCAGCTCATGGTCTCGGGGTCCTGGGATCAAGCCCCTTGTTGGGCTCCCCACTCAACGGGGGGTCTGCTTGTCCCTGTCTGCCTCTCTCCGTTTGTGCCCTCTCTCTCTCTCACAAATAAATGAAAACCTCAGTTTATTCTAGATAAGTTACTCTCATTCTTCAGTTCTTTTTATAGCCTCATACTAATCCAGTGTTTCAGGGGACCATACTTCATTACCAGTCCCCTCACGGTGGACGTTTAGGCTCTCAGTCTCTTTCTGTTGCAAATCATGCTTCAGTGCACGTGCCTCCTGCTTGTCACTTCGTGTTTGCTAACATACCTTTGGCATAGTTTCCTAGAAGTGGAGTTGCTGGGTCAAACATGTAGCACATATAATTTGCCAAATGTCCCTCCTCCGAAGGAGCATCACTGTGTGTCACCTCACAGCTTACCTGCAGAGCCTAAAATATTTATACTCTGTCTGCCAGCGCCCTCATGGCAATCCTTAAGGTCTGGCCAGCAGAGCCTGTGGGGAGGTAGCGTTGGCAGTTTTCAACAGGCAGGGATAGGCGTGGCTCCGACCTCAGGCTCAGTCACGTGTCCACATGGTTCTGCCAGGGAAGGGAGACCAGCAGAAGGTGGGGTCTGGTGCCTGCGAAGAGGAGACCGTGGAGTTTTGTTCTGCAGCTAGCACTCTGGCACAGTGACCAATTTTGTCCCAATTATGACACTTTTGGTTTTGGCCCCACTTTTCCCATATACATTTCACACAGTTTTGGTCTTTGTTAAGATGCATTTTGGGATTTTATCATTACCATGTTTTGCTTCCTCTTCAAGAGTAATTTTGATATTTAAATTCAATTTTAAATTTAGTTGTAATTATAGATTTACAACAATTTAAACTTTCTAGTTTGGTTTCAATGCTTTTTTTTTTTAACATGAGTTTCATTTGGCTTTAGTTTTTAGTTGGAAACATTTTCAAATACTTATTTTCAAAGACATAGGAATTCTCTTATCTGAATCCCTGCAAATAGAATCTTTCTGAAGTTTTCACACCTGAAAGATGACTGGGTATTAAAATTCTCAAGTCATGGCCCTTCTTCTTCTTACAGCTTGCTTTCCGGCACTCTTGTAGTGGAGCAGAGATCTCTAAAACTAGCTTGATTTTTACCTATTATTTTGTTTTGTAAATAACTTTTTTGTTCTGTGGCCTATTAGAACTTCAGTTCTATCCGGAAGTGTGCCAGAATCTCTCTAGGTCTGAATCTCTATCTTTGTTTGGTTGTATTAAGATACTGGTTTGTTGCTACAACAAAGGACATAAAATAACGGTTTCTTGGAAAGGCTCGTTTTCTCTCTCAGGTACCAGCGTGACCCGAGCAGCCTGACGTAGCCTTGTCCTTGGTGGGGTCGGGAGCTTTCCTTAACACTCGGCTTCCAGGTTGCGTTTCAAGATGCCCGTTGCAACTGCCATCACTGCTCTCCCCTCCACATCGCCTGCCTTCCAGGGGAAGTGCTGGGTGATCCCGGAGATGGCAAGTTTGTGTGTTTCTTTCAAAACAGGGATTCCGTGGGACTAGACCAGGCCGGGCACCGAGGTTTTCTCATCCCAGTTCCATGTTGCCTGTTGTCAGTTTCCCTTGCTCTTTGGGTGTTTAGTTGTTAGTCTGTTTTTGGTGCTCTGAAGTTTTCACCTTTTTGATATGAATGAGAAATCGTAAGAGAGAACAGCGAAGTCAGCTTACCAGAAGCCATTTTTTACTCGGGGGGACTGTGTTGTATTTAAATGTTTATTTTACAGATAAGGAGACAGAGGAGCAGGGAGAACATTTCTGGGCCGGGGCTTGCTTTTATGTTCCTGGTGAGGAAGTGAGACCCCAGTAAAGAAAAGGGAGCTATAATACTAGACGGAGTCCCAGTCCATCGTCCCTGACTTCAGGTCTGCTCTGGGGGAAGGCATATGGGAGAAATCTTAAATTTCAATTCATTAGCACCTTAAGGGGAACATAGAGAGGAAATTAAGGCAGCAGCAACAATTTACTATAAACACCAAGGGCATTTGCTAGCAGTGTTGGTAGACACCTGTGGTCGCAGGCCAAAGAAACCTCCAGTAGGCTCTAAGAGGTCTGGATGCCTGTACAATTTCGGCTAGTCCCTAAATCTATACAGGGGGGCCTTCCTTCATAACCGTTAGCCGGGCCGCCTCTGTTGCCTGCATCCTTCCCCAGGGTCGTAGAAGTAAGACAAGGCCAAGTACTTTTCATATTCTTCACGTCCTTGCCCCACTCATCTGCTCAGTCACGGAGTCTTCACAGGCTAACGGGTGCCAGCTTGCTGCCTTAGAAATCGGTGTTTCCTCCCTCCCCTTACCCCTTGCCCTGTCGAAGTCACCTTCTTTCTGGCCTGGGCTAATCTTACTTCCGATTCTTTGCTCAGTCCCCCTGCCCTCCAACTTCTTTTACGTCTCCTCGTTTTCATGGGTTCAAGTTCTCCCCGTATGCCGGAACCCTCTACTAATTTGCTCTACTAATCCTCTTCCAGAGCTCCATGTTGGATGGAAAAATACCATCTAGAAATCTAGGTCGAGGGAAGATTTACCAGAAGAGAAAGGATGTTTAGGGCTACTCACCAAGTCTAGGGAGAGGTCAGAACCTTCAAAAGCACTAGGGATCCTGGGTTTTCAAGGGGCTCCGGCCAAGGGAACAGGGAGGGGCTTTTTGAGTGCAGGCTCATGAATAAAACCTTTGTTGTTGACTTAACCCCCCATTTAACAACTGTCCTTTACTTTGTGTAAAATCACATAATCAGGACTCGCTGGGACGTCAGGACGTCCTCTCTAGGGGATTCCTAGAAGAACCGCACACAGAGTGGGAGCCCTCGGAGCTCCGGCAGAGGCGGTGAGCCCCCCTCCGAGGCCAGCGCCGGCTGGAGGCTGTTCTGCTTTATAGTTCGGCCGGGCAGGATTTCGGCCAGCACTTGGCTTCTCAGCAAATGGGCGGTGGGGAAGAACATGTTTGCTTGGGAACCAGCCAACTGTCTCCTGCCTGTCTTCTGCCTCTCCGTGCGGCCTCCCCTTCATTTCTGCAAGCCTAGGACAACTTCTGGGCGCTCAGTACCGCGGCAGGCCAGGGACCATCCCGGCACTTCCTTTCCTTTCCCTCACGTGTTCAGAGACGGCAACTTGGGAACCGGGCAGTTTAGGACCTGGAGGGAAACCTCAGATTCTGCCAGCTGGAACAAAGGCCGAGGAACGGACCGGGAGCAACAGAGCTAAGAGTGAATTTTTGGAGGGTCCCCGTGTCTTCTCGCTCTCACGGAGATCGCTCCATCCTGAGAGACTGGTTCCCACGCCCCCGGGCCTGTATTTGAAGCCCTGCCTTTAAAGGTGTCCAGTTTCTCTGTTCACCTGACAGGGACACCTCAGCCTGGGGCACAGCTCTCAGAAGTGACCCTCGTTGGCCAGGATCCCTGCGGCTTCTCCGGGGCAGCCTGTGGTTGGTTTGTCCCCGAGAGGGTAGCGGGTTTGAGTCCTAAAGGGACAGGAGGGAGGGCGGAGCCAGAGGGTCCAGGACTCGGAAGGGCCACAGGAACGGAGTCTGTCCTGCCCACAGTCATGCCAGCCACAGCAGGGAGAGAGGAACGGCCGGCGGCTGCGTGCAGTAACAAAGTGCAAAGAGCATCTCAGAAATTGGAGTCAGGAGAAAATCAGGAATGGGGGTGGGACATGGGTAAGGAATGAACTTTAAGAAACTGAGGAGCCCTCAGAGAAGGGGAATGAGGCTCCTCTGCAACCCCATCAGCTCCCCTCCATCTGTCCTTGTGCTATGACCGGTCACCCCAAAAGGCCTGAC
The DNA here is from genome assembly GCA_028646535.1 of Procyon lotor. Classification (NCBI taxonomy): domain Eukaryota; kingdom Metazoa; phylum Chordata; class Mammalia; order Carnivora; family Procyonidae; genus Procyon; species Procyon lotor. The sequence goes on from CM053603.1 coordinate 115,731,952, forward strand.
TGGCCACCGCTGGCAGTTCAGTGTCATGTCTTTATTCCTAAGACTGCTTGGACCTGGAGCATCCGTCTCTAGTAGGTCCCCACACGTCTAAGAACACAGGCTCCGATGTGCAGCGGGCCCATTCCTGTCTGACCTTTTTCCGACCCATCCACGGGAGTGTCAAGTACAGCACCCTGCCTTCTGATCTCCTGGAACACTTGCAATGGGGCTTCTGGGGTGGGAGGGATGAGCACCTCTTCCCTTGAACTGTCAGGTGTATTATTCCGCCCCCCCCCCCACATAAAAATCAACTCTCGCCCGGCCAGGCTGAACGTTCTCTAAAGAGAAGGGCTTGTCTTACCTGCCCGGACATGCGGCCAGTCTGTCCCTCCACTTCCGTGGCTGTCAAACTCCACCAAACTCGGGAATCACCCAGAGGGCTTGCTGAAGCCAACCGTGGGGCCCCTCATGGTTTCTGATTCAAGATGGACCCCAAGAATGTGCATTTCCAACAAGTTCCCCGGTGGTACGCATGCTGCCTGGTGGGGAGCACACTTGGAGCACCACTGGCCTAGTTTAGCTTCTCCCAGAAAGCCTCCTGCGGAAGCCCACCTCCTCCTGACTCCACATGCGGCCCATTTTCCCCCGGAGCCAGAACTCCTGGGACACCTGGGCATGGGCAGTGCTTAGTAAAATAAGAGACCACGACACCAGGATCTTGTTAGCTGGATATATTTCATTTTTTTTTGTTTTTGTTTTTGTCACAGAACACTGTTTGCAGTAGAGGAAACTGGCATTGCAGTCTGGTGGTAAATGGCTTGTCCACATAAACCAGTACATGTTCATCCTTTAGCGCAAAAAGCCCTAATGGCGCGTACCCTATTGAAATTCAGGACATCTCCAATATTTTCTCTCTCTGTTTTTCTTTGTCATCTTTTTTTTTTTTAAATAAACATTTTCAAGGTTTGTCCAAAAGCAGGCCATACAGGTTCTTGGCTAGCGGAAGACAATTCAGAACAGCTGTCGCACACTTGGACTGTCACCTTCTCCAGGCTGGCAGTTGATATCTTATTTTTTTTCCAACTCATTTTTATTAAAAAAATAAAAAAATGCTCCAACTATCAGTTTTACAAAATCTCTAAGGGAAACACAAGAGCAAGGTGCTGAGGTAAAAAACACCTGAGGTAGCTTTTTTTGTGTGTTTTTCTCGTTTAAAAAAATCTGTAAATTTAACGCCCTGGGCCAACGACCTCGTGTAAATTGCTATTTTCCTCCACATTTTTTTTTTTTTTAAAGAAAGAAATCATTTCGCTGAATATGGATGGCTTATACACCAAAATGTAAAAAGACAAAATACATTCTTTCTTTGTGGAATTTTTCTTTGTTTGGTTGGTTGGTTTGATGGGTTCCTGTTTTCTTCTTCCAAAATGCTAGGACAAGTACCATTGACTCTTGTTCTTTTGAGTAACCAAGTGTAAGTTGAGGCTGGTTTGTGTGTTTCGCTTTTGTTCCTTTTGTGTGATGTGATACTCAGAGCACTGCTTTGCCTGGGGGGTGCGCAGATACTGGGAATTGAGACAGAGGGATGAGGGAATGAAAAAGAACGGGGATGGAGGAGGGGAGGGGGAAGAGGTAGGGGAGAGATAAACAGAGAGAGACAGAGAATTATATAGCAGTATGCAAAAAACCAGTTTAAAACCTGTGAAGCAAAGAGAAATGGGTGTGTGAGCTAGACAGGGATGAAGAGAGACAGAGTTTCCTCTTCAGAGAGACGGTATCCCTTCTGTTGACATACACAGGTGATCCAGAACTGCTGTGAGTGTCCTTTCGAGATTTCCCTCGGGTGAATTTTCTGTGGGTGGTCTCGAAGCTCCTTTACTAAACCATTAGACCTCCCAAAGAACGACTTTATTCTTTAAAGTCTAGAAAAGCCTGCTTTCTCTTTAAAAAGAAAAAAAAAAATAATTGATTAAAACTTGGAGTTAGTTGAGTTATTTGATATATTATTTCTAAAATATATTAACGCTGCAGGCCCCCTGTGTAACCCACAGGCCACATATCTTAACATCTTTCCCCTTCTAATATGTACACACATGTACAGAGACAATTTCCACAAAAAGAAAAGGGTGCGAATTTTGCTTTGCTTTGAACACGTTCACCTATGTTAGTTCAACTAAAAGGGATAGCGCGGTGGGAGTTAGGGAGAGATCCGAGTGGATGGTGCAGTGGCTGGCTGGGAAGCCTGCAGAGGCCCCGGGGGAGGCAGGGGGCCGGGGGCGCCCCGGGCTGACCGCCCTCCTCCCTCCCGGCCCCTGGGACTCTCAGGGCGCCTCCGCAGACTTCTCATTCCTCAGGATGGTCTTTGGTTTGCTCCCGAGCTGGCTGGCTGTGTTTGGTCTCATTCTGTCGGGTGTTGGAAGGGCTACATTCATCCGTTGTTTTGCTGGTGCCTGTGGGAGCCTCACTTGCTGCGCGGTGAGGCGACTCCCTGAGGATATTTCTGCTCCTGCTGCTTCACCTGTTGTACAATTTCCCTGATCTTGCGCTGTGCGGTCTGCAGCAAGGGAGAGGAGGGGACGGGGAGAAAAAGGAACCCGGTTCTGAGGACAAGCAGTGGGGGTGGGAGGCTGGGGCTGGGACATGGGGAAGGAAGTGGGAAGCTCAGAAGAGCGTCATCGACCTGCTGAGGCCCTCGCTCCGGGGGGACTTTTCTGCCTCAGATAAAGCGCAGGGATCCCCCCATCCTTCCCCAAGGCCACTGCGTGCAGAATGAGGATGCGGGGCGCCAGAAGCTTCCAGGTACTTGGTGGACGGAGAGGCCAGGAAGCAGAGGCAGGGAACCATTCCAGGGGTTGGGGGGGTTCGTGGAGGTCAGCCAGCATTCCCCCGCCCACTACACACAGTGTGGCTTTCAGGGCTGCCCCCCAACTTTCTCGAGCCCCTAGGAGGAACATGAGTGTGATGCCAGAAAAGACAGACAGGATATGGGATGGGGAGGAAGTGAGAAACTGGCCAGACACTCTACCCTGTACGACAGAGAAAACACAGGAGCCCAAGCCTGCCACCCCTCCCCGCCCCCGTGCCGGTGCTCCAGGGCCGGGATGGCGCGGGCACTGCCCGGACGGCTCCCCTGCAGGAAGGCAGGGGACTGGAGGAGCTGGGACACAGAGGCAGCAGAGGGAGGGGAGGGGCAGGGGCCTCTGGGCACAGGCACCGGCTTTGGGAGAGCAGGCTCTGCTCAGACAAAGCTGCCGGATAAGCTTAGCCTGTCCTCACTCACTGGTATAGGGCGCGGACTGGGACTGCTTTACCCCCAGACCCCACCCACAAAGAGCACGGAGAAGAACCAGGCCGCATGATGCGGAGTCACTGGTCCTTCTGAATGGAAGATAGGAGGTCCCGGGCCCTGGCGGGAAATGTCACGGTGAGGTGGAGGAGGACGCCAGAGAAACGGAGGGCTCCTGCAATGAGCAGTGTCTCCTGCAAAGAGCGTGTTCAACCCCCATTCAACCCTGTGAGATTCTGGCACCCACGCGGGCTCTGAGTCTGACTGGGGAGCCCCGACGGTGGGTCCTTGCCTGGTACGTGGTTCCCAGCAGGGGAAGGCTATGACCGAGGCCTCCGCGGGCGGCAAAGGAAGGGGGGGATCTTAAGCTCTAGCATTGCAGGGGGCTGGAGGTGTGCTCGGCTCGACTTCCAAGTGCTAGGCTCTTCCTCGAGCTCCTCCAGCAGCCCTGAGGAGAGGCTGTGGAGCAATTTCCCCTGCCCTGTAGGCAGTCCCGGAAGAGCTGGGGGAAGGCTCCATCTTCCAACATGTGGGGTTCGGGGGGAGGGGTGTGCGCAGGGCCCGTGGCCACCGGACAGGCCGACAGCTTAGAGAACTGAGAAGTGGCTGACAGGAGAGACCAGACCCTCCCGGCACAGGTACCTGGCTAGCGAAGAAATGCCCGATAATTCTGACGATCACTTCCTCGTTTTCATCCGGCGTTTGGTCACGAGGCACGATGACTTCTGCACTGGTTAAGTTCTGCAGCTCATTCACCTGGGCAGGGAGAAAGTGGGTTCAGGAGGAAGTGGGAGAGGGGAGTGCTGGGCGGCAGGATGGCTGGAGGCTGCTCGCCTTTCCTTCAGCCAAGCCCAGGTCGCATGGGCCATGCCTGCTTGAGCCCTGGAGACTCAGGGGCGGCCCAGGGAGGGTTCGGCCCCCAGCTGCGGCTCCTTCCGGGGCTGAACTCTTGCTCTGGAATTCCCTTCAATGAGGGTCCTGCCCGTGCTTGCAGTGACCCAGCCGGCCCCGTCACCCAGGAAGGGACGCCCCTCCTGGACATGCTCTCCAGGGTGTCAGCTGCGAGCCAACATCCCTTCTCATGGTCTCTCAGACTCACCAAAGCAAACTTTCTAATCAGGCATGGCCCTGAGCCTGGCTCTTCAATTTCATCCCTGCCTCCGAGTCTTCCTTCTGCTCCTTCTACCTTTGGATCATTACCTTTCCTCCCTCCTGCTCCAATTCTGCGCTGCCCTCCTCCCCACCCCCAAAGCCTCCAGCTGGTGCTGCTCCCCCATCCCCTGTGGCCCACTTCCTGCCCTCCGGGTGCTCCTCCCCGACCTCGGCAAGCCCACAGGCCTACCCTGGGGGCTCAGCCCAGGCCCCGGCCCCCAGGGTGCTGAACACACTGGTGGGGGCACCGAGTGCTCACCGCATAGCTGACAGCCAGGGGGTGGGGTGCGCAGAATTCAGTGGTTCCCAAATGACCATATTCGGGACCCAAGGGCTCAGGATGCGAATCCCCCATGGGCCGTCACCTCTCCTGCCTACCACATTCTAGCTTGTCTAGAGCTAGTGTGTGTGCCCTCGGATGCTGATCGCGTTACTGGATGTGGGGGATGGTCTGCAAGCCATTCAACTCTATTCTTTTATAGAAAGGTGACTCATTATATCCAAAACTTGGCTTTGAATGGTTAGTAAGAGTTTCTGTGTAAAGAAAATAGCAGGCACCCGCGCGCGTGCACACACACACACACACACACGACTCAAGAGATCCCCCAGATTCCTGCCACTCAACACGGCCACTCTGCTAGTGGGCACAGGCTCTATGGGAACTTCCCAGGGGTCAGAGCCCTGCCACGTGGGCAAGTCACGTTCTAGAACACACCTGTGTCTGACGGACTATCTGCTCATTCCTACAAGCTTCACAGAGAATTCTCTGGCATTTTTTCAAATTCCTTTGTGCTGCTGCCACCTTCAGGTTGAAAATCTTGATTTAGAGAAATTTTTTTTAAGTATTTCCTTCTTACCCATCACCCTGTGGCTAAACTAGCTCCCCTGAAACAGATGGGCAGGTTTGGGAAATAGCCAGGACACAGAATCTGCAGGAGGGCAGAGTCTGAAAGTCAGAGAGTGCAGGACAGCAGACCCTGCCTGCCTCTGAGCGTGACTTTAGAGAAGATGACAGGCAGCCAATGGGAATCCTCTGGATGGATTCTGTTCCCTAGTATTTTCCTGCTGCTATGTGTGGCTTGAAAGGGGGCGGGAGGCAGCCTCCTGGTCTTCAGGGAGTCTCGATCTTCCTTTTCCAGCCCGCAGCTGAGGGGCTGGGTTTCTGGGTACAGAACCCTCGTGGGTTTGGCGGCCTGGCTCAGCACCCTGGCCGTGGGGCCCTCAGCCCCAGAGGTGGGAGGGAAGTCAGGTGAGGCTGGGCCGGCGAATCAGCCGGGAGCCCAAGCCGGCTCGCAGCACACTTACGGTCTTGCCGCCCTTGCCGATCACCCGGCCAGCTGTCGAGGAGGGCACTCTGATGTGGGCTTCCAGCTTCACCTCTTCTTTGGGGTTAAAGAAGTTTTCTTCTTTCAGTTTCCCAAAGATCCGCCCCTGGGCCTGAGAGAGCAAGGTGTGATGGGGGGCTCCCGGCTGCCAGAACTGGCCAGCCGGGCCTGGTACACCCCCAGCCCCCCAGTACCCCACGGGGCTGGGCCACGCCCGCCTCCCGCCCCCAGAGACCCGGCAGGGCGCCGCTGCGGCCACACCGCGGGATCCGCACCGCCTGCCATCACGAGGAAGGGCTCGGTGTGGGGCTGGGGGTGGTGGCGACGGGGTCTGACTTCCATCGCCCCAGCACCTACAGCCCGGTTGGCGACATTCTTCATTCCTCCCCCCATGGGAAGTTTAGACCTCAGGTCACTTAGGATGGAGGCCAGGCGGGTGGTGACGGGCTGCTTGCTGTTGTCTCAGCTCCAGGGCGTTTGCAGCTGGGAGCATCTGGTTTTGGGTTTTGTTTTTTAAATTGAGATCTAACTTGCATCACCTAAAATTCATCATTTTGAAGTGCACACCCCAGGAGGTTTTGGTGTACGCACTGTATTAGGCAACTGCCCCCACTACCCAGGGCACTTCTGCACCAGCAGGCAGCCCGACCCCGGCCCCTGGCAGCCGCTGTCCTACTTCTGTCTCTACGGATCTGCCTTTTCTGGACATTTCAGATGAAGGGACTCCTACAACACGTGGCCTTTTGTTTCTGTCACCTTTCACCGCACGCGGTGTTTCCGAGGCTCACCCACACTGCGGCATGCATCGGAATTTCGCTTTTTATGGCCAACGTCCTACTGAGTGGATATACTCTGTTGTGTTTATCTGCTCAGGAGTCGAAGAGTTGTCGTACTTAAATGTTTCCAAATGTGTTAATGTTTCTTCTCAGATCTAAATATTTTTAATAATAAGGACTATACTTTCATAAATAATGCTTCTGACTTTCAGAAAACTCAATTTATAATCTTCCTGGGGGAGAAAAAAGGGCAAAACCAAAATGCACCCCCACCGAACAACTCCCAACAAACCTCTACGTCCCCTCTGCGGTTTCTGCCCCCAGGGCCAGGGTACGTGACTCAATGAGTCTGAGACCTCTGTCCTTAAAACCACGGCTCAGGGGTCAGAGACAGCCCAGAGAGGGTGCCATTTGAACTGGGTACCTAAAGAGAATCTCCTTCGCCATAAAAGAGAAGGGATGGAGGGCTCCCAGCAGAGGGAGCAGCCGGGGGTAGGCCAGATGGGGTAAGTCTGAGACGAGTGAGCAGCAGCAGGAAGGGCAGTGGAGCCTGGGCCTCCCAAAAAAAGAGTCTTGACCATGTCTCTGAGGTGGCTGCTGCCTGCTTAAGGCCCTCAGCTACTGCAGGGCTGAGGGGACCCTTGGCACTGACCTTGAACTGGGCTTCAGGTGGTCCGGTGATGATGACCATCCTTTCGCTGACGTCTGGGCCTTCCGCCGGGGCAATCTGCAGTTTACGAGCAAGAGGAAAATGCTGCTCCCGCTCTGGGTAGCACGGGAGTGGGGGGTAGGGGGCTGGGACCAGCTCATCCATGGCACGGGAACTGAGTGTGACAGCTCCGGAGCAGGGGTGGGGAACCTGGTCCCAGTGTCAGCTCTGCAAATCCCTCCCCTCCCTGGACTCCTGTTTCCTCGTCTGTGAAATTCAGAGGTGAACCCTGGCAAGCTCAACTCCTCCTTTTGCTCTCCCCGTTTGTGAGCTGCGTTCTCCTGTAACACATCTTAAATGACACACCAGGCAAGCACTTCTTGTTAGGTCCGCATTATGGGCTCTTCTCTGCATCGCCTACCTTGTTCCAAAAACCATTTCTTTGGAAAGAAATACAGCATAGCAAAACTAAAGTTAAAGTAAAATGAGTAAAAAGCACACCAGACATCGAGAAATGAGCCAGGAGTGAGGTCAGTACACGAGTGCCTCTCACACGGTCCTGTACGCCTGCCTCAGGTGGGCCGCAGACTCTGTTCTAAGCTTACCAAGAGCAAAGTCAAAAAAAGAAACCTCATTTACAAGGTCACAGTGTTCCTAAAGGCAAAGCAGTGGTGGCTCAGGAGAGGTCCCTTCCTGAGCCGGAGCCTGGAGGAGCTGTTCACGGTGGATGTAACCCACCACGAACTGCGGCGCCTCGCACATGGGGTCCCCCAGGAAGACCTCCACCTCCACCCCCACGGGCGGCTGAGGCCAGAAGACAGTCCGAGGTGGCCAGCTCTGGGATGAGAGCATCTCCAAAGAGGGCTGTGACTGACACTCTGTGGCAGGAGGACGAACGTGAGGCACAGGTCTCCGGGCCCCGCACCCATTGGGAGGATTTGCTCTAGGCTGGGCAGACGGCCTGCCAGCTCCCACCGCACAGGGCAGCAGCCGTGGCCGAAAAGCGAAGATTACATGTCCCCTGCCGGCAAGCCCTACACCGCCTGGCCCCCGAGACCACTGATGGGAACCCCTGACCCTACTTCTCGATCCCCAGTTGGTATTAAGTCTGGTCCTCATCTCGAAGAGTGAACGGTAGCCGGGAGCACGGATGTGGCAGGTCCTGGCTCTTACCCACCCAAATCGGGAAAGGCTGCCAGGCCAATTCCCGCTTCCCACTGACCAAATCCTGTCTGCCGGCACTGTCCGCCTCCCGGGGACTCCCGGCTGCCTGGCTCCGATTCGGAAGCAAACAGCCCATCTCTCCACTGTCTGATTCCGCTGCCCAGACCTGAAGTCTCCGAGCTACTCATGCGCTCCTGCGGTTCTGCAATGACATTCCGCTGGCAAATTCCGGCAACGGCCCCAGGAAGGAGGCTGCCATCTTAGGACAGAAGCAAAGGGGATGCAGAGGTGAGGTGCCTGCCCAGATCCCAGGGTAAGCGGGGCCAGAAGCAAGGCTCAGGAGGTCCGCGTGGCACTCTGCGGGGCAGGCGAGCAACGGAGCCCAGCACCAAAGCATCTCCAGGGGCACGTGCCCGGCCTCCCCTGCACCCACACCCTGCCGGCTCGCAGCTCCCACAGGCGGGTGCACCGCTCTCCCTGCCCTGGCGGTGTCCACCCTGCCTCTGGCTGCGGCCGCCGAGGGTTGGCAAGGCACGAACGGAGGGTTCTTTAGTGAGAGAAGCTCCGTTTTGCTTTAGAGAAAATGTGTTCCGAGTCCTGTTGAAACTAACAAAAACTGGACTGATTTTGAAAAGTAGGAAATCTCTCCCACAAAGACTTGGCTCGCCCGGTTTTCTCTCTGTCTCTGCTACGGGGAGAGGCAGGGGCCAGGGAGGAGAGAGGCGCTGGGGAAGCAGGTTGTTGGTGCAGCATCAGGGATGGCTCCAGAGCCCATTCTGCCCCCTCTCCCCCGGTGCTGCCCTGCGGCACAGATGCCTCCACCCATCACAGAGGTCGTGAGCAAGATGGGGAAGGGCGCTGGGCACCCCGTGGGGCGATGCCCAAGGGAGTGCTGCTCTCCTCCTTTCCTTGGGGCCTGCGGGGTGTGATTCTGGTGGGGCGCTCGGGCTGCTGTGGTAGAAAAAACACCGGACCAGAACTGGGTCACCTGGTCAAATGTCTGGCTCTCACATTCTTCACCTTTGCGGCCTTCGACATCAGTGCCCCTGGGCCTGGTTCCTCATGGACAACAGTAAACGGAGAGTTACTGCCCAGCCAGTCCCAGCAGGTGCTCAGTATGCTCAAGGTCAGCGCAGGGGATGAGGTCACAGCTGGTCCTGCCACCGGGGTACCTCCGCCCGGTCCCGGAGCCTCCCGAAGTCCCACTCCTCTGGAGGGACGGGGAGGACGTGACGTCATCATCCCTCAAGCCCCCCGCGGTTGAAATCGCCTTGTTCTGGCTCCAGGGCCTCTCAGGCCCCAGGACTGGACACCAGGGAAGGTCCCGGGGCTGCAGGCAGCAAGCCCGCTGGGGGCACCCCCACCCCCACCGGGGGCTGCGCTGCGGGCCACCCGCACCTTGGGGCTCCCACCCCGTCTCCGTGCTTTGTGGGCAGCAGAGGGGAAATGCTTCATCTACGCAAAACTCTGCTGGTCTCACTGCAGTCCTGTACTCAGAATGTTTTGTTTTTGCCTTTTCTGTAGCACGCTTGCTGTGGGAGAAATTCCAGCTCTTCTTGAGGAAAAAGTGCAAGCATTCTTTCTCTCTAAGTCATGAGACTTCTCGTTCGGAATTCCGGGTTGTCCCATGGTAGCAAATTACTTTACGTAACAATGGAAACTCTGTTTTCAAAAGTGTTTCATGAGCCTTGGGACGTGCTCAGCATTCTGCCTGTGAGTCAGAGCCGATAGCTGGGCTTGGAGCGGGACCAGGGGTGAAGAATCCTTCCCTTTCAGCTCCTGGGACGCTTCTTCACAGGGCGCTCGAGGGGGCAGGATGTAGGCACGGCACTGCCACCGCCAGGCCAAAACTCAAAACCCTTCCCAGAAATCAAGGGGCCTTTGGTCCCCAGCCGCCGCTGCGTTCGGTCCCAGGGCTGTCCGTCGGGCTGTGTCCCCCGCTCTGGTTATCTACAGCATTAGCGCTTTCCAAAGAGTGCTTCACGCAAGCTTTTCTTCAGGGTCAAGGATTTGTGGAGCAGAGGCCAAGGACAGTCAGAGCTCCGATAAGGGCAGAGCGTCCGCCCCTGGGCTCGGGAACGCCCTCAGCCTGTCTTCGCTTTCCGTCCTTGAGACGAGGACTGGGTTGGCTTAGGTGCTGCTAATATTTTTTCTAATTCGGTTACCACTTGAACAACAAAGGAATGGATGGGAGAGGTAAAGAGGAGAGCCGAGGGGATTAATCCTGGAGGCAAATTTGCCTGACCCTGTGGGCCCCCGTCCCTGATATCGCCATTGGCCAGGAGCCTCAGAAGGAACAAGGAACACGGGGTGGGGGGCTGGTGATGGAACAGGGCGGCTGTCAAGAGCAGCTTTACCTTGATGGAGGCCCCAGCGAATCTGGCCAGCTGTTTAATGTGCGCCCCCTTCTTCCCGATGATGGCGCCTACAGCCTGGGTTGGGATGAAGAGATTCACGATCTCCTGCTCTGGATACTGGAAGGGCAACACAAGACAAGACATCGTTCCCACTGGGGTGGCTCCTTCGGGCGCTCGGCAGCTACCAAGCCATCTGCTGTGAAGACCCCAATGCCCAAGGAAATGGCCAAAATGGCGCCCGGGGTTGTCCGTGGTCTAGGGCTCTACAGGTGTGAGGCCTACGGAATGAACCTAACCCCAAGGTACCTGAAGGACAGTCAAAATGGAAAGTTCCTCTTGAGCAGCTTGGACTCTGCTGGATACAGAAAGCTGTGTGTTCACAGGTTTTTTTTGTCACATACAAGTGTTCTGTGTACTGCTCCTTTGTCTTTATCCAAGAAATCTAGACTGTGACTAAATACAGGTGGCCTGAGGGTGGGGTTCTGAGGCCCTTTGTTAGCAGGAATGGGAAGCTACTCAGCACTCGGGAGCCACAAATGGTATTTTCATGAGTGTGGCATCGTGCTCAAAAGAAGGTAAGTAAACCTGTCCTGACCGGGCCGCGTGCTGACAGCCCAGAGAGCCATGGGCCAGGCCCCCAGGGGTCCTTGTTTTAGCGGTCCTTGCCAAAGACATGACTCCCTTGTCAGACTTTGCTCAGAGACGTTTGGAAACCGTTCTTTAGCTCCACACCGCCTCCCGATCTGACCTCCTGATCATTCACCTGCACCGGTGTCCTGCCGCCCACAGACTGCTGGGCAGGACAGCACCAGCGCTAGGAGGGACCTTGAGGGCCTGGAGGCTGGGGTAGGCTGGTGTACTCATGCCCCACGATGTGTCACTCGTAGGGTGACCGGGAAACACGGGACCCAGCACTCGCACTGGGAACATTCGCTAATCAGTCGGCCAAAGACTCCACGGTGCCCGCCGCATGAGAGGGAGAGGCATATGGGGCTGACCCGGGGGGGTGACACTTACGGAGTGGTGATGCGGGAACGGGCCGAACTGGTGAGGGGGGTACAAGCTGGAGAAGTATCCGGAGTGGGTCTGCAGCATGAAAGAAACAGGCGGTGAGTGGGCAGGGGCCCACAAAGACACGCCCCGCTCTCAGGGAGGCCAGGCTCCCACATGCGGCACAGGCTCCTTGCACCATCACCTGGCCCCACGGTCACGTCTGTCCCCTTGGCTCAGATCCCTGCTGTGCTTTTCCCGATGGAGCACTGAATGCTGGGTGCATTTATCACGGCTCGGCTGAGCCTTGCATGAGGCCCCGAGGAACTTACCACCACGGGAGAGAGGGCGCACGCGCACTCCTGCGACCTGCTCTCCCTCAGACAGGCAGGTCCCGAGGCTGCTCTTTTCTGGGAAGCCACAGACTGGGGACTACTAGGCATAGAGACTGTGGGATAGTATCTGGAATTATACATGCCCAGCAAATGTGCTCCTGGGAAGCTGGGTCCGTGAGCTCCCTCAGAGGATTTTGGAAGGAACGACAAGATTGAGAATGGGGGAATTGAGAGAGAGGTTAGGAGAGGAGGAAAAGAAAGTGAGTGAATAAACAGCACCGTGCATGAGTTTGGGGGGGTACAGGAAGGTAGATGCAGACAGAAATCAACAGAGCTATTAGGACAACATTTCAAAAGTTGCTGCTTCTTACTGACTACCTACTCTGTACTAGGCACTATGCTAGGTACTTTATTCACAGACTCTTAATCCTCACAACAGGCCTGCGAGACAGGAAGAGGTCTGATTTCATATATTCATACGGGCAGCATGCTGACAGAATCAGCACAGTCCAGTTAACGGCGTCTTACATAGATAAGGTCACATCAACATGGGCATGCCTGTTACAGGAAAGGAGGTTACCATGAAGCCCTGCAGGATGACTTCCTAGGTTTCTGACACTGGTCAGACACAGATGAGACTTTGAGTCCAGGGCCCAGCTTTCATCTGAGGGCCCCTGAACAAATCTCACGGCATTCTCGGTCTCCCAGATCTCCAGCTGCACTCTTAGCTCCAAATCACAACTTCACCTTACCACTCCCTAGGGACAAAATGAAACAGTCCCCCCTTTCTGAGCCTGGAGAGTGGACTTCTGGCCTCGCGGGGGAGGCAGAGAGCAGGGCTGGACACCGGGGAAGCTTCCCCCAGGGGTGCCCTAGGTGTCCACAGAGCTCTGCTAGGGAAGGGAACCCCTGCCGTAGTGAACGCAAATCTTTGCTCTCAAGCCTCAGAAAGAGGCTGCAGTGACACCGCACACCCACAAGAGGGTGCCATGAGACCAGAGTCTCCGGGCACTCTCTGCAGCTGACAGGAAGCCCCGGGAAGAAGGCTTTCCGGGTCCTGCCTCTTCCCCGAGGAGCAGTCCGCTCCAGACCCTTTGCACAGGTTCCTGTCCTGAGCCAAGCAGGGTGAGGGGAGAATTCCTGTGGCTTTCTGCTCAAAGCTCTGCCTTGGGGAAAGGATGCTTCCTCTTCCTCTTGCAAGAGGCCTCAGAGCAGCAACGATTCCTTTCAATTGTTATTTGCCTTTTTCCAAAATTCACGAGACCGAGAGTAAACCAGCCACAGTGTGGCTCCTATTCTGGGTTCAAATACGCCCAACATAAACACTGTATCAAATGCAGATCTACCTCTTGGGTTAGGAGAGAGAATTAGCTGTAAAAGGGAAAGAAGGATGAATACCCCACTCTCCTTTTACTCATGAGTTATTATAGCAAGAAAGCTGTTGGGGGGAAAGAACCCTAGACTCCACGGCCAGGAGCTCGTTTCCAGCAGAGCTCCTGACTTTGTGCACAGAAGTTGGTTTTTGGAGTCTGAACAGTCACGATACCTGGTCTGAATCACCTGCTCTATACAAGTTGGAATAATCTCTTCAACCCTTCTGAACCTCTTCCACAAATAGACTAACACAGGATCCCCTAGATCTTCTAGAAATTGAATCTTCCAACATTGTTGCGAGGGTTCCTTCCATTGTTCATTCACTCATGAAAAAGATACCTGAGCACCTAACCCCCTACAAAGCACTGTTTCAGGTGCTGGGGACACAGCTATTAAGACAGAGCGGTCACTGCCACCAGGGGACCGACGTCCTTTCGGGGAGGCAGACAAGTGCTGTGAAAGAAGGGAACAGGATGACGTGTAGAAGGGAACAGGGAGACGAGGGGTGTGAGGGCAACCTTGGGGGGGGGGTCCAGGAAGACCCCTGCAGGAGGTGATCTCTGAGTTGGGATCCATGGAGAGCACAGCACCCTATGCAAGGCACTGGGGAGGGAACAGCTAGGACCTTTTGAAAAGCAAGTAAGAGAGGACAGCTGCAAACAGTGGGGAGGTGGGCCGTCTGAGATCAGGCAGGGCCTTGCGGGCCGTGGTGCCAATGTGGATTAACAACGGAGGCCCCCGAAGGATGCTACATGGCATTCAGGGAGGTCATGGGAAAGGAGAGCCTATCGTTGGGTACTGGATGGGCTGAATGAGGAGTGTGACGCGAGCACTGTTTATAATGAAAGGTATGGCTTAGAGCACACTCTCTATTTCCCATCCTCCCAAGCTTAAATGGAACCTACAATCTCAAATGTAAGAAGGTTTTCAAAACATGCTCTGTCACAATGATCGGGGAAGTCACCCGCCGATGACTTGAATTTGTGTCCTCTTTCCTGGGAAAGCAGGTTGTGGCCGTCTGATAAACCAGGGGCCCAGGGGCGGGGCGGCTGCTATGGAACCCCTAACCTAGCAGCCGGCCTCACCGTCTCAGTTTGAGAATTCCCAGTTATTTTACAAAGGAGAAGCTACTTTACTTTCGAGTATTTGAGAAGCATCGTGACACTGGGGAGGGGGTGAGGGATGTCACAGAAGAGGTGACCCCGCCAAGGGTGCCCCCACTCTGCCAAGAAAGGCAGCGGGGGGGAGGGGGAGCAGTCATTATTACCCACTGGTTCATGTTACACTCTCAGTTTGAGAGAAACTGGCTGCTCGACTGTGCTGGGCTATGAGCAGAGGAGTACATATCAATTAAAATTAATAAAATTAAAAATTAAAAAGGGAATTACAAATAGTTGGACCGGCTCTTCCTAGAAGAACCGCCGCACCCTTCATTCCAAGCTGCTGTGTATGACCAGAATCCTGATGCCAGATTTAAGTAATACACCGAAGCATGAAGAAACCAGGGGGTAGGAAGAGGGAGGGGTAAGAAATGGGTAGTGGACAGGGCAAGGGTCAGGCCTGCGGATTAGGGTCAAATACTAAACCAGCTTTAGTGTGACCAGGGATGTGGCCACCGGCCTGCGGGGAGGGGGTGGACTCGGGCAGAGCTCTCCAAGCTTCCAAAGGTGCACCATTCTACCCCAGCTTGTGGCAGGGCTTACCCGCAATGGCCGCTTATCCACCTCCGTGTTCTCCCGGACAACCTCAGGAGCAGATGGAAACTAGAAATTGTTGGGCTAGCAAGAGGCAGAGCCAAGATCTGAGCACAGATCTGTGTCTGATGCTGCAGCCCAAGGTCTCACCCACTACACCCACGCTGCCCGCACCTAGAACATGGCGAATTCATGGGCCCAGGGGGGGCCCATGGCACATGTTATGGAAAAACTCCCCTAAGGACTCTAATATGCTCTCTGTTGAGTTTATTTAAATATATGAATAGACAATTAAAATTCATTAGACATATATGGAGAATCAGCAACATGAAAGAAGGGAGCAAAGCTGAGCAAGGCAAACAAATGACCCCAGTGAATTAATTCAGGAAAGAGGAGGAGATTTAAAAAAAAAAGTCTGATTTGATTTTTTTCCCCTTTTTTTTTCTTAAAGATTTTATTTATTTGACAGAGAGAAACACAGCGAGAGAGGGAACACAAGCAGAGGGAATGGTAGCGGGAGAAGCAGGCTTCCTGCCGAGCAGGGAGCCCGATGCGGGGCTCGATCCCAGGACTCTGGGATCATGGCCTGAGCCGAAGGCGGTCGGTTAACCGACCGTGACACCAGGTGCCCTTTGATTTGATTTCTTCATCAGATTCAAGATGACAGCTCATTCACATGTAAGTAACTGCTACGAGGAAAAAAAAAAGGAGGGGCCTACATCGACCTTGGAAAGGAAACACTCAACACAGGCTGTATCTAACAGCAGAAAAGACACTCCTGCAAAGGCCATCAGTGCCCTGGAAGACGAACCCATGCAAAACAAAAAGAAGGAACCAGACACGAGGATAAAGATGTATGACCCGTGAAGTGGGAGCTCCAGAGGGAGCAAATGAAGCGGAGGGAGGGGAAGTAATACCAACATTAAGTCCAGAAGCAAAAGGTTTTCCTGAACCAAAGAAAAACCTGAATCTTGAGATCAAACGGCTGGGATTCAGCGTTCGGAATTCTAAGGGGGGAGGCAAAAAAACTAAAAAAGGCAAAAAACTTAGAAGGAGAAAAAGCTATCTACAAAATAAGCAGAATCGGGCTGGTTAGGACACTAATCTGAAAAACAAAATACTGAAGTACTGTTTCCAGGGTTCTAAAGGACTCAAGAATCTCCAGACAGCCTGTTGAACTCTCATTCACGTGTGTGTGTGTGTGTGGGGGGGATGGGATTACTTTCAGCTCTAGAAAGGTTCAGAAGTTATGCTACTTATGCGCTATTCCCAAAAAAGGTTGTTTAAGCACATATTTCTGACAAACTAACAAAAAAGCCCCGAGTAACTAAAAAAAGGGAGGCCATATGGAGCACAAGAAACCACCTGCAGTGAGCGAAATAACCAGTTACCCAGTTAATTGTAAACTGTAGCTTATGAGGTTGTGTATTCATTAAGAAAGAAAGCTTAATAATTTGGAATAAAATTCCAGATTATTTCTAGAGTGAACGGACCAAAACACACTAAACAAACTTTGTTACAATAGAGAATATGACAAAACCATAATCACAGTGGGAGAACAGCAAACTTCTCCCATCATGTATTATATCATACTGATAAAAATAATTATATAGAGGATATGGGCCACCAACGAGACACTTGTTTTTATAGCTATAAACACAACTCTGAGCCCACCAGAAAAGGTACATCTTTCCCAAATGCTCATGAATTCAAAAACTGATATGAGTGAGTAAGGCCACAAAAATCAGAAATGTTTTGGTAACACTGTCTGAATACAAAGTACAGGAGACAAATGCAAGATAACAAAAGAGAAACCATTAACTACCTAGAAGTTTAAAATAGACAAAGCCCTAGCAAATTTGATTAAGAAAACAGAGAGAGAAAAAAGAAAACAGAGAGAGGCCCCTGGCTGGCTGAGTCCCTAGAACATGAAACTGGATCTTGAGGTGATGAGTTCAAGCCCCATTTTGGGGGCAGTGTTTACTCAAAAAAAACAAAAACAAATTTAAAAAGGAAAAGAAAAGAAGAAAAAACACAAATATACGATGCTAGGAATTTATGAGAGAGTAATACACAAGTTTGGGGATTTAAAAGGCCAACAGTCCACACACTGTTATGCCAACACATACGAAAATTAGATGAAATGAATACTTTTATGGGAGAATAAAAATCAACACAACTAAGTCAAAAACTTGTAAGAAACTAAGAGGTTTATAAATGAAATGGACAAACAAAAGGTGACAGGCCCAGATGTTTTACATATATGTTTTATCAAGTCCTCAGGAAATAGAAAATTCCTATATAGTCTTTCATTTTTCCCAAGCATATTAGAAGCTGGTCATCTTTCCAATTCATCCTTTGAGAAAAAAAAAATCATACTGTTAAAGAGAGTATAAAACTACAGTAATTACAGTGTAGACAAAGAGATGAATGGAACAGAGTCAGGAAGATGACTAAGTGGGAAGTTAGTGTATGACAAAGCTAGAATTTCAAACTGAGTGATAAAACAGTACATCACTCAAATAATGATTTTGGGAAATGTGGCTATCCATTTGCAAAGAAAATAAAGTTAGATCCTTTCGTCAAAGTATAAATCAAGATAAATTCCCTATGGGCTACAGATACAAATACAAGTAACAATCCTCAAAAACCAATAAGAAAACATGGGAGAATATTTTTACAGTCTTGGATAGGAGGTTTTTTCCTTAGCACGACATCAAAGGCCAGAATCCACACAAACATCACTGATTTAACTACCTTACTTCTTAAAATTTCTACATGAATTCTGGTGAAGAATCTGTGAGAATTTAAATTGCATGCAGCCTTTGATACAATAAATCCAATCTCAGAGAATTTACTTTCAGTTATACTCACACATTTGTGCAAAGACTTATAAAGAACATTCATTTTGACACTAAGTAGAGAAAACATGGGAAAAATACAAATGTCTAAAAATAGTGTGCTGGTTAGAAAATTATAGTAAATTCATACAGTGGAATATTATGCAACCATTAAAGAGAATTAAGAAGTCTAGTTATGAAAAAATGCCCATAATAAGTAAAAACAAACTAAAAACCTTGTAATTCTGTATGACATGATTACATTTATAGTTTTAAATAATAGGATTGTATCTATGCTGAGAAACATTTCTAAAAAGTGTAAACATAAAGGTGCTATACCTCTGAGGAGTGGCTGTTGGGTAAACTTTGGGTAAGATAAGGCAGGCCAAGGGAAATATTTACATTTTACCTCATACAACAATTTGTTCAAAATATATCTATTTTAAATTACTATGGCACAGGACACCATGAATAAGGCAAAAAAAAAAATGACAAGCTGGTAGAAAATATGGACAACATGACGACCAGATAATATCCTTAATATGTAATCAGCTGTTACAAATCATTAACAAAAAGATGGAAAGTAAAGGTGATGACGACAGCAGCTATGTTTGCATAAAAATTATTACATGCAGGTTTTAACTTATTTAATAACCATTACAACAACCCCATATGTATAGGATTACTACCCCCAAAGAGGTTAAGTCACCTGCCCAAGGTTAAAAATAGCAAGTGGTGCAGAGATGCAAATGTAGGCAGTCTGGCTCCAGAACCTGTACTGCCTCTCAAAAGGCTGATGGACAAAGGACACAGAAAGACAATTAGAGGGGGAAAATGGCCAATTAAAACTGCTGAGTCTTGGAGCACCTGGGTGGCTCAGTGGGTTAAAGCCTCTGCCTTCGGCTCGGGTCATGATCTCATGGCTCTGGGATCGAGCCCTGCATAGGGTTCTCTGCTCAGCAGGGTGCCTGCTTCCCCCTCTCTCCCTCCTGCCTCTCTGCCTGCTTGTGATCTCTCTCTGTCAAATAAATACATAAATAAAATCTTTAAAAAATAAATAAATAAAACTGCTGAGTCTCATAATAACAAAAGAAATGTGTATTTTAAAGTATCAGATGGTAAGGAATCATTACATGAATAATAAGAGTATGGGAGGAAAAATCCCTCTGTCACACACTGGTGGGAAGGAAAAGTAGTATATCCTCCATGTATCAAAACTTATGTATTAGGTATCAATATTTATATATTTTATAACTATGTGTTATATATAAAATTTATACATTCTTAGGCTCAGAAATTCTATTTCAAGGAATTTATCCCAAAGAAATAAGTGGATAAAAGAGCCAAGATGTATATATAAGGATTTCCACAGCAGAGTGAAAAATCTGAATATATATAAATATATATAAATTATATATACACACACACCCATACACATGCAAACACTGGTTATTTCTATATTGAGAAAAAAACCTACACTTTCTACATTTCTATATTATTTGCTTCTTAAGTACCATACACATATTAGTTTTATTAACCAGAAAATTAAAAAAAAAATAAGTTTTCAAACACACACTTATGTTCCCAAAATTTCAGAGGTCAGAGGCCAACCTTGGCATGTGTAAGCCAGCTACCAGGAGCCACAGAGACCTCCTGACCTTTGGATGCTGAGAGCAAAAGTACTAGTTCTGTGATACATAAAAGCAAAGAAGTACCCTAGAGGTTCCTGGAAATCTGAAAGCCTATGGGACGGGAGAACAATGCAAGTACTTAAAGCATGCCCACCATCCCTCCCCTCCCCGGTCCTTCTCAGACTCCGCAAGTGTGGCTTCGGGGGCCTGCTCTAGGTCCTGCGCAGGTAGGTAGGGATGGCCACCTCCCAGCCCCGGCCTATGCTTTGGCGGCTGCCCCAGGGAGCCTTTTTGTCATGGAGAGTTGGGGCGACTACGTGCTCTATATTAGAACCCAATCCTGATCTATGGGATCAAGCTCAGAAGTCTACATGGCTTTTAGCTTTATAAAGAAAAGTAAGATCTGGGATGCCTGGGTGGCTCAGTTGGTTAAGTGTCTGCCTTCGGCTCAGGGGTCCTGGGATCGAGTCTTGCATCAGGCTCCCTGCACACGGGGGAGCCTGCCTCTCCCTCTGCCTGCAGCTCCCTCTGATTGAGCTGTCTCTCTCTGACAAATAAATTTTAAAAATCTTAAAAAAAAAAAAAGTAAAATCTATTTGATGAAGGACAGGAACTATATATTTTAGTAAAATGGTTATCTTCCTGTGGTAATAAAGATCTCAGATGAAAGGAAGCTTTCCAGTGGGCAAAACTTATTTTCAAGTTTACAAAATATTCTGCTATCGCACAATAGCCTCTCCCTCATTTCAGTACAGGGGTCTGTGAACTGTTTCTGTAAGGGGCCAAATACGTATCTTAGACTTTGCAGGTCACACGGTTCCTATTGCATCTATTCAACTCCGCCATCATAGCAAAAAAGCAAACAGACAATACATAACCAAAGGTCATGGCTGTGCTCTAACACATTTTTTTAAAAGATTTATTGATGGGCACCTTGGCTTGATTTAGGGTCTGCCTTCGGCTCAGGCCATGATCTTGGGCTTCTGGGATGGAGCCCACATCTGGGCTCCCTGCTTAGTGGGGAGCCTGCTTCTCCCGCTCCCTCTGCTCCTCCCCACTGCTTGTGTGTGCTCTTTCTCTGAAATAAAGACAATCTTAAAAAAAAAAAATTAATTCATTTGTTTTTTAAGGAGAGTTTGTGAGCAGGGGGAGGGACAGGGGGAGAGAATCTTTAAGCAGACTTCCTGCTCAGCAAGGAGTCCAACGCAGGGCTTGATCTCATAACCCTGAGATCATGACCTGAGCCAAACCAAGAGTTGGATGCCCAACCTAGTGAGCCAT
Source organism: Procyon lotor (assembly GCA_028646535.1). Classification (NCBI taxonomy): domain Eukaryota; kingdom Metazoa; phylum Chordata; class Mammalia; order Carnivora; family Procyonidae; genus Procyon; species Procyon lotor. The sequence continues at coordinate 115,752,785 of CM053603.1, forward strand.
CCAGGCGCCCCCTCAATAAAATTTTATTTACAAAAATAAGTGGCGAGTCTGGCCCCTGAGCCAAATCTCAAGATAGGGGCTTCCTGACCCCCTGATCTCAGATTACCAATATTAGAAGTCGCCTATTTTACTATACTTTCCCCTCACCATTCATGTTTATCTCAACTTCGGCTCTGAGGTTATGTTCTGTAGGCAGCAGACGCAGACTTTCTCCTAAGCAATGAGATGTGTCCCAACACCACTGAAACGGACCAAGCTGGGTCTTTCTCGAATCTCACAGCAGAGACATGGGGGTCTCAGCTCAGCGCTCAGAGCTCAGAGCTGGTCTAACTCCTTGGAGCAGCCACAATCCCTCTTACCAGCCCCACTCCCTCTCACCTGGCCCCCACACCCCCACACATGGCCCCAATGTCGGGCCCTATCGTTTAGTTTAAGAGAAAATGGCTATAACTCCAAAGAAATGGTAGGAAGGTTTAGAAATGACTCAGAAGCTCTGTATATAAACAAGTCTACAGAATGTGTATATTCTTGGGACCAAAACCATGGTGTCAGTTCAGGTCTGTATTTTGCCGGCAGAAGAGCACAGGGGCTCCACCCTGTGCCTCTACAGATAACTCAGAGAGCTACGAGGGATTCTCACGTCGCAGTGCCTACACCAGAGACCACCTCTCAAAAGAAAGGAGTGTTAGCTAAGGTAGTGTTCCTCGACCTAATTCTTCCCATTAAAAAGTATAAACATTGGAGGGAAGAAGTTTGCTTAAAAAATAAGTAATACATATAGAAAAGAATTAGGAGTGAAAAAAATAAGCTGTCAAGTATCCTGAACCCAAATTTGACAATGTATTGATCTATAATGCTTGGAAATGGAAGCAACAATGAGTAAACTCTTAACATTCACATTTCTCTTTTTATTAATCATGACTCAAACAGTAAATACTTATTGAGAACCTACTAAATGCCAGGCATTGTGCTAAGTGTTTACAAAGAAACACTGTGTATTATTTTCTTTTAAAAACTGCCTATTAATAAAATAAAGATGCATCTCAGTTGTAGAAACAGGTGAGAAATATAGTCGAGTTACCCAGGTACCCTATTAATAAATGAACATCAGCCATGAAGATTCTTATTTGAGTTAACAAATCCTTTTTTACAATAAAGAGGCTTCCAATTAGTGAATTTGCTAGCACTGCAGTTTCTTTCCTAGATATGATATCTACCATGTTCAAGAGCGCATATTTAGAGGATGGTTTAATAATATTTATCTGCCCATTAGGAAGAAGTCCTGAGAAGTGTTGGATTTATCCTACAATCACTTGTGAGTATGGCCTCCAAATTCAACAGAGCAGAGTAATGCTGCTGCCTGGGGGTGCCCAGAGCGTGAGCCAACCTCTGGATGCTGAGCTACTTACAGCGAAAGGGTGGTAAGGGGGAGCGGGGGGGGCTCCTCGGGGCCCTGCTGGTGGAGGCAGCACGGACAGTCCTGTTGAAAAGATGCCAAGTGCGCTGAGGTTCAACCCCGGGATCAGATTGGCTTGTTGCTGGGAACAGAAATGGAGAAAAAGATGAGGGAGGAGAGCAGAGAGGCCCAGTTTGCCTGGGTCAACCTCCATCTCTTGGCTGGTTGGCACCGGTGCCTCCTGATCAGGGCTGCCCTGGCCTCACGGACCACCTTGCTGCTGGGGTGGGCTCGCCAGATGTCAAGCTCACCACGGCACTCCTTCAAAGCTTCTCTGAGAGTGTCTACACATATCAAAACACAGCCAACCAGGTTCCTCAGTGGGCTGGGGCGGGGGGGGGGGGGGGCCCAGGCTACCACACCCTCTTTCCTGCTTGCCCCTCATCCGCCCCCTGCCCAGTCCTGCTCCTCTCTAACCCTGGGCCCCTGCACACATTATCCATTGTGAAAGGAATATGCTTCTCTTCCTCCTCACGGGGCTAAGTCCTGGTCTTCATGTGGGTTTCACCTGAGCTCAGATGTCCCCTCGGCCAGGAAACCTTCTCTTACCCCAAAGGTCTCTGTGCCGGTGCCCTTTCTATGCACCCCCACCAACATTCCTAGGTTTTCGGCAAATAATATCTGAAGTATCATCACATGGTATTTGCATCGCCTGAGTAGTGGCCACTTCCCTTTTAGACGTAATTTCCTTGTGGACGGAGACTTTATTATTCAGTGTTGGGTGCTCAGTGCCTGGTACATAGTAAGTACTCAATAAATACTTGTAGAATGAACATGTTTAAAACATACTGCGTTAATAGGTTTTTCCAACCTATCCAGAGAAACATCAGACCTTTCACTAGGAAACCACACATGTAAACTCCATTCTCCAGGTTCAGGATGGTTCACAACTTCAAATTTTTCACCATTTGGTTGCAGGTGTTGTCATCCTCTCACCTGCTTGCTCATTCCCATTTACACACGGGGATGCCTACCTAGGCTGCGGTGAGTTTGAACTGCACAGCCCTTCAGAGGCAGAGGGACGTTGTCATCTGTCCTGTGTCCTCCCTGCTCCTACCTTTGTCTCCCTGAACACTAGGCAGCTAACATTTTCTGTTTTCTTATCCGTGAATAGGGTCACCCATTATCTTGCCTTCTCTTAGGATGTCTGGAGTAGGAGAGCTGGGATCTTTAACCTTGACCTCATCTGATCCCTAAGATGCAGTAATTTTGTTATTCACCTATCAACACGTGACTTTGGTGCAGACGTGGGTAAGTCTAAGTGGTATGCTCAAGTGCAGGTATGGGAAGCACCCGGACCCCTCAGCAGCGTTTCTGGGTGTTCACAGAAGAGAAGTTTATCGTATGAAGTCAAGAGCCCAGAAGAAGAAAATGAGATCTGAGGCTATTTCCACGGACAAATACACACACACAGGGAGACGACAGTGCCATCTTGTCCTCGTCACGTTCCACAGTCATCATGTGATGTGGGCTGCTCCGGGGGAGGGGGGCTGGGGCGAGGTGGGGGTAGTGCTCTGACCTGTGGAGGAGGATCCTTAGAAAGAGCTACGCTGACAGTGCTGAGTTTGGCCTCCAGAGCTCTTTGTCAATATTTACTCCTCTGTGAAATATTACCAGGTCTGGGGTCTCCTTCAAAGACCTTCAAGAAGGGTGGGAAAGCAGGTTGGGGGTCCAGATGAAACCAAACGGGCCGTGACCTGATAACCGCTCAAGTCGGACCGCAGGCATACGAGAACTTAGTGCAGTATCCTTTCCTCTCTTATGTTAGGAAATCATTATAATAAAAAATGAAAAAAATTACTCCTCTGAGTGGAGCTGGGGCTTTGTTGATAGACAAGTATTTTTAAGATTTCTGAGTGTGATAAAGTGAGAGTGAGTTAGCAGTAGCAGGCGGGACATGCGCACACCCCGATGTCTGCTGGAAGCATCAGGGAGAGCCACGGTGCTGGGCAACATTTACTGGGTGAGCCGCATGGGCAGATCAGTAAGCAAGGGATGAAAATCAGAGTTTAATTTTAAAGTATGTATTTTTAAATTTAAAAAGTGACAGAACAATACAGAAAGTCTGTAATGTAGAAAAAATCCCCCTTCCCTAGAGGATCAGCTGCTTTTATGTTTGTACGCAGCCTTCCAGTGATACCATTTTACACACCACACTATTTTATCTAACTGTAACCTGAGTTAAATATGCTTCTATGTGCTCTTTTCTTGACTAACATTATATCATAATCAATTCTTCATTTTATAATCTTCAGAGTCACGCTTTTAATAGTTTCACACTAATTTTTCCAGTGCATTTATCACAGTCCACTAGTTGGTTTCCTGTTTGCTTCAATGCTCTTGCCCCAAGAAGGCAGGAATGATTCTAAGGCACTTCCTCACTAGCTGAGTGAAAACTCTCCTTCGAGAGGCTTGTGTCCTGCCCGAAAACTCATGTGAAAACCAGCGCAGAAGAAAGCATTCGGCACTTACATTAACAGCCAGCATATCATTTTCAAAGGCCTCACGGAGTTTCTTCATAATCTCTACCTCTGCATTGGCACAGGCCTCGACTGTGCCCTTCACAGTGATGGTTCTTTCAGGGTTGTATATGCTCAGATCCTGCAAGCTGGCAACCGGGAAAAAAGAGAGATTTCCTTTTTCAAAAGGAAAGATAAAATCCCAGCAGGATCACAAACAAGTCTTGGTGGAGGATTCCCTCACCACACACTGTGGTATCAAACACTTGCCATCTTATCTCAAATCTTGAGGTGACTTAGCTCAGATCCACTGGGAATGATTTACGCATTTGTTTTGATGGTGTCGGAGAGAATTAGATCACTTATGATTATACTACCATTTTAAGGAAAGGCAGATGAAGGAGGGGGGTACGTCAAAATGCTTAAGTTCTCCATTTGGGCACAATTAAACTGAATGGGTGGCTTACGATGAGATTGTTATCTTGGTCCCCGTCTCGTGTTCAATTCTCTTCAAATTTCTGCCTTCTTTTCCAATCAGTCTTCCAACTAAGCCATTGTGGGCCAAAATTTTCAGAGGAATTTCTTCAGCTCTAAAAGAGACAAAAAACAATTTATCACTCAAGGTGGACGTACTGGTTGCCTCCTAAGAGCTATTAAACCGTTTTTTTCCCTTTACAAACAGAAGTCATTTTGTTCAGGTACCAAGTGGCAATAGGCTTTAGGTGAGGCTGGTTCCCTCGCCAAGCCCAGTGCATGAATTCTGATTAACATAAGCCAAACCACAGGAATTATATTCCCTTGTTAAGACGGACTGGAAGTGGGTCAATGAGGCAAATAGGGACAATGAGGTATTAGGTGAAGTCTGCTGCATGACTTTAGGAAGGTTTTTCTTGCTCTTAAAAAGACAAGGGAGAATATCATCCGGATGGCAGACTAGGATGCGACAGGCCCTAGACCTGTCTCTGACCCCACAGAGACACCAAGTTAATAATAGGACTGGAATACCTCTGTGAGAACCCCAGAGCTCAGCTGAGAAGCTATAGCATCCTGGTCATTGTGAAGCCAAGAAAAGAGTCCAGTAAAAGGGGTGGGAAAATCTGCAGTGTTCGGTGTGGCTGCATATGCTCCTTCCCTTATGCAGCACTGCGAGAAGCAAATGGGAGGACATCTCCCATACCTGTGATCCTCCCATGGGATGCAAACAAAAGACTGGACCACACAGCCAACATTCTAGCTCATGTGGGAGCTGCCCAAGGGACTGGTTTCTGTCATGCCTCACTTGGAGCAGTGAGGAGACTACTGGCAGCAGAGTTTTGGAAGCCACTGAAAAAAGAGGTGGGCAGTATGTTAGTGCTGCAGTACCACAGTCCGAAGCCAGGAGTGAGAAAGAGATCAGAGAAGGTTTGAGGGGCCCTAACACCTCCAGCAGGGCTGATAAGTGACGGAAGGCCATCCCCTGAATGAAGGCAGGACACAAAGACAAACAGATGGTTGTTTTTTTCAAATGCCCCAAGCCTAGCAAAACCTTAAAAGACATACAACGAAACAAGGAAATACGGCCTAGTCAAAGGATCAAAATATAACTCCAGAAACCAATCCTAAAGTAATGCAGATCTATGAGCTACCTGACAAAGAATTTATAATAATTGTCCTAAAAACACTCAGTGAACTAAAAGAGAACACAGACAACTAAACAAAATCAGGAAAACCATGCATGAATAAAATGGAAATATCAACAAAGAGAGAAACTATAAAAAACAAATAATGTAACTAAAAAATATAGTAACTGAACTGCCCCCCAAAATGATTAAAGAGGTTCAACAGCAGATTTGACAGGCAGAAGAAAGAAGGAGCAAACTTGAAAACTCGTCATTTGAAATCATCAAGTCAAAGCAGGAAAAAGAAAAAAAGAATGAAAACAGTCCCCACCAAGCACTAGGAAAGGCTAAGGTACTTAGGGGCCAGAATCAAATGGACTAATACACTCATGCAAATCCCAAAAGGAAGAAAGAGAGAGGGCAGAGAGGTCATTGGAAGAAATAATGACAGAAAACTTTCCAAGTATCGGGAAAGAAATGGACGTGTAGATTCAAGAAGCTCAAAGAACTCCAACTGGGAATAAAACCAAAGAGAACCACACTGAGAGACATTATAAGCCAATTTTCCAAAGTCAAAGACAAAGAGAGAATCTTGAAAGCAGCAAGAGAAAAGTGATTATTCACATACAAGGGAATTTCCAGATTTCTGAGCAGAAACTTTGCAGGCCAAAATGGAGTGGGATGATACGTTCAAATGCTGAAAGAAGGGGCGCCTGGGTGGCTCAGTCGTTAAGCGTCTGCCTTCGGCCCAGGTCAGATCCCAGTATCCTGGGATGGAGCCCCGCATCGGGCTCTCTGCTCGGCGGGAAGCCTGCTTCTCCCACTACCATTCCCTCTGCTTGTGTTCCCTCTCTCGCTGTGTTTCTCTCTGTCAAATAAATAAAATCTTAAAAAAAAAAAAAAATGCTGAAAGAAAAACACACCGGCCAAGGATATTATGACGGCAAAACTGTCCTGTGAAAATGAAGGTGAAATTAAGACTTCCCTAGATAAACAAAAGCTAGAGGAGTTATTATTAAAGTTGCTCTACAAGAAATGCCAAAAGGAGTCCTTTAATGGAAATGAAAGGACAGTGAGCAACAACACAAAGCCACATGAAAATATAAGGTTTTCTGGTAAAAGTAAATACACAAATATAATAATCTGTACTATAATAATTTTGGTGTATAGAATTTAAATGACAAAAACATTTTTAAAAGATAAATCTGTTGGCCAATAGACACATGAAAAAGTGCTAAACATCACTTGGCATCAGTGAAATACAAATCAGAACCACAATGAGATACCACTTCACCACTCAGAATGGCTAAAATTAACAAGTCAGGAAACGACAGATGTTGGTGAGGATGTGGAGAAAGGGGAACCCTCCTACCCTGTTGGTGGGAATGCAAACTGGTGCAGCCACTATGGAAAACAGTATGGAGGTTCCTCAAAAAGTTTGAAATAGAGCTACCCTATGACCCAGCAATTGCACTACTGGGTATTTACCCTAAAGATACAAATGTAGTGATCTGAAGGGGCACGTGCACCTGAATGTTTATAGTAGCAATATCCACAATAGTGAAACTATGAAAAGAACCTAGATGTCCATCAACAGATGAATGGATAAAGAAGACATGATACACACACACACACACACACACACATACAATGGAATACTAGGCAGTCATCAAAAGAAATGAAATCTTGCCATTTGCAACGAGGTGAATGGAACTAGAGGGTATTATGCTGAGCAAAATAAGTCAATCAGAGAAAGACAATTATCATATGATCTCTCTGATATGAGGAATTTGAGAAGCAGGGTGGGGGGTTGTGGGGGATAGGGAAGAAAAAATGGAAGAAGATGGGATCGGTAGGGAGACAAACCATAAGAGACTCTTAATCTCACAAAACAAACTGAGGGCTGCTGGGAGGTAAGGGGAGTAGGGATAGGGGTGGCTAGGTTATGGACACTACCCACATAGGGAGGGTATGTGCTATGGTAAGTGCTGTGACATGTGATATGTGCCTGATGATTCATAGACATGTACCCCTGGGGCAAAGAATACATTATATGTTAATTAAAAAAAAGATAAATCTGTTAACGGGTATAAATATTTAAAAAGCAATTTGTGACATCAGTAACAAAGTATGGGGTTGAGTTGTAAAAGAGCAGAGTTTTTGAATATGATTGAAGTAAAGTTTGCTCTACTTTTATTTTAAAATAGAATGTTATAACTTTAAGATGTTTTATGTAATTTTGGGGTGCCTGGGTGGCTCAGTGGGTTAAAGCCTCTGCCTTCGGCTCAGGTCATGATCTCAGGGTCCTGGGATCAAGCCCTGCATCAGGCTCTCTGCTCAGCAGGGAGCCTGCTTCCCCCTCTTTCTCTGCCTACTTGTGATCTCTTTCTCTGTGTGTGTCAAATAAATAAATAAATAAAATCTTTAAAAAAAAAGATGTTTTATGTAATTTTAGTGGTTACCACAAAGAAAATACTAGAGAATATACATAAAAGGAAATGAGAAGTTTACTCAAAGCATATCACTAAAAAAACCCCAAAAAGCAAAGAAAAAAGTAAAAAACACACAAAACAATGCAGTAAGAGAGAAAAAGAGGGGCAATAAAGCGATAAGAAATACAGAAAACAAAATGGCAAGAGGAAATCCTTCCCCATTAGTAATTACTTTAAATGTAAAAGATTTAATTTTCCCAATCTAAAAGACATGGATTGGCTGAATGGATTAAAAAAAAACAAAAACAGAATGAAAGATTTCAAATCGACAACTTTAAACTCTTCAAAGAATTAGAAAAAGAATAAACGAAACCCAAAGCTGGTATAAGGAAGGAAATGATAAAGATTAGAGCAAAGATAAGCAAAAGAAAACAGAAAAACAGAAGAAAAAAACCAACCATGAATTAGTTTTTGAAACAATCGACAAAATTGATAAACATTTTCTAGAATAACTAAGAAAATAAAGAACACTCAAATATCTAAAACCAGAAATGGAAGAGGTGACATTGCAACTGATGTCACAGAAATAAACATGATTACAAGAGAATACTATGAACAGTTATACATCAACAAAGAGATAACCTAGAAGAAATGGATAAATTCCAAGAACACAACGTACTAAGACTAAACCTTGAAAAGAAAATCTAAACAGACCAATAATGAGTAAAGAGATGGAATTAGTAATTAAAAACCTCCCAACAAAGAAAAGCCCAGGATCAGCTGGTGTCCCTGGAGAATTCTACCAAACTTTTATTTTTTCTACCAAACATTTAAAGAAGAATTAACATCAATCCTTCTCTAACTCTTCCAAAAAACTGCAGAAGAGGGAACATTTCCAGGTTCATTCTATGAGGCCAGCTTTACTCTAATACCAAAGCTAGACAAAGTCACTTTGAGAAAAGAAAACTACAAACTGGTATCTCTGATAAACACTGATACAAAAGTCCTCAATAAAACACAAGAAAAATGAATTCCAAAGCATTATGCATTAAAAGGATGATACATTATGACCAAGCAGGATGTACTTCTGGAATGTAAGGGTGATTCAACATTAAAAAAAAAAATTAATGTAATATACATTAATGTAGGTCAATACATGTAGGTCAAAAACCATATGATCACCTCGATGCAGAAAAAGCATCTGACAAAAATTTAACACCCTTTCATGATACAAACACTCAAAAATCTAGGAATAGAAGGAAAGTACCTTAACAAAATAAAGGCCATTTGTGAAAAGCACACAGTGAATTCACATCATATTCGATGGTGGAAGACTGAAAGATTTTTTCTCTAAGATCAAGAACAAGAGAAGAATACTCATTTTCACCACTTCTATTCAACTTAGCATTGGAAGTGTTAGCTAGAGCAATTAGGTAAGAAAAAGAAATAAAAGGCATCAGAATTGAAAAGGAAGAAGTAAATTATCATCTGTTTGCAGATAACATGATCTTAAACGAAGAAAACTCTAAAGATTTCACAAAAAAACCAGTTAGAATACACTCATTCAGTAAAGTTGCAGGATATAAAATCAACACACAAAAATCAATTGTGTTGGGGCGCCTGGGTGGCTCAGTCGTTAAGCCTCTGCCTTCAGCTCAGGTCATGATCCCAGAGTCCTGGGATCGAGCCCCGCATCGGGCTCTCTGCTCTGCGGGAAGCCTGCTTCTCCCACTTCCATTCCCTCTGCTTGTGTTCCCTCTCTCGCTGTGTTTCTCTCTGTCAAATAAATAAAATCTTAAAAAAAAAAAAAATCAATTGTGTTTTTCTTTTCTTTTCTAAAGATTTTATTTATTTGAGAGAGAGAGTGCGAGAGATCACACAAGCAGGGAGGAGAGGCCGAGGCAGAAGCAGACTCCTGACTGAGCAGGGGGCCTGACAAGGGGCTGGATCCCAGGACCCTGGAATCATGACTTGAGCCAAAGGCAGACACTTAACCAACTGAGCCACCTAGGCACCCCATCAATTGTGTTTCTATACACTAACAATGAATAACCTGAAGAGAAAATTAAGAAAAGTTTCATTTTACTATAGTATTCCAAAGAATAAATACTTAGGAATAAACCTAGCCAAGGAGATAAAAGGCTTATATGCTGAAAACCATATAAAACTGGTGAAAGAAATTAAAGAACATAAAAATAAATGTTCATGAATTGGAAGACTTATTATTGTTTAGATGTCCATACTATTCAAAGTGATCTACAGATTCAATGCAAACCCTGTTAAATCCCAATGGCATTTTTTGCAGAAATAAAAGAATTGATTTAGAATCCCAAGAGACCCTGAACAGTCAAAACAATTCTGAAAAAGAACAAAGCTAGAGAATGCAAATCTCCTGATTTCAAAACATGTTACAAGGCTACCATAATTAAGACACTATGGTCGTGGTGGGATACCTGGGTGGCTCAGTCAGTTGGGCGTCTGCCTTCGGCTCATGTCATGATCCCAGGGTCCTGGGATTGAGCCCTGTGTTGGGCTCCCTGCTCAGTGGGAGCCTGCTTCTCCCTCTCCTCCCAGCTCATGCTTTCTCTATCTCTCTCAAATAAATAAAATCTTAAAAAAAAAAAAAAAAAAAGATACCATGGTAGTGGCATCAAAACAAATAAACCAATGGTACAGGACAGAGAGCCCAGAAATAAACCCTTGCATATATGACCAAATGATCTTTGACAAGAGTGTCAAGATAATACAGTGGGGGAAAAGGACAGTCTCCAACAAATGGTGCTGGAAAAACTGGATATCCACATGCAAAAGAATGAAGCTAGGACATCTGGGTGGCTCAATCAGTTAAGTGTCTGCCTTCAGCTCAGGTCATGATTCCAGGATCCTGGGATCAAGTCCTGCACCAGGTTCCTTGCTCAGTGGGGAGCCTGCTTCCCCCTCTGCCTGCTCTGCCTACTGCTCCCCCTGCTTGTGCGCTCTCTCTGACAAATAAATAAATAAATAAATAAATAAATAAAATCCTAAAAAAAAAAAAAATGAAGCTACAAGCTACATCCTTATCTTAGCCCATATATGAAAATTAACTCAAAATGGAATAAAGACCTAAATGTAAAACCTAGAACTATAATATTCCTAAAAGAAAACAGGAGAAAGCTTCATGGCATTAGACTTACCAATGAGACATCAAAGCAAAGGCAACAAACACCAAAATAGACAAATTCAACATCAAATTTAAAAACTTTTGTGCACCAAAGGACACAGTCAACGGAGTGGAAAAGCAACATAGAGAAAAGAAGTAAATATCTGCAAATCATATGTCTGATGAGTGATTAATATCCAGAATATATAAAGAACTCCTACAACTCAACAACAAAGAAATCAGGTAACCCATTTTAAAAATGGGTAAGACTTAAATAGACATTCTTTTTTTTTTTGAATAGACATTCTCAAAAGATGATATACAGATGGCCAATAAGCATATGAAAAGATGCTCGATATCATCAATCATCAGAGAAATGCAAATAAAAACCAGTATGAGATACTGTGAACATAAAATATTACACCCATTAGTTTGGCTACTATCCAAATAACAGAAGATAACAATGACTGGTGACAATGTGGAGAAATTGGATCCCTGGTGCACTGTTGATGATACTGAAGAATGATGTCATTGCTATGGAAAACAGTATGAAGGTTCCTCAAAAAACTGAAAATAGAGAGGCACCCGGGTGGCTCAGTCAGTTGAGCATCTGCCTTCAGTTCAGGTCATGGTCCCAGGGTCCTGGCATCGAGCCCTGTGTCAGGCTCTCTGTTCAGCAGGGAGCATGTTTCTCCCTCTCCCTTTGCCTGCTGCTCTACCTACTTGTGTTCTCTCTCTCTCTGTCAAATAAATAAATAATCTAAAAAAAAAAAAACAAAAAACTGAAAATAGAAATATCATATGATCCAGCAATGTCACGTCTGGGTATGTATTCAAGAGAATCGAAAGCAGGATCTTAAAGAGCTATTTGCACATCCATATTCATAACAGCACTATTCCCAATAGCCAAAAGGTGAAAGCAACCCAACTGTCCCTCAACGGATGAATAAACAAAATGTGATATATGCGTACAAAGGAATATTATTCAACTTTAAGAAGGAAGGAAGTCTTGCTACATGCTACAACTTGGATGGATCTTGAAGACATTACGTTAAGTCACAAAAAGACAAAATACGGCATGATTCCACTTATATGCAGTCTCTAAAGCAGTCAAATTCATAGAAACAGGAAGTAAAATGGAAGATACCAAAGGCTAAAAGGGAGAGGGAAAGGGGGAGTTGTTCAATGGGTACAGAGTGTCAGTTTTGTAATATGAAAAGTTCTAGAGATCTGTTTCACAATAATGTGAATATATATAAACATTACTGAACTGTACACTTAAAAATGGTTAAGTGAAATAAGTCGGAGAAAGACAAATACTGCATAATCTTATTTACGTGGGGAATCTAAAACAAAACAAGCTCATAGATACAGAGGACAGATTAGTGGTCGCCAGAGGTGGGGGTTGGGGGTAGTGAGGTATGGGCAAAATGGGTGAGGGGTCAAAAGTTACAAACTTCCATATAAAATAAGTAAGTCATGATATACAATGTACAGCACGGGGACTATAAATACTATGCTGAATGTATGAAAGTTCCTAAGAGAGCAAATCTTAAACGTTCTTGTCACAAGAAAAAAAATTTTAACTATGTATGGTGACCGATGTTAACTAGAGTTATTGCAGTGATCATTCTGCAATACATACAACTATTCAGTAATTACGTTGTATACCTGAAACAAATATAGTATTATACATTAATTACACATTAATTAACCGAAAAAATGGTTAAGATGATAAATTTTGTTATGTGTTTTTTACCAGAAAAAAAAATGTTACAAAAAGAAAGGGCAAGGATGCCCTCTTTTTCAACTTTTGAGTATTTTTCTGTGGGGAAAAGTCTGAAATCACTACCATCATCCTGTCACCACCAGGGGAATATCAGACATCCTGAGGAAGACAGAGCAGAAAGAAAGGTTGTGAGTCTCTGAGTCTGTGTTTCAACTGGCCTTGAAGTCCCCCACCTCAGGACTTCTCAATATGTGACAGAATAATAGGGTCTTATTGTTTAAGCCACTTGTTACGTGTTCTGCTGGTTAGGACCAAAAGCAATCTAACATGCATTGCTGCTATACACCCGCGTTCAAGGCAAAGCCACCAGAATGGAACTTTCAGAGGGCAGGAGTTTTTTGTTGCCTTTGTTCACTGGCACAGCGAACAGTGCCCCGCACAGAGTAGGTGCTCAATAAATGATAAATGAATAAAAGGAAAATTTAGGATCCCTCTTCTACATCCTCTCCCTCCTGCTGATCCCCCTCAGGACACAGCTTAAATGTCACTTACCCAGGAAGTTCTTTTCTGAAACCCCTAAATCTCTTCCTATTCTCCTAAAACCTTGATGAGGGCCCTCCATTTACGTGTAGCTATTTTTGACTCTCACACATCCCATGGCTGTGCTTAATGACCCACTGGTTTCAGTATTTGTTTAGCAAATGTCTCTCCCACTACATCATAAGCTTCGTAAAAGCAGGAACTGGGTCCTATTTATGGCTGTAGCCTCATTTCCCAGCCCAGTGCTTAGCATGGTGTCGCCCTCAAAAAAACTGATTTCAATGATGTTCAAATTCTATGTTGATTCTACATGAAAACTCAAAAATTTAATTTATACATCAATCTTTTTGATTATTTAGAATATTCGAAGTTGCTTGTCCTGAGGTTGAAGGACCAAGAAGGGTATTATTTATAAAGTTCTCAATAACCTGGCTGAGGGAGGGGTTTATTCAAATTAATCCATGGTATTTGGGATGTTTCCAAGGCCACAGAGTAAATAATTCCTAAGTAATAAATTCATAAGTTAGAGTTCCTTATGAAATCTGAGCATAGATTTGCAAAGTTTGGCTTTTAAGGACTACTTTCATCTTCTTGTTTTTTTTTTTTTTTTTTCTTTTCACCCTCTTGGTTTTAGAACACTCCTATTTGACATTATTTGCTAAGCTAATTTCATATTTGATTTATCCCCTTACTCCTTCTCTATAAAACTGCCGCCACTACCCATAAGTGGATTTTTTTTGCAAACTGACATGGATCTTCTTTGTTGCCTATTCCACTATCATTAGTCATTATCATTAATTAGTTTATAATACAAAGTTAATGGGTTTATTTCATTTTTTTAAAAAGATTTTTATTTATTTATTTGACAGACAGAGAGAAAGAGAACACAAGTAGGCAGAGAGGCAGGCAGAGAGAGAGGGGGAAGCAGGCTCCCTGCTGAGCAGAGAGCCCGATGTGGGGCTCGATCCCAGGACCCTGAGGTCATGACCCGAGCCGAAGGCAGAGGCTTTAACCCACTGAGCCACATAGGCGACCCAATTTAATGGGTTTAATAAGAACTGTACCTGCCATTCGAACTGGTACAACACGCAAGAATCCCAAGAAGTATTTTGTTAAAAAAAGAAAGAAAGAAAGAAAAGTAGGGAAGGAGATGAAAGAAGAGTAAAGTAGCTACTTAGATACCAGTTTCTACTACTTAAGGAAAATTGAAGAGTGCAACATGGTAGTAAATACCTTTTCCGGCACAGTAAATGATGGTTCCGATGACGGTGTACATTCCATACACACTGCACTGTCTGGTGTGATAGCCATTAGTCATAAATGTGACTATTTACATTTGAATGAATTAAAATAAAATAAAATAATTTGGCTCCTCTGCCCAAATGGCCACATTTCAAGCACTCAACAGCACCATGTGGCTAATGGCTATCATATTAAAACACTGCAGACACACAACGCCTCCATCACTGCATGGCATTAGAAGTATGTATCTATATGTTTCTACCAGTAATTATTAGTAACAAGTGATGGAAGCATTCGGATTACCAAAAGAAACATTTAAGGAGAAACAGTCATATTATAAATCTAAAAGATCAAAAATAAATAAATAAATAAATAAATAAATAAATAAATAAATAAATAAATAAATCTAAAAGATCTATTTCCTACTATATTCTCCTTGGGAACAAATTTCTTAAAAATAATTTGTCCCCTGCTCCCTTTACTGAGTAACAGAATTACAGGTCTAAGAAAATTACACATTTTCTTGTGTTATGTGAATGAGAACTTACTCTTCTTCTCTGCTAAGTGATCTGGGTATTGTATGCAAACTTACAGTTTGGTCTCATCAGCCTCTTTCTGCATGATTTCAAGAATCATGCGGCATGCTTCAGAGGTCCCCTCTGGGGTGGCATGGATGGTGACAGGCTTCTCTGCAGCCCCCGAGTTCTCCTTTCTATGGATGTCTACCCTGTAAGGAAAGAATCAGGAGCCATAACACAACGTCATCTGGGACAGGATCCTAGTCCCGAGAAAGCACCTCACGGGCCAACGTACAGCGAGGACACAGACAACGAAGTGTCATTAGCACGTTTGCAACCAATGCCATTCTTCAAGAAGGAGGCAGCAAGCAGGGGAGGACGTCTTGTGCCAAACTCGAATTCTTTGCAGTTCCATTTAGAAGGGAGTATTTCTTGCAGGAGTGCTGTGGGACAAAGGCACCAAGCCAACTTGGGTAATGAAGCCAGCCTGGTAAATGAAGTATTTTGTGTAGTCTTTCAAATGATCATAGAAGCGAAGGGTAAAGCGAGCGGGGGTAACACTGCACGCTGGCACGGTGCCAGTCTCTGAACTGATTGGAGCTTTTAAAAACCATGTGTTAATCCAAATCCAAACACCAAATTCAAGCAAGCTTTATATATTTGAGTATGGATTAAAAACAGAGGCATGCCCTTTCTCTGCCTCTCTAAGTTTTTGATTTCCTTGCCACTGGCAGCCTGCCTTCTTCCAGGCTCTTAAAACTAACGGCTCAAAAGTTTGATGACTTTATCAGACTTCTTAGGGTAGTTGTGGCCCCACTTGTTTTTTGTTATCTTTGAAAATTACATAATTGATTGTATCCCTTTTTACTCTGGCTGTTAGAAAGCCCAGGTCTAAGTCTTCTGCCTCTTTGTAAAAAAAAATGGGCACATATTTTGAGAACTAAACTTCACTTCTATTTAAACTTGTTGCATTTTTAAAGCCACTTTAAGAAATTTTTGGAACAAAAAGACATATAACTAAAAATCACTTTTGCAGTGAAGCAAACTTGGGAGGGGACAAGGGCTGATTTTAAAATAAATGAAACAGCAGACAGTACTTCCTCTCTCCACAGGGTCATCATTTTACTGCTATGACTGTGAACTCTGGGACTCATACATATAAGTGCCCATTATTTGGCAGTAACTCAGACACTTTGAAGAAAATAGTGTTTTCTCTTTCAGGTTACAAGACACTCCACGGATGACGTGAATAAAATGCACTAGGCATGTAAATAACTCCTCTTGGTGTTTTGTAATTTAAAACATTTTTTTTTTATAAATGTTTTTGTAGCAACTGTTTCGATCTGCCTGGCTGTCCTAAATCTAGCACTAATCCTGGCTTACGGAACGAGCAGTTGATGCTCAGAGAAATCAAACTTTTCCCCCTAAGATCACAGAGTTATTAAATAGTCCGTCTTGAACGTGGGTCTTTGAGTCCTGTGTTTTCTTCATTACATCAGGCTGTGTTCTTAAGAACATTCAAAAATCAACAATCCCACAGGTCATTTTATTCACGACAACTCCCACTGCCACCTATAACTCCAACTCTTACTTCAATCTCCTCAGACAGACTAAACTTAAGGCTAGCACACTTCATTTCTTGCTCAACAGAGCAGACCCACTCACTTCTTTTACGTAGCTATTCATGAGACCACCTAAGTGATCTCAAAGAGCGACTACCACTCAGGGCTCCCACTCGAGGTAAGAACTAAGACAAGTGGTTTCTGGGATCCCACGAAACTCAGCCCCACACCTCTTCTGCTTTAGAAACTGATGTATTCACAAGCATTAATACGCTTACGAGAACTACGCTCTGCTGTGAAGTCATTAGTACCTTCTTTATGAACCTTTAGTACTTCAGGATATGACCTTTAGGCTACTGGCATGAAAGTGCATTAAAGTTCCCAGCTTTGTTAGTTTGTTAGTAGTTCTGTTTGAAGAAGCCACCATCCCATACAGCATAGCCCCCCCACGGCTGAGGCAAGCAAGAGCCACCTGAGGATGACTGGGCCCCACCAGCTCTCAGGGGGCCTGTCAGAAGGAAGCAAAGGAAGCCCCGGAGGCACGTACCGGGACTGGGTCTGCTTAGTGATGTTCTTTATGGTCAAGCCCTCCTTTCCGATGATGGCACCAACAAACTGGGTGGGGACCAGGATCCGCAGCGGGAAATCAATCTGTCTGGCCTGAGAAGAGCCCCCAGGGGCGTGGCCTTGCTCCCGGGAAGAGTGGTCCCCACGCTGGGCTCGCTGAGGGGGCGAAGGGGAGCTCACCTCTTCATCCGGGATGTAGGAAATCTTGAAGGAGTAGTTCTCAAACTGATGCCCGCTTAGCTTCTCGATGGCTCTGAAATGCAGTAGGAGCAGGTGAGCTTTGTTAGAGACTGATGTCAAAGAGGACCCTCAGGCCAGCGGACCGTCTGGTTTACTAGTCAATTCTCCCCGAGGACACAGCGATAAACAAGGCAGCTGCCAGCTCTGTTCCCTCAGAGCTTAACAATTAAACAGATAATTACCATGTATAGGCCTGGTCAGACTTGATATACAACTATGCATTCTGCCTTTTTTCACCACCCAAGGCTGTATCCCCCTCATCAAAAACTCTTTGTAAATATTCGTATAAAATTAGGAGTCATTTTTTCTCATTTTGATCATAATACATATTTATAATTGAAAATTCAGGAACAGATATGCACAAATGAGAAAAAATTCTGGTCCATCCTGTATCTTTCTTTTCTTATTTACACATGGATTAATAGTATATAATCGTTAAAAAAGAGTTAATACTCTAATCGTTTTCCAAGTCATTAAATGTCCTGCAATTTAGTTTTTACTGGCTGTTTAACATTTTATTGATTTATCATAGTTTTTGCAACTCATTCCCTATTGTTAGATATAGACATATGCTATCTATGTATATATCTCCAATCTTTTATTATTACATGCAGTGTTGCCATGGGCATTTTTGCAACTCCAACTGCACACAGGACAGCTTCCTAATGGAACTGCTGGGTCAGAAAGTATATGCAGAAATCTAATTATTAAGTACTGCCCAGTGTGCTTCCGGAAAGGTTTCAACACTTACTATCCCACAGCACCTAAGAGAGCATTGGTTTCCTTGAGTCCTCGAAAACAAAAGTATTACTTAAAATTATTAATTTAATAGGGAATACACAATATCCTACTACTGCATTTTTTTTAAAAGATTTTATTTATTTATTTGACAGAGAGAGAGAAAGATCACAAGTAGGCAGAGAGGCAGGCAGAGAGAGAGGGGGAAGAAGGCTCCTTACTGAGCAGAGAGCTCGATGCAGGGCTCGATCCCAGGACCCTGAGATCATGACCTGAGCTGAAAGCAGACGCCCAACCCACTGAGCCACCCAGGCACCCCCTCACTACTGCACTTTTATAATTATACAAATGTAGAACAATTTCTTCACAAGGTTTTTGCAGCATGTGAAAACAATAACCTTATTCTATTAGGTTAATGTTCAGGATTTGTGAATTTATTACAAAGCAGTACCTTTGAATTCAATAAAAGCAACAAAGTCATATAGCGTGTGGAGGTCCCGGCTAAGTGGCTGCTGGACACGAGCTACAATGGTGAGTTGCTGGTATATATCCTGCTTATGTATGTGTGGCTAATGTCCATAGCAAATGATCTATTGCCCTTTTCAATGCAAAATTAACTTTTGTAAGACTAGTGGTAGGAGGATGGGGGTTAAATAGGTCTTCACGTGTGTTGAAACCTTAAAAAATAAATAAAACTATAATTCTGGGGTGTATAACCAAGGTTAAGCCACACCCATAAAACAGGACCACATCTGCCCATAATTCTAGTTACAATGACCTGACAGGCATTTCCCGTTAAGGGCCTTCTACAAAAAGGAACTCGGTTTTGTTTCATTGTTGTTAAAAACTCAATCACATGTCCATTCATTGCCAACCTCAAAATAAACTGTCACTGAAGCGATGTAGTCATGCACGGGGACTAGGAAGTGAATGGAAGTCAGGCAAGAGAACCCACACCACGGGGTCTTTGATCACTCCCAGGCAAGTCTCCCTGCTGTTGCTGTCATTGAGATGGATCCCCATTTTTTAATGTTACACAGAGGAAACGTGGATGTTAATCTCTTCCCCAAGTGTGGACGGAAATAGGTTTGTGCTTCTTCCTCACGGTGCATGGAGGAAGCCCAGGTAAAAGCAGCTCCCAGGGGCTGGCAAAGCTGAGTCTGGGAACACGGTTTCACAGAGCTGGTACCTCTATTCCTGACCACGTCAAGACACAGCACCCACGTTGGTTTTGATGCCAAGGCTCAAGATTTTTCAAGATAAAGTCTCCGCACCGCCAACCAACAGAGACATCTCAGTATAAATGCCCTAGAGATCCACTGACTTGTCAAAGGGAGCTCAGACGTCCTGGGGCTCCCCTACTGTCAAAAAACGTTTGCATCTTCTGGGAATTCAAAGACAACGCTCCCCAAATTCAAAAGGGAAGGAGCCCAAATCCACTTACATTTTTGCTTCTTCTCTTGTTGCATATGTGACGTTGACAACGGCAGTTTCTGTGTCTGTGTTGACTAGGAAAGAAGCAAAAAGTATATTGTGATAGAAAAAAAGCTGTCGCCTTCGGGCTCAATGTAAACAGACTTTAGAGAAGAAGGCACACAAGACTCATCACCCTAACTCCAGGTATTCGAATCTCTATCTTTATTCATGTGCATTCATATTAATCAACTGTATACACACATTTGTCATCAATTGTATATACAACTCAACGCTCTAGTTTCACTTAAAAATACTATTGCATGTGCCTATGTCTATGTACGTGTTTGTATTTTCCATTTCTAGTGTCTACATAAAATTTTAGTAAGTAAATGTGCCACGATTTTTGCCTAACCATTCCCCAATTGTTGATATGTGGATTATTCCCAATACTGCTATTCTAAGTAGTACTGCTAGAAATTACCTTTACTGCAAACACCATCTGATCTGCGTTCTCTTCCGAATTACTTTAGGCTAAAATCACAGAAGAAAAATAACTGGGTAACAGAACATAATGCCTAATGCATATTTTCAGATTATTTTTCTAGAAGTTTATGTTAATTTACTGTATGGTATACCAGCAAGGTATAAGTTTTAATTGTTATGTCTATATTTATTTTTAAATAACTGGACATATGTATGAGATAATAAAGTATTTTAATTCTTCATTCATTCCTAAAGTTGAATTAATAATTTTTTTGTTTCCCTTTGACTGAGTTCCATGATTGTGTGAGTTAAATATAGTAACTGTATATAATAAATAAAGAAAACTGACAATTATAATGCACTTGGCTGAAGGAAAGAACACAAACGCTAAGAGTGGCTAATACCAAGCTCTTATGAGCTGGCTTATCTTGGTTCCTATTTGCTTGCCTCTTCTTCTACAGTCAGGAGTTAAAAATAAACTCAGAAGGCAAGATAAAACTTTCCCAATCCAAGCCAGTAAAGTTAACCCCCAATACTGGTCTTTCCCAAACTAGTAGCCATGACTAAATCAGATCCTCCCTTTAAACATTTAAGCTATTGGGAGACTTGAAGTTAACAGCAACAGGAAGTTAATGATAATTCAAGAAAACCATGATAAAGTTGCTTTCCAAAGGAATAATAAAACCCTGTGGTGTAGGAACTAATCCTGGATCCATGTTAGAGCTTTGGGAATTTTATAAACTCACACCCCACCCCCACCAAAGGTTCAAAGGTGTGGCTATCTGAATTTCTCCAGCTTATAATTTCCCTAAGACTTTCAAAGAGGTTAAAGACCACAGTTAAAAATATTGTTTATTCAATAACTTCAAAGTCACTGCAGCCTTCCCAAGGAAGGGATGCACAGTCTTCAGGAAGGAGCTGCCACTGAGATTTATATGTCATAAATGCTGAGCCCAGCCCGGCTCTGCCCAGGAGTGTTCTCGATGCCTCTAATTCACACTTACCCAGAGAAGTCCTCACAGTGCCAAACAGGGGACGAGCAGCGCCCATAACCGTCCTCTCTCAGTGCTGACACAGAATGTTTAGAGGGTTCCTATTTGCTGCCTTCTAGTGCTCCAGATGAGGCTGTTGACTCCCAGAAAGGGAGAAAGGGCTGGGTTTGAACCTCCTGAATAAATCTATCCACTAGGATTCTCAGATTCTCAGATTTTGTTCTCACTTCTTAGTCACATTCTCTGTTATTCAAAGACACTTGTCTTCAGGAAATCGGACAGTTCTGTGATTCTGGAAAGAACTGAGCTCCATTCAAATAATATATTTCGCGGGACATAAAAGCTCTAAAAAGTTTCTTAAGGCTCTACTGAAAATGTTTTCCTGCTGAATCAGGAAAACAAAACAAAAACCCAACGCCTCTATCCTGTAGTTGTGAGGCAGCTGGAAACTGGGTGGTCTCTGGGGCACAGGTGTGCTAGGAGTTGTAAACTCCCCCAGGGACCTGGAATAATTCTTCCTTGCGTGGCACTGTCCTGAATTTATAATACGGTCTTAGCTAGTAACTTTTACAGGTTCGTGTCTGTGAGGTCATCTTGCCTACCACATCCAATCCTTATTTGAATGTCTTCTTTTCCATGTTGAAGGAAATAACAAGAACTGAGCACTAGAATCCTTGTAAATCATGTCTTCTTTCTGAGCTCTTTCCCTTCACCTTTGGGCATGGGCAGTCAGCAGCATGAAATTGAATAATAATATTTTTAATATTCATGGAATGGAGAATATCTGAATAATTACTACTGTAAAATAATTATTATGCTGGCAGACAGAACAGATTGCATATAAGAAAACGGGTTCTCTGTGATGATTTCCAAGTGAACCTCAACAATCCCTTGAGATCATAGAGGACTCCATATACTTATATTCTTTTTGAGTGCCACAACTATTCAGTGAAATGGAAGGGATAGAAATTATTCTCCCCATTTTGTACAAGTGGAAACTAAGTCCGGGAGGGTAAGTGACTTTTCCAAGGGCCCACAGTCAGTAAATGACTGAATTCACATTCTGCTTTTTAGGCCAAAGGAAAAATCATCTTTGCTGCATGGGGCCTGAAATCTACTTTTCTGGGACTCTTAAAGAGCTACGTAAGATATCAGCTTCTTTAAAAAGGTACCTTTCTTTATTTTTCAAATCCTAGCATTTCATGTTTTGGATGAGATGAGAATGGCAGAAGGAAGAGTATCTATTTTCTGTGGATTTCCAACACTGCTCCTAAGCCTGTGGCTCTCAAACTTGAGTACACACAAAAATCACTTGGGGGGTGCCTGTTTAAAATACAGATTCATGATCTCTTGCCCCTAAGAGTTTCACTTTCTAGGTCTGTGGTGAGCCCCAGGAGTCTGCATTTTCACAAGCACTGTGGTGGATTCTGGTGTAGGAGCCCTACTCCTTGAGAAACACTCAGAGACATTAGGGATCTGCTGTTCTTAGCCAGGAAGAGGAAAACTTCAGTGTAAATTCAATTACTTCCAAGTGAATTAAGCTTACCCTGGCCTGACAGTGTTTGCTTACTGCTCCAGCACATTAACGGAGTATAAAAAACCAACATGAAAATCCTTGACCTTGAAAAAATAAATTATATAGATATGGATAAAAAGATCTGAATATTTTTCATACACAGAGGAAGCTTGTCCCAGAGGAATCTGAATTTACTATTTCTCTTTGGAGCTGACCCAGGCTATAAGAAATAACAGATAATAATCCCTATCAAAATTCAATAGGCTAATTTCCTCACTTATTACCTTGTTCTACATTCTCCACTGTCCCATACTGAGCCAAAAGTCCGTCCAGCACCTGAAAAAAAAGCTTCAATGTCAGAATGGGAAGATCATATTCACAAAAAGGAAAAAGAGAAAAAAAAAAGCATAGGGATATCTTCCAGCAAATGAACTAAAACAAAACAAGGACAGTTATGGGAATAACCGAATTAAATTGATATTTCAGTTCTTCCAACAAAACAGAACTGAATAAATATATGGTACTTGCATTTGCTTATTGGCTTTTAAGTAATCTGTTCACTGAGGTGACACAGCAGAATTTCAGTCTTAGTAACTGTTAACAATCCCATTCATCACGATGGTTGGAACACACTGCTTTTAAAATGACAAGCAGAATAAAATACAAGGCTCACTTGTCCTTCTTGGAAGTTTTAACCATTCTTCCTTCTGTTTCTCTTTCGGGATCTCCTAATTTTTACAAAGCAATGGTATATATATGTTTGAAATGTTTCATAATAAAGGGTTTTTTTTTAAATAATGAAAATGTTAGATAAAACATTGTTTCCTTTAAGGCTGTTTTGAGTTGGAGTTGGAGATAAATATTGGTGCAGTTTGTGTTTAAATAATGCAAGCCACTCTTTGAATTTTATATTCTTAATTTGAAGGTTGCTACTTTATAGGAAGAGTTACAATTCTGAAAGTATACCTTAACCACTACTCATAGCAAAACTAATTAAAAAAAACCAAAAAACCTCCTCAAACTAACAACCTTCTATTTGTACTGGGTTTCCACTCATTTTATTTTTTTTCCCCCCAAAAAATTCCAATCAAGTGATTTTGATTTCCAAAACCATAATTTGGAAAGGTAAAAATTGTTCACAAAATCATGAGATAAAAATCACCAACCAGATACACATTTTGTTTTACAGTCTGTCGGTGCTTGGTGTTTGAGAAGACAGAGCAGGAGGGCTCAGAGCATTCATCTTGCACCAGGAAAGGGACAAGCACAACCCTGACGTTATGACCGATCACATACATTAGGGTACTGGAAAAGGGAGCGAGGGGACCCAGGGGCCTTGTGGGAAAGGCCTTGAGAACCTCTAATTCCTCAGGGAACTAACAGAGGAGAGAGGTTTTGCTAGCCTATTACAAAGTAAGGTGAGGACCGAGAACAGAGAGACCACAGATACACAGGTGACACTGGCTTACCTCCCACTGCAGGTGAGGAGGGATGTTTCGGATCTGAATTTTTCTGCTCCTGTAAAAATGAAAGCTCAGACTATAACACTCTCTCTAGGACACAGACTTCAGCAAATAACAAAAAGAGGCTTAAGACCAGAGTTTGAGTTCACCTTCTCACTGGGCTTACGGAGGTATCAGCAAGAGACTCCAGCTGTGACTCATGAGCATCACGTTTTAAGGTTTTCAATTACTTTGGGGAAAAGTAAGCCCACCAAGTCTGAATATGCTAAAAAAAACAGTTTAAATGCAGACACACCATTTCAATTTTGTGCCAAAGTAGTTAGAACTTAAATTGTCATGGAGATTCTAATTACAGAATTTATTACCTTCCTCCACAAAAAATATGGTCCTGCAGCTGACCCCACCCCAAAAGGTACTAGGCTCAAACGTGACAGGTGAAGTCACATAGAGTGGGCTTCACCAAGATCAGATTTAGCTCACCCCGTACCTAATAATGCAAAACATCCTTTCAAAAACTACTTTTATCTTTAAATAATACAGTAATAATCCAAAAATTAGAACACTATAAAAAGGTAGATGAGGAAAAGCCTTACTCCCTTTTAAGCACCCAAAACAGGCTACATGTTATTAAATGTGTGTGTTTACAAATGTTTAAAAAAAGGTAACTACAAACAAGTGTTTACCAACTTTACACTTTTTATTTCAGCTACTTCTTTGTCATTTACTTTTTTTTAAAAATGGGAATGTATTCACATCTTATTTGCTCTAAAAAATTAACAATTAAAACTCCTACTAAGGCTGCTTTAACAAATACAAAGATTCATTCTTGAAATGTATGCCAGAACCTACTAAATAAAAAAAAAAAAAAAAAAAAAAGGAAAGAACAAAAACAAACAGCTCAATTCTTTCATAATTAGGTTAGGCATTCTTGAAATCGTATTTAACAGAATATTAATTTATTTAGCCAATTCTGTTCTTAATGTATAAACCATCACATTCTGTCCGGTCCAGATTACCCCAAATCTGAACTAAATTGGTCTAAAACAGTAATGTTTCTCTGTAATATCTCATGTAAAGAATGCACATCGAGCCATCAGTTCAAGAACTGGAATGTTCGTTTAGGATTCCAGGAGCAATAATCTCTGAAGAGCTAGTGTGTGGCATCTCTAATCTTAGATCACTATGGAAAAGAAGAAAAAGACCCGAGAACTAAAAAAGGACCTGGAGAACCAATTAAACTGATTCTTGGGTCACTGGGAAGATTATCCTGAGTGATTATCTTTCAGGATCAGGAATGATCAGGACCACTAACTAATGATTTCTGCTAACTTCCACAGCACCATCTGGATGCTACGCCCCCCCTTATGTCGGGGTCCTGGGATGCCCGTGTCCCTCCCCCCTGGAGGGACTTACACATGCACTTCAAACCCTGCTCACACAGAGTCTTCCAGGGCATCTCCTGCACTCTTCGGCTTTCCTAACAGCTCGCTCTGCTATAATTATTTCTCTGCTGGGGCAGCCATGTCCCCCCACCAACCTGCTGAAGGTAATTTCCTCAAGGACCATCTCCCAGTTTACCGGTCTCCTGTCCAGCACAGAGACCAGTGCCTAGTCTAAAAGGAGTACAGAGCACCCCAGGGGCTGGGAAAAGCACTCCTCCGGCGGGCTGTAGCCTGCCTACGATGTGGAGCCCCCTGACCCACCCAGGAAGGCCAACTGTTTATTTCTCCTTTGCCAGGTAGTCAAGAGAAAAGCCAAGAGTTCTTTTCCCTGTTTCCTTCAAGTGAGAAACAAAGTGTTTGGCTCAGGTTCAACCAACAAATGTAGATCTTTTTCTCTCTGAAATCCATGAAAGTGTGCCCTGCTTTAAAAAGCCAAACGTACACAGTAACTCAGGAAAGTGACAGGTTTTTAAAAAAATTTTTTAAAGATTTTTCTTTATTTGAGAGAGAGAGAGAGAGCCTGAGCAGGGTGAGAGGAGGAGGGTAGAGGAAGAAGCAGGCTCCCAGCTGAGGAGGGAGCCCGACGCAGGGCTCGATCCCAGGACCCTAGGATCATGACCTGAGCCAGAGACAGACACTTAACTGAATGAGCTACCTAGGTTGGTTTTAAGAAAATAATTTTTTGTTCCTTAAAAACAGGAAATAACTGCTCAGTTCCTTTATTTTAAAAAAGGAATCAAGCTTCTCTAAACCTATGTAACGGCCTCTCTCATCCTCACTGCCCAGAAGCATTACAGCCGTGTCCCAGTCGACCCATCTTCAACTGTACAGCCTCTTCTCCCATCCATCCCTCCGTGGCTGCCAGTGACTTTCTAAAACACAACCATGACTGGTCACTCCTGCCATTTTGGACTCTCTGACACATCCAAATTCCCTTTCACGACCCTGTTACTGCGTCGCTCCCCATCTCTTTCTCTTGCCACCCCAAACTGCCCAGACTTTGTGCACTTATCCCTTCATCAAAAGCAACTGGTTACACCCCAGTTTATATGCGTGCCTTCAGTGCCTTCATCGGTCTACCTCAAAAACAAGAGTAAGGCCTTTGCCTAGTACAGATATCTCTATAAGTGGAATCATACAATATTTGTCCTTTTGTTTGGCTTATTACAGTTCACATAATATTTTCAAGGCTCATCCATGTTGTAGTATGTATCAAAATTTCATGCTTTGCACTGATTTTTATGTTTTAAAAGATGTGAGAGAGAGGGCACGAGCTAGGGGACGGGCAGAAGGAGAGGGAGAAGCAGACTCCTCGCTGAGCAGAAAGCCTGACATGGGGTTCGATCCCAGGGCCCTGAATTCATGACCTGAGCCAAAGGCAGACGCTTAACCGACTGAGCCACCCAGGCACCCCTCTGCTCTGCTTATTAAAGTTAATCTGTTAGTGTGCTCACTCGGGCAGTACACATACTAAAGTTAATCTATTAGGATCTTATATTTATTTTCTTATAACTTTTTTCACATGAAGGAATGTTTTGGATATATCTCCAAACTTAAGAGAATCCACTCAGACTTATACTGGCCAAGGTAATTAGATCTAGATCAGTGAGTTAACAGAAGGGGAAATGAGGAGTTACTATTTATTGGTACAGAGTGTTTGGGATGATGAAAACAGATAGTGGTGGTGGTCATACAACACAGTGGGCTTACTGCAGCTGAACAGTACACTTAAAAATGGCTAAAATGGCATATCTTGTTATGTACAGTTCACCACAGCAAAAACAAAAACAAAAACAAACACAATACTATAGGAGAGAAGAGCAATGCAAAGAAACAATGTAAAATTTTCTACAAGACAACTAATCTGGACTCTTTAAAATGTCAAAGTCATTAAAAAATCCAAAAACTGTAGGATTGCTCCAGACTTAAAGAGAATAAAGAGATCCAACAACCAAGGGGGAAAAAGGGACAAGGGTAAAGAGGGCAGTCAGGAGCACGGTTTTTTTTTTCTTTTTCATTTTAATGGAAAGCAGAGTAAGACCCACAGTCAAGCAGAGAGTGCCCTTTAATGGAGATACACAGGCTCTTTCCCAGTGGCTTTAGGATTTAGGAATTTAGAATTACACACTCTGAAATTCAAGGAAGGTAAGCATTTTGGGTGAGAAAAGGAAAGAAACTCAGCCTCCACACTACCAGGAAAGGGGTAATAGAGCCCTCAGGAATGGGCTGGGGGTCTTGGCTACTTTGATTCTATATTCTGGTTAATCAGTGACTGTAGTATATATGTCTAGACCATCAAATCTTAAAGAATTACAAAACAAATGTACTTAACCCTAGTTCATCTAATTCTAACTGACTTAATTGACAGTATATGGAGCTTTTCAACATCTAAGTGCCTCAGACTACTTTTTATGAATGTTATTATCTTTGTACTGTAGATGCCCAGAGGAGATAGAAAGTTCCAACTTGAGTGAATTTCAGATAAACGAGATGTCCATTGTTAGGAATTTCAATTACCCAGCAGAAATTATTTTGTATGGTAGAATTTGTAGCTTAAAATAAGTGGCCTGGGGCGCCTGGGTGGCTCAGTCATTAGGTGTCTGCCTTTGGCCCAGGTCATGGTCCCAGGGTCCTGGGATCAAGCCCTGCTTGGGGCTCCCTGCTCAGTGGGGATCCTCCTTCTCCCTCTTCCATTCCTCCTGCTTGTGTTCCCTCTCTCTTGGTGTCTCTTTCTGTCAAATAAATAAATAAAATCTTTAAAAAATAAAACAAAATAAAATAAAATAAAATAAAATAAGTGGCCAACCATGTGGGGAAATACAATCATATTCAATTGTCATAGAATTGCTATGATTCTGAAGAATCATTTTACCTGTATTTGGGGGAGAAAAAAGTAAAATACTTGCTTGCATGAGCAGAGGATGATGGCATAGTTCTTCAGGCATATGGTAATTAGCCACAAGTCTAATCATCTGCCTTGGGAACTCTAGCCCGAACCTTCACCATGATGATGGCTTGAATGGAGAACAAAATTAACAAACCATGGGAATGCAGCTCATAACCTCTCAGGTTCCATTTGAAAATTAGGCTGTCTAGGGACTGGAGGATCCCCAGGTAAACTGTGGGCAAGAGAGGCAATCTAGGAAGTAAAAAGGGTCCTATGAAAGAGTCCTTTGGGGTTCAATGAGAGAATCTAACTAGGTCCCATCTGTTTCCACAGCCATTCTGGATGCTATCAGATGACACACAGTCCTTACTTTAGAGGGAAATTAGAGCACCATGAAATGTGCATTATCTGCAAAGAGTAGCAAGCACATTAACCAACTCCAAGGACTGTCGCAGAACCAAGACTAAAACTACACCATGGCTCTTGTGTTGCCCTCCCTCACCATACAGTGCCACAGTCAGATTCCACTGGATCCCATGCACTTATTAGTAAGTGTTTAAAACTTAAACTTAATTGGACTTCATCAAGATAAAAAGCTTTTGTACAGCAAAGGAAACAGTCAACAAAACCAAAACACAACCAACAGAATAGGAGAAGATATTCTCAAATGACATATCAGATAAAAGGGCTAGGATCCGAAATCTTTGAAGAACTTATCAAAATCAACTCCCAAAGAACAAATAATCCAATCAAGAAATGGGCAGAAGACATGAACAGACATTTCAGCAAAGACAACACCCAAATGGCCAACAGACACTTGAAAAAGTGCTCAATATCACTTGGCATCAGGGAAATATAAATCGAAACCACAATGAGATACCACCTCATACCAGTAAGAATGGCTAAAATTAACAAGTCAGGAAACAATAGATATTGACGAGGAAGCGGAGAAAGGGGAACCCCCTCACACTACTGGTGGGAATGTCAGCTGGTACAGCCACTCTCGAAAACAATACGAAGGTTCCTCAAAGAGTCGAAAATAGAGCTACTCTATGACCCAGCAACTACACTACTGGATATGTACCTCAAAGATACAAATGTAGTGATCTGAAGGGGCACCTGCACTCCAATGTGTATAGCATCAATGTCCACAATAGCCAAACTATGGAAAGAGCCCAAATGTCCATCGACAGATGAATGGATAAAGATGTGGTATATATATATAATAGAATGTTACACAGCCATCAAAAAGTTGAAATCTTGTCATTTGCAATGATGTGGACAGAACTTCAGGGTTTATACTAGGCAAAATAAGTCAATCAGAGAAAGGTAATTATCATATGATCTCACTGATATGTTGAATTTAAGAAAAACAAGGCAGAGGATCACAGGGGAAGAGAGGAAAAAATGAAACAAGATAAAACCAGAGAGGGAGACAAACCATAAAATACTCTTTTTTAAAAAATTTATTTGTCAGAGAGAGAGAGAGAGAGAACAGCAGGCAGAGAGGCAGGCAGTGGCAGAGGGAGAAGCAGGCTCCCCACTGAGCAAGGAGCCCGATGCGAGATTCGATCCCAGGATCCTGGGATCATGACCCAGGCTGAAGGCAACTGCTTAACTGACTGAGCCACTAAGGTGCCCTGTAAAAGACTCTTAATCATAGGAAACAAACTGAGGGTTGCTGGAGGGGAAGGGAGTGAAGGGATGAAGTAACTAGGAAATGGACATTGGGGAGGGCGTGTGTTGTAATGAGCACTGGATGTTATATAAGACTGATGAATCACAGACCTGTACCCCTGAAATAAATAATATGTTATATGTTAATTAGTTGAATTTAAATAAAAATTTAAAAACCTTAAACTGAAAACTACTGCATAGTCTGTACAGGGATATTCTGTGCTAAATTGAACCAGGATCTAGGGCCAGTCCGGGAAGCAAATGAATCACCAGTGCTAGCCAAGTCCAATCCTGTCATTTAAATCCTCCAACTGTCATTTAAATCCTCCTCCTAAATCTCCCTTTGTCTGTCTGTCTGTCTGTCTCTCTGT
This sequence comes from Procyon lotor, assembly GCA_028646535.1. Taxonomy (NCBI): domain Eukaryota; kingdom Metazoa; phylum Chordata; class Mammalia; order Carnivora; family Procyonidae; genus Procyon; species Procyon lotor. The sequence continues at coordinate 115,783,252 of CM053603.1, forward strand.
CTCACACACACACACATACACACACACACAGGTGGGGCAGAGAAAATGATTAGGGGTCAACTAAACGAATTGTTTAGTCACTTTCTTTTTTACAAAGTTATGAAGAACAATTGCCTTTGCCTCTATGGGATCTAAAATAAATGTATTTTAACAGTTATTAGAAAACTTAATGTTCTCAATATATAAATTGCTGAAAATGAACAAAAAGAGGTTTTCTGATTTTTTAGGAAGAAAAATTACGTGATCAAAGTCTTTGTGAATATTAGCAAGTACTATGGGCCAAATCATAAAAAGATTAAATCAGATATTATTGTGGTGACCTATTGCAAAGGGTTTTGAGCCAGTAGAACTTCAGTTATAAACCTGCTAACTTCCTTTGCTCTATAAACTCATGTCCGCAAAACCATAAATCCCCAAGCAGCCCTAACATACTCATGCTTCCTGCACATTCAGGGTCAGGAGCTCATGAAAGTCCATTGTTAGGACATCAGTGAAGACTATAAAGCAGTAGCCGGAGACTTTGTAACTTATGTAACCTCCTACACCCTCTCAAACAGTCTACTAGCTTAGAAAGAGGCCCTGACTTTTTGAGAAGTTGCTAACACAATTCCAGATTCCCCTTCTGAGGAAAGCACCAGGGACTCCTAATTGTTGCTGAAAGAAGGAGACAGGGAAAGAGAAAAGTCAATGGGATGATTTATGATGATTAGATGTTCATGAGAAGACCAGCCAGACTGCTACTCCTGGGCAAGATGGTGAAGTAATTCCCGTATTGGGAGGGGGTACAGTGAGTATAATTTGCATTAAAAGACCATTAAGTTTCATTCTGACTGTAGGATTCTAAAAATCGTTTGGAAAGTGTAAGAAGAAGGTTAAAATAATCTCCTATTAAAAGGAATCAGTACAGGAGTGCCTGGGTGGCTCAGTTATTGGGCGTCTGCCTTCGGCTCAGGTCATGATCTCAGGGTCCTGGGATGGAGCCCCGCGTCAGGCTCCCTGCTCAGTGGGGAGCCTGCTTCTCCCTCTCCCACTCCCGATGCTTGTGTTCCCTCTCTCGTTGTATCTCTGTCTGTCAAATAAATAAATAAAATCTTAAAAAAAAAAACAGGAATCAGTATAGAGGCACCCGGCTGGCTTGGTCGGTGGAACATGCAACTCCTGACCTCAGGGTTGTGAGTTCGTGCCCCAAGTTGGGTGCAGAGATTACTTAAAAATAAAATCTTTAAAAAAAAAAAAAAAGGAATTGGCACGCTTGACTTCATAGACTGAAATGAACATATACTGTTCTAGCAAAGTAGATAACCAGATTTCTCATAGATTCAATATTTTAGCTCTTTAAAAAGGAAGTATCTAAAACTTTCTCTTTTTTGATTCATATTCAGTTTTTGACAAAGGGGCTCCTTTTACCAGAAGAGTGGTAAATAGGAGCACTATCTGAACTGAAGGAAGACAAAAAAAAAAAATCTAAATAATAATTTGGTGAAAAATTAATATTTTTCTTTGCTAAAAACTTCTTTAGGAAATTAAAAAGAAAATTAAAACAAAGCTTACAGGAAAAGTGTGACCACTCTTATCAAGGTTTATATACAATTCCCTATAGATAGTATCACCTTTCCCATCCATCATCACCCTCCTTAATTCATTTTGTGACATGACAAAGAAATAGTTTTAACTCTGGTATTACCAGAACTCCTCCATGTGTTTCACTGAACACTACCTCTTCCCTATCCAAGTTATTTTATTAATCAAGTCTACTAAAGTGGGGAACCTGGGTGGCTCAGTCGTTGGGCGTCTGCCTTCGGCTCGGGTCATGATCCCAGGGTCCTGGGATCCAGCCCCGCATCGGGCTCCCTGCTCGGTGGGAAGCCTGCTTCTCCCGCTACCATTTCCTCTGTTTGTGTTCCCTCTCTCACTGTTTCTGTCAAATAAATAAAATCTTTAAAAAAAAAAAAAAAGGCTAGTAAAGTTTTCAGAGGTTTCACCCAAAACATTCATCACAGTGTTTTTAGCAGGAAGCTTTCCCCAAATCACCACCACCACTTACATTCATATATATTAAGCATCTCATTCAAGCCTTACCACTCCCATAGTAAGTGGATGTTGTTATCCCCATTTTTCAGATAAGTAAACTGAGGAGCTGATGAGTCCCCTGCCTACATCTCAGAGATAGGAAGTGCTATTTTTGGTGTAGGCTCTGCAAGTTTAAATCTTTCCTTCTTTTTTTTTTTTTAAGATTTTATTTGACAGTAAGGAGAGAGATCAATAGTAGGCAGAGAGGCAGGCAGAGAGAGAAGAAGCAGATTCCCTGCTGAGCAGAGAGCCCCATGTGGGGCTCGATCCCAGGACCCTGAGATTATGACCTTAGCCGAAGGCAGAGGCTTTAACCCACTGAGCCACCCAGGCACCTCTAAATCTTTGTTCTTAAAATGTCACTTTGGAATTGTCAATTCACCAACAGCAAAATTTACACTTCATGTATAGATTTCAGTTCAGTGAATTTTGGACAAGATGTGCCCTTTCCAGCAAATTCTAAAAAAATGGGTCTTAGGAACAGACTTCTAGCTTTTCCCTCTCAGTGTCAACCTCACTGCAGACTCTGACCAAAAACACCTCTAGGAAGCAGGTTATTTTGGAAAGATCACCATTGTAGCTCACTCTTTGCCCCTCAAAAGATTTTGCTTACATATACAGGCCCTTGGGGGAGGGGGAATAAAGGCTTTACCTAGTCAAGTGGGTCACCAGGTCAGCCGACTCCTCGACAGTCAGGCTCTCCTGGCACAGGGCTGGCAGGTGGACACACCTGAGGGGGGACCGATCTGCCTCACAAGTTTTGCTTAGTACCACCGGCCTCAACCAAGGCTGTGCTGAGCCTCACGATAAAGTTTTAGAACCCTTTCCCAAATACAGACGGCTGTATGGGAAAAGATGGAGTGGGTCCCAGACACGCAGATGAAGTCCTGAGAAGGCTAGGACATTTATGTGTGCCAAAGTACAAACATGCATTTGGGTTCAGAACTGTGAGATTTTGAGAGGTAAGACTGAGTTTTTGTGAACCAAAAATCTGCACACCAAATTCTCGCTTCTTTTTTTTTTTTTTTTTAAAGATTTTATTTATTTGACAGAGAGAAACACAGTGAGAGAGGGAACACAAGCAGAGGGGAATGGTAGCAGGAGAAGCAGGCTTCCTGCCGAGCAAGGAGCCCGATGTGGGGCTCGATCCCAGGACTCTGGGATCATGACCTGGGCCGAAGGCAGACGCTTAAAGACTGAGCCACCCAGGTGCCCCAAATTCTCGCTTTTTAAGATCTAAACAGAGCAAGAACTGAAAGGATTTTCTTTAATGTTTTTATTCTGCTGTGATGAAGATTCCAGTTAACAACCATACTGTGTTTCTACAGAAGTGATTAGTTACTCTTTACAAGGCCCTCAACTCATTATCTGTAATTAAGACTAACCAGGGTAAAAACACGTATTTACACATCATAATTTGAGCCAAGATAAATGATACCCATAAACATGATGCAACGCAAGTCATAATCCGAGTATATAAATGTTTACTTTGTGTGGTGCACGGCAGACACAGAATCATCTTTGTAAAGGCAAAGGGAGCCCCATGCCTAGTCACCCACAGCTATGCCATCCCTCCAGCATCCCTTCAACCCATTTCAAATTGCTTTCTTTAGTTTTCCAAAGAGCACACAAATCTGTCCCTCTCCTTCCTCCCTACCTGGGCCTTTTTCATTTCCTCCCCTTCTCAGCCCAAGCAGTGTCTGGACACAGCAGGTGCTCAGCAATCAGCAAATTCACCAGAAGCCTTTGCTACTGACACCTGGCTTCTTTTTCCTGGCCCCCCTCCATCCCATATTCTGTCTTCCAACTCTAAGAACATGTGCTCATGGAGGACACTGACTGGTCTTCAACCAAGCCAATTTCTTTGACTCTGGTTTATGCTCATCAGCTCAATGCAATAGGCTGCTGACTGAAAAATATAGAAGATTTTCTTCATACAGTAGTCACTACATACATTTCCTGTGATTGGGTGTCCTGACTCCTGTAAAGGTGGTGTTTTCCCCCTTCAGACAAGAAGGACATCAGCATGCCTTGACTTATTGAGGAAACAGTTTCACAATGAACACAAACATTCAAGCCAGAAGCTCTGGATCCTCAATGTCTGGGAATGAGTGATAAAACAACAACATTTTACTTCTGAAAAGAAGGAATCATTCCCAGCAGTTATACAGCACTTTGATCTTATTCATTATAGTCATGATGATGATTAAGAAAAATTAAATGCATCTCTATCATAGCCCTAAATCCCAAGAAGCAGAGAAAGGTAGGAGGGGGTTGGCCAAATCACACACCCCTCCCTCACAAAGGAACTTCTTCCCCCTGCTGTGCAAATCAAGTAGAATTCACCATCTCACACAAGAGTAACATCCCACCTATATACTAGGTTGTAAACAACCCAAACCACACATAACCAAATGTCCTGACAGGAGATTAAATATAGGACATTTCATCCAATTTTGGAGAATAGGATGATTTCTAAGATTAAACTTAAAACTTTTCCAAATTCATTGAGCAAATGTTCACTAAACACCTGTTATATGCCAAGTACTTGTCTTGGGTTCTGGGGTATATTAGTAAACAAAGCAAAAATGTCCTCAGGCTGCTTATATTCTAGGGAGTAAAAAAAACAGGACAATATTGACCTTAGCAACCCTCAGAACTCTCAACTCAAATGTCAACAGAACAAAAGAAAGTACTTCACAGTTAGCGCCTTGATCTAATCAAATAGTGAAGGAAAAAGGCTATCCCTGCTTTTTGCCAGCGTATGTTTTTTAGGTTTTAGTTAGAAGTGAACCAAGCATCTTTAAACACTTATTTCTGCACAGTATTCTTTTTTTTTTTTTTAAGATTTTATTTATTTATTTGACACACAGAGAGAGATCACAAGTAGGCAGAGAGGCAGGCAGAGATGGGGGGGGAAGCAGGCTCCCTGCTGAGCAGAGAGCCTGATGCGGGGCTCGATCCCAGGACCCTGAGATCATGAGCTGAGCTGAGGGCAGAGGCTTTAACCCACTGAGCCACCCAGGTGCCCCATCTGCACAGTATTCTTATAATGTAATTGCTATTAGCAAAGAGCATCACCAAGTCCTTGTTTCCAAGGGCCGTGGGGGAAGTGATGGTTGGGGCAGGTACTTCCATGTGTAATAGCAGTGGGACATTGTGCACTGCCACAAAGGGGTTTGGGGGAAGCTTTCCTCCCTACCCAGGGCCTGTCCTTGGCACTGGACCCCCAAGGCTTTCTCTGCTATACAAAGGGGTACTCTGGAGAAAATAAAAAAGATCATGGTTAAAGTTAGTTATCAAAACTGGGAGAAGAGTCAAAAAAATAACTTTTCACAAGTTCCAATGAAAAGATAAAAGCAGTTCACAGGATGCAAAGAAAAAAATCAAGGACCAACTGGTATCTCATAAGGTGTGATGAAAAAAGAAAAATCATTAGTTCTTAATGTTACACGAAAAAAAAAAGTTAATGTTACACGATTTGAATACAAGGCAATTCAACTTTCTAAAAAAGATTTTATTTATTTTAGAGAGAGGGAGAGAGAGAGAGAGAGAGAAGAGAGAGCGAGCACAGGCAGGGTGGGGCATTAGGAGAGGGAGAGAGAGAATCTCAAGCAGAGTCCACACTGAGCATGGAGCCTGACACAGGGCTCGATCTCACAACCCTGAGACCACAACCTGAACTGAAAAATCAAGAGTCCGACGCTTGACCCACTGAGCCACCCAGGCCCCTCAATTTGTCTTTTAAAACCTCAAATAGTCAACTTTAGAAACATCTGAATGAACCGGGGAAAGAGAATATAAATTATTCTTATTTTGAAAAGGATTCATCCTCTAGGGGTACCTGAGCAGTATAGTTGATTAAGCAGCCAACTCTTGGTTCTGGCTCTGATCATGACCTCAGGGTCGTGAGATCAAGCCCACATTCAGGCTTTGCACTCAGCACAGAGTTTGCTTAAGACTCTCTCTCCCTCTCTCTCTGTCCACCCCCCCACCCAACGTTCTCTCTTTCAAATATTAAAAAAAAAAAGGATTCATCATCTTAATGAGGATTCATTTTATGATCTCCTTACATCCATTCTGAAATGAAACAAATCAGCAAGGAGATAACTTCAAATATGCAAATTTGATTTATAACCAATTTTGGAAGACTAGACTTTTACACAGAGAAATTTTCTCAGGGGTGCTAACAGAAATGCAAGGTTCGCGAACTGTATCCTTCCGCAGCATGCACACCGTAACCCTGCGGCTGTATGCCCACAGCTTCCAACCTGGTAGCACGAACACAGCAGGAGTCCCATAAATTTGATGAATGAATCAACGTGCACGACAGGGTTAACGTCTCTGGCGCTTAAACACAGAATTCCTTCCAGCTGCTGATTCACTCTCTTCTTACAAAGACTGTAAACAGAGCATCTGTCTCAGTTGGTTCCTGACTTTTCATCACTTCCTCTGAAGCCAGCACCATTGGCTGGGTGGGCCCCGGCGCGATGCATCCATGGGAAGTTGCAGAGAGAAGTCAATGCCTGGCCTGAATAAAGGTGAACAACCTAGCTGGCTCAGCAGGTGGCCATAAAAGGTCCTGCTACCGCAGCCTCAAATTCCTTTTCCCATTCTTTTCCCTTTCCCTGGATGGAGCCCAGGGCTGCCCTCTACTTCAGGACGCCCCTTCTTTCTCTGCCTGGAGCCAGGTCCTCAGAAACACGATCGAGGGAGGGAGGAGAGTTCAGCAGTGCCCTCCCCTCTGCTGTTCCTAGAGTCCCAGTTTCCTTAGTTTTGGGATGAGCAACTGCCCTCTCCTCTTAATTGCCCCTTGCCAAACCCCAAGGAATTATGAGAAAGTACTCTGTCAACTGCCGTGCACCCTACAAATGGGGGCAGGATCATTGTGACACACACGGCAACCTCAAACTGTGCTCGCATCTCTCTTTCCCAGCTTTGGTGATGTACCCAGGAGAGCCGGTTTTCCTGTGAAATGTGAGTGAATCTGACTTCATCCGATGAGTCACAACCATATCATTCATCAGAAGCCACTGCATGGAGCCGGCACTGAACCAGGGAACACGTTGCTGAAGTTACACAGAGCCACCTGAGGGGTCAGGCTAAAAATCCATCTCAGGGGAAGTTTAGAAGGATTATGCCTTCTTCATTTAAGAGCACCTTGATTATTATGCTTAAGTGACAGAACTTTTGTTCCTTGGTGGGAAAGAGAGAAGTTGTAATATTCGCTAGAAACTTGTGGAAATGCAAACACTTTATAAATTAATGTCTCTAAGCAACAGAAAAGGTCCTGATTTCCTAGAGAAATACAATTTAAAAAAAACTTTAAGAAAAAATATAAATTTAAATATATTCCCTGGATTTCCTAACTCCGTGATTCTCCCACCCCTAATAAAACATTTTGTTACCAAAGGCTGCCATTATTTCAGCACAACACAGTGCAAGGTGTGCCCAGCAGAGTTTGAATCCTGCTCCCTTCTGGACATGTTGTCAGACAGATGTTGAGGCCTGTCCTTTAATCTCTCTGCTTAATGCCTCAGACCTGGAGGCAGTTAGACAAGACAACAGACCAAATGCTTTCCCAAACGAAAATTCACTTCATCTTACCAGCAGAACGAAACTGTCACAAAGAGAAGGTAAGAAGAAGAGGTATCTCCTTGGACCTAAGCTACAAAAAGAATTGGAAAAACAAATAAAAAAACACCCAATTCAGCTTGCATTCTGTTTGGGTCATAATTTTTAACAAACCAATAAATAAGTTAGATGACAGAGTCCATCATATTTTATAATAGGATGGCTTACAATTCAAAAATAGTGGGGGTTTCCCCCCATTTTTAAAATTTAAATTCAATTCATTAACATATAGTGTATTATTAGTTTCAGAGGTAGAGGTCATTGAGTCATCACTTGCATATAATACCCAGTGCTCATCACATCATGTGCCCTCCTTAATGCCCATCCCCCAGTTACCTCATCCCCCCACCCCCTCCCCTCCGGCAACCCTCAGTCCGTTTCCTATGCTTAAGAGTCTCTTACGTATCAGTTGCATTTCTATACACCAACAGCAAGACAGAAGAAAGAGAAATTAAGGAGTCTATCCCATTTACAATTACACCCAAAACCATAAGATACCTAGGAATAAACCTAACCAAAGAGGCAAAGAATCTATACTCAGAAAACTATAAAGTGCTCATGAAAGAAATTGAGAAAGACACAAAGAAATGGAAAAACGTTCCATGCTCATGGACTGGAAGAACAAATATTGTGAAAATGTCTATGCCACCTAAAGCAATCTATACATTTAAACCAATCCCTATCAAAATACCATCAATTTATTCCAAGAAATGGAACAAATAATCCTAAAGTTTATATGGAACCAGAAAATAACATGAATAGCCAGGGGAATGTTGAAAAAGAAAACCAAAGTTGGCGGCATCACAATTCCAGGCTTCAAGCTCTATTACAAAGCTGTAATCATCAAGACAGTGTGGTGCTGGCACAAAAACAGACACATAGATCAGTGGAACAGAATAGAGAGCCCAGATATGGACCCCCAACTCTATGGTCAACTAATCTTCAACAAAGTAGGAAAGAATATTCAATGAAAAAAAAAACAGTCTCTTCCAACAAATGGTGTTGGGAAAATTGGACAGCCACATGCAGAAGAATGAAACTAGACCATTTCCTTACACCACACAAAAAATAGACTCAAAATGGATGAAAAACCTCAATGTGAGACAGGAATCCATCAAAATCCTTGAGGAGAACACAGACAACAACCTCTTCGACCTTAGGTGCAGCAACTTCTCCCTAGAAACATCACCAAAGGCAAGGGAAGCAAGGGCAAAAATGAACTATTGGGACTTCATCAAGATCAAAAGCTTCTGCACAGCAAAGGAAACAGTCAACAAAACCAAAAGACAACTGATAGAATGGGAGAAGATATTCACAAATGACATATCAGATAAATGACTAGTATCCAAAATCTATAAGAACTTCTCAAACTCAACACCCAAAGAACAAATAATCCAATCAAGAAATGGGCAGAAGATATGAACAGACATTTCTGCAAAGAGGACATCCAAATAGCCAAGAGATACATGAAAGAATGCTCAACATCACTCAGCATTAGGGAAATACAAATCAAAACCAC
>CM053603.1:115792974-115853611 GCA_028646535.1 Procyon lotor
TATATGTCCATCAATAGATGAATGGATAAAGAAGATGTGGTATGTATATACAATGGAATGCAGCCATCAACAGAAACAAAATCTTGCCATTAGCAATGACGTGGATGGAACTAGAGAGTATTATGCTAAGCAAAATAAGTCAATCAGAGAAAGACAATTATCATATGATCTCCCTGATATGAAGAATTTTAGAGGTAGGGCAGGGGATCGCAGGGGGTGGGGGAGGGAAATGAAACAAGATGGGATGGGAAAGGAGATAAACCATAAGAGACTCCTAAACTCACAAAACAAACTAGGGGTGGCTGGGAGGTAGGAGGGGTAGGGATAGGGTGGCTGGGTTATGGACATCAGGGAGAGTATGTGCTATTGTAAGTGCTGTGAAATGTGTAAACCTGATGATTCACAGACATTCACATAACATAATACATTATATGTTAATTAAAAAAAAAAAGAAATGGCCCAAATAGTACCCAGAGCTCTGTTAGAAACTAATGAAACTATTGTGCTATTGAAGTAAAGTCAGGTAGGTGATAAAAGCTAAGTATGAAATCTTTTTGCAATTGGCCCTAAGAAAAATTTAAACAAATGATACTTAAAAATAAAATAAAAGAAAATCACAAGAAAAAAAAAAAAAAAGAATTCACCAAAAAAGATATACAAAAGGAAAAGAAAAACATAAAATGTTGCTCAATAGAATTAGTCCTTATGGAAATGCCAATTCAAACCACAATAAGACACCACTACCTTTCTACTAGAATAGCTTTAGGGGAAAAAAAAAACAACTGCTAAAACTAAGTGCTAGTGTGGATGTGGGGCAACTGGAACTCATACTCATTGTTGGTAGGAAGACAAAATAGTACAGCCACTCGGGAAAACAATTTGGCAGTTTCTTATTAATTGAAATATATACTTACAATTTAAGAATCCTACTAGTAGGTATTTACACCCCCCAAAAAGAAAACATATAAATGAAAATGTATCTATGTTCATAAATATCATTATACACGATTGTTCATAATGACCAAAAATTGCTCACAATCCATATGTCCTTAACTGATGAATGGATAAACAAATCAAGATCCATCCATATAATGGAATACTACTCAGCAATAAATAGCAACAAACTACTGATACATGCAATAACACAGCCAAATCTCAAATACATTATGCTAAGTGAAATTAACTAGACACCAAAAACCATGTACTATATGGGTCTATTATATTATGGGTCTATAATATTCTGGAAAAGGCAAAGCTTTAGGGATAGACATCACATCAGTGGTTGCTGGGGATTGAGAGTGTGAGATAGAGGTTTTCTGCAAATGGTCACAAGGTAGATCTTTAGGGTGGTGCGGAATGGTCTGTATCTTGACTGAAATGGTGATGGCATGACAGTGTACATTTGTCAAAACTCAAACTGTACATTTGAAAGGGATTCAGTTTCATAATATGTAATTATACCTCAATAAAGATATAAAGATTTTTTTAAAAAGTCTCTTAAGGTTTGTCTCCCTCTCTGGTTTCATCTTTATTTTTCCTCTCTTCCCTTATGATCCTCTGTTTTGTTTCTTGAATTCTACATATGAGTGAGATTATATAATTGTCTTTCTCTGATCAATATATTTCGCTTAGAATAATACCCTCTAGTTTTAACTACATCATTGCAGATGGTGAGATTTCATTTTTTTGATGGCTGAGTTGTATTCCAAAAACAGTGGGTTTTGACTCTACTTGTATCATAACCCATCCCAACACCCAACAGATTTATCCCATTTATTCCCTTTTCTACCTGATTATAGAAGCTTTACGTTTACACCCTCACTACTGTCAGGGTTACTCCTGCACAGTCTCTGGTATCTGTATTTTGAAGGTGTGAGGTTATTTCATGAAATTTACCATGAATGAAGGGCATGGCACAACTAAGCAGGAGCTCGTCCACATCCCATAGGTATATATAGGTCTTGGCACGAGATGGTGAATAAGGAGACTATAATTGCCTCCAAGGAATTTCACTGATGTCAGAAACCAGCAGATCAAAGCTTATGTTTCTACTACTTAGAAACAGCTCTGATCCGTAATTCAGATGTTGGTTAATTACTATTGTGGTGATACTCTACTTGTTATTGCAACTTTGATCTAAATAGTTCTGTAAAGCCCACAATCGTATTTTTAAAGTAACGTGCTTTAGCAGTAGGTGATTCAGGTATAGCACATTTATTAGAAAAGTAGCAATGGTCAGCTTGATTTAATGAAGATACCACTAGATTAATGAAGATACCGCTAGGCACTTTCTAGCAACAAAGGTCTAGGTAACAGGTGAGTAAGAAAAACTTTACAGGCAGGGGTCAGAGGGTGGAAGGGTGTGAGGAGACATCAGGAGGAAAAGTGTTTATAGGACAGAATTCTTTTCAGTGATTTGTATACAGCAATCCTGCAGAATTCAGCAAATCCGAACACTGATATCTGCCACTTAACTGTTTTCTTTCAAATAAATGTACTTGTTTATTTTTTTCTAAAGATTTTATGTATTTGAGAGAGAGACAGGTAGAGCAAAGAGGGAGAAAGAGGGTGAATCAGACTCTCTGCTGAGCAGGGAGGCTGATGTGGGGCTCGATCCCAGGACCCCAGGATCAAGACCTGAGCTGAAGGCAGACGCTTAACCGAACAAGCCACCAGGTGTCCCAAATATTCGATCGTCTTTGCACAAAGTTCAAAAGATACCAAAAGGTATAGTAGAACAATTCTCTTCTGTACTTATCCTTCTGCCCTCGTTCTTGATACCAGTTTTTTAAAAAAATCCTTCCAGAGTATTCTATACATAAGCATGGATGTATATTTTCTCCCCCCCAAATAAAAATGTGCTCTGTATGTTTTTTTTTACTTGAAGATTGTTTCATACACATACACAAAGAGTTGCATTATTCTTTGTGATAAGTGCATAATTCCCAATTTTATGGAAGTACCATAATTAATTTAACTGGTCTTCTGATGGACATATAGAGTTTGCTATTTCAAAACAACCAACAAAAACCCAAACGCTGTAATATCTATCTACTAATTTTGCACACGTGTGACTGTATCTTGGAAGATGAGCCCCTAGAAATGGAATCACTGGGTTAAAGGGCTTGCATTTATAATGTTAAAATACAAATGCAACACAAGATTGTTTTTCCATACATCTGAAAACACAGTTATCAAATTTATTTCTGCCTCTTCATAGGTGAAAAGTACTATCTTGCATTTTAATCACAAATGAGGTTGATCATTCTTTGTTGAAGAACCTCCCTCATTTCACCCACCCTGGGAAATTTGACAGAATTCTTTTTTTTTTTTTTTTTTTAAGATTTATTTACTTATGAGAGGGAGAGAGAGAGAGAGAGAGAGAAGGGGCAGAGGGAATCTTCAGACTCCCCGCTAAGCATGGAGCCTGACATGGGGCTCATCTCAGTCAAATCTCATGACCCCTGAGATCATGACCTGAGCTAAAACCAAGAGTTGGACGTTTAACCAAATGAGCCACCCAGGTGTGCCTAGAAACCTGACAGAATTCTTCCCTGCTTTTCTTCAGTATTCTAGGAAGTGACTTCTGGGTTTGATTAACCTCACTCATTTCATGTCTTGGACAAACACTTGCTGTGAGTTCACTATGCTGGACACCAGAGAAACAAGTGAAAAGCCTGTCCTCCCCCCTGAAGAGCTCGCCATCCGGTTGGGGAGACAGCCACATATGCAGTCAGTGACCCTGTAGCCAAGCTAGGCCTGCGTCATGCTGCATGGAGCCAGAGTGGAACCCAGCAAGGGCCAGAGATACCTCAGCCGAGTCCTGAGAGCTGGAGCCCGAATGGGCCATGGGAACAGAGGTAAGGGGTCCAGAAGCAAGGTCAAAAGTGGAGAAGGGTCCAGAGAGGCCTTCCAAGTCAAGGAAATGAAGTACACAAAGCATGGCGGCTAGGTCATTTAGCATGGGAGGAGCAAAGGATGCCTCCAGGGAAGGTTAAGAAAGCAGGCTGCAGAGGCTGGGAGGACCCAGATCTGGAAAAGCTTCCTATCTCCCAAGCTGAACGGTGAAAATGTTAAACCTTCCACCAAGACCCAGAAATGAAACATCAGGCCCTTTGCAGGGTTCGTGACCACCAGCTGAAAGGGTGGAGACACATAAACATAGCCACCAGCATTAACTTTCTTTTCAGAACCTGTTTTCTTTTTTCTTCTCGCTGACTTCCTTCCTCAGAGAAAAGAGCCTTGTGGCTCTGAAAATTTGGGTACGAGCATAACCTTTACCTCTCCCTTTCCTGTGGCTGTGTGCACACCACTGTTGGGGAGGTCTGCTGACTCTCCCTCACTTCTCCTGGACATGGGGCTGCCAGGTACGTTTAACCAACAAATTAACTTAAACAAATTAAGTTAAACAAGTTAAACAAATAAATTAAACAAACAATTTAACTTTAAACAAAAGCATCTCACCAACTACCATTGTAATACTCTTCTGTCTCCAGCAGGTATTTACCACACCTATTGAGAGTACAACAGATAAATCCATTAAAAATATTAGGAGTGTTTTAGGTTAGTGAAAGTCACAATTTAATAACGATTGATTTTTTTAAACAAATGTGGTAGAACTTCTATTTTTTTAAATCCATGCAAATAATGCCTCCATCAAAGTAATGCCCATAGAAGACTATTTACTTCTCCAGTAATAATTCTTCTGCCCAACATATTTTTGGATTTTTTAAATTGACATTCTCTTCAGCAGCTATCTAATAACCACGGATCTACCGATCCGCCTCTGGTCTGTAGTGCGATCACCAATCTGTGGTGTGTTGAAGTAGCATGTGCCTCTCTTCCTCCCTCTTCCTCTTTCTATATTCAATAGAAACAAAACTCAGAGGTCACTCTTTATGCCTCTGCTAACAGCACAGAGCACAGATCTCTGGGGAGTAGGCTGCCTCACTATCCTTTGATGCCAGGACTGGGGAGCTGGCCACCACATCCACGTCGTCAACCTGTCCTCATGGGGGATTCACCTCCTACCTTCCTTCAGGGAGGCTGGAGAGGAGCAGCACCAGGGAGAATGCCGTTGGCTGTCTGAGCTCCGTGGTCTGGCTAAGGAGGGGGTATTTACTCAGGGCCAGGCTGCTGTATGGGGAAGCCAACCCCATCAGTGCTGGCGGATCATCAGGATGGCAGCGGGGGACGTTCTTCATTTCCAGGTATTGTGTGGTTAACATTAGGTGCCAGGATCAAAATTTCACCTTCGGGGGGGGGGGGGGGGGGGGGGGGGGGGGGAGGCTGCCTATCCTGGCAAGGTCAGTGCTCCCATAGCCCTCTTTGTTACACTTATCACAACCCTCTGTTCATATCTCTACTGTCCAGCCAGACTCTGCTCCCTGTGATTTCTTCATCCCACCATCCAGCACCTTTCATGCTAGATGTAAACAAGTGGGCAGATAGCAGGAGGAGCTGCCCTGTAAGCCCATGTCATCGGGCCTCTCAGTTCATCCCACTTTGGTCTGGCCAGGCCACTGGAATGAAAAGAGGTCACTCTGTCTCTGAGCAGGTTCCCTGCAGCCCTTTGAGGGTCAGAGAGCTCTGAGAGAAAGCTCATTCCCTCAGGGCTTGAGAACCCAGTTTATTGGGAGGTCGCAGGCGGAGAGGTGAGGCACCAGGACTGCCGGGCAGGGGACCACCTCCTTGATATGTGCCTGTGGCAGCTACTCCATTTCTTGGGGCCAGATGGCCTCTTCCTACAGACCTGCACAGCATCGAGAATTCCCCAGTCCGGCCTGTCGTCTTCCCTCAAGCACACCACGGATGTCTCTTCCTCCCATAGAAATCTGCACGAGCACTAAGTTGTCCAGGCAAAACAAAACAAAACAAAACCAAAAAAACCCAACCTTTGAAGGAAGAATTTCTATGCCGTGAGTGGTTTATTCTGAGAATAGGACTCAGAGAAGTCTTAGAAATCTCTATTCAATGACATAGATAGACAGACTTTAATCTGTGAGCCAAGAAAAATGGTTTGTAAAGGCTAGAAGAAAAGAACCCCATGGCTAAGAACTTGTAAAAACATCTGTAACAAACAAAAGTTCTAAGGGGAAGCCTGTGAATCAGCGGGATCACAGGAGGTGGAGAGTGAGCTCTGAAATGGCAGAGAATTAACTGGCTGAAGGGCAAATGGCACAGAACGGGACCATGGGAGGTGACACACACAGACCCAAGCAGCACCCGCCGTGGACAAGCAGACCCATTTTCAGGCCCACACCAGTGGGCACAGCCTCATCTACCATACTCGTGTTTTCCACATGGGAAATAAGGACTACTGAGATTCATTAGAGATGATGGTAAGGCCAAAAGCTCCAGTCTTGGGAGGTAGAAGTGAGAGTGAGCAGGAATTACATTTTCCATTCCTTTCACTGACGGTTTTGCCTAAGTTGTAAATGCAAAGGGGTGATGTAGATAGAAGGCTCCCACCATAGTCTCTGCCTTCCAGGAACGCAGTCTGGGAGGCCTGGAAGACAGGACACCAAAACCTACCATCCAAGGTCAAGGATAGAACCCGTGCAGCCTTCACCACTGCAAAGCATGTTTACACACGCCACCTCACATGATTCTCACACTGGCCAGCGGGCTGGCAGCGAATGTAAGTGACTTGTCCAAGGTCCCTCAGCTGTGATGGCAGAGGGCCAGCTCCAGAGAAGTCACAGATAATACTGTAAGAACTAGAAGAGATACTGAGGACTCACAGGCATTCTAAGGACAGGCACCGTGCTGGGTACCCTACAAACACTAAACGCAGTGTCTAGAAAGGCCCCACACTGCCATTCAGCCTGGTCCAGTCAGTATCTGGCCCTTATCTGCTGCAAGAATGAAGGTGAAGTATTAGCTGCTCGCACTTTGCACTTGCAGAATCTAAGGTGACACCAGGAATCTGAACACAGATCTGATGCCCCCGTCACTTGTCCTTCCATTCTGGTAGTGTTTTTAGGTGACACATGCGATACACCGTTCCATGTGATCACTGCAGGAGATGAGCAAATACAGCAATAAAAAACAATGTTTCATATTTCACTTCTTTTCTAATATTTCTTTGTACATCAAGGAAAAGTCTCAGGCTGTGGCTGGACAGTTTTTAATACCTCATCAATACTAATCCTCCTCATTCTTTAAAAAAGGAGATCATGTTGGAAGGAAAACCTTTCAACAAGCAACAGTACCTAGAATTTAATAATACTTTGTTCACAGTATATTTTATTTTTTATGGTTACTTTCTATTTATTGCAAATGGTACTGGTTTTCCATTTACATAATATCATTTACATAAATGATATTTTAAATTAAACTTACATTAAGTCTTTTTGTTTGTTTAAGTAAGCTCTACACCTAATGTGGGGCTTGAACCCCCGACCCCAAGATCAAGATTCGCACATTCTACCAAATGAGCCAGTCAAGTGCCCCTAAGTTAAGTTTTTTAATGGCATTGGGGAAGATCACTTTAAAGGACGAGAAACAAGTTAATGGTGCATATGGTGGAGCCATGACAGAAAACATGAAAGCAATACACTGATGGCTGAATTCTGAGAAATGCTGCTCTATATCACGCTGGTCCTCAGAATACAAGTGCTTCTTCCCAGTTCCAAATTAGTACTCCTTCCTGGTAGGGTAAATAGGACAAGTAATATTCTCCAGAACCCTCAACTCTGAGGCTGTAGGATCTGCAGCTAGGCATGTCCCAGATATGATCTCCTGCATGGGCTACATGAATGAATATCATGTGTTCAGGCTGGCAGATAGTTACATGAACAGGTGTGAGAAGTGGATATCAGTAAGTGTTTGACTAGAGAAGGGGGTCAGCAAACTTGGCTGGTTGGCTACATCTAGCCCAAAGCCTGTTTTTTGTAAATAAAGTTTTACTGAAACTCACATTTGTTTACATATTGTAAACATACTGGTTTGTTTTTGGTTTTTTGTTTTGTTTTGTTTTTTTAAGATTTCATTTATTCATTTGACAGAGAGAAAGAGATCACAAGTAGGCAGAGAGGCAAGCAGAGGGAGAGGGGGAAGCAGACTCCCCGCTGAGCAGAGAGCCCGATGTGGGGCTCGATCTCAGGACCCTGAGATCATGACCTGAGCCAAAGGCAGAGGCTTTAACCCACTGTGCCACTCAGGCACCCCCTGTAAACATACTGTTTACATTCATATTGTCACTACAATGGTAGCATTGAGCATTGTGCCCAATACATTTACTATCTGGCTCTTTACCAGAAAACAAGCAAACAAAAAACCTGACCCTTGCACTTGGGAGAGCTGGCACTGAATATCAGAGCCAACAGAGTGTAGTTCAAGAGCCAAAGCAATGACTCTGCCAGAAATTAAGTCGGAAACTACGCCCTGGAACTGGCAGATAGGCAGGAAGAAAGAAATCTGAATGGAAAACTGAAGCAGGAAGAGGGGAAGAGCAAAGCTATTATGAAAACCTGACAAGCAGGGAAGATGAAGTAGGTGCAAGGTAACACCAGAGATAATGGTTTTGCATCTTTTGGAGTCAAAAACCACCTTTGTGATGAGCTGTTCTGGGCTTCCCAGACCTTCCCAAGTTGCTGCCCTTTGCAACTTAAAGGAGCCACATCCTTGGGAAACGGGGGCTCCAGTCGTGCCTTGGCAGGTGGTATTGAGCGTGAACCAAGACGACTCTGATGGTCACACATGCCCTCAGGTGGGGAGAGGAAATGACTGCTTGTATTTGGGCAAGGGCCAACTGGGCACACCCGACGAGGAGAGATGAATACTAACTTGGGACAAGTGCAGAGGCCTTATTTCATTGGGGAAGGAGCTTGCACTACTACAGTAGGCTGTGGGAGATCACTGTAGGCATTTGAGCAGGCAGATCATGTGTAATTCCAGTTATTTGTGAGGCAGATAGTGGCAGATGACAAAGCCCTGCAAAACAGCAAAATACTACCTATCTTTGGGTGACAATAGGATAAAAGACAAAATGGATTAGGTTTGCTAGAATAAAGGTGTTAATAAGACGTCTGTCAGTGGAGCATGAGAATCTGCAGCAGTCACAGGTTCAAAACACCCATGCCAGCTCTCCTTTCATGTGCCTCATCTCCTTGCATGGACATTTCTAGAGTTAAACAGAAACAAGACAGTGATGCCTTTGGAGTGACCAGCAGTGTTAACTGGGGAAGAGGCTGGAGTACAAATAAGGAGGTCCTGTTGGAGACACATTCCAATGAGAGAAGCAAGGTGTACTGGATCCAAGAGCCACTAGTACATAAACTTGCAGTACATAAACTAGGCTCGGGGGGAGGGCAGTAACTTGTAGCTCTGCCAATTTCCGTGGTGTAAATACTCTGAGCATAGCTCAGTTAAACCCACTAATGTGATGTCACTAAGTGCAAGTTGGAAAGAGTTGCTCATAATTGACTCTGGTGAACAACGCGAGCCCTCTCCAGCAAACCACCAGAAATCCAGCACGCTGTTCACAGCAGCTCTCACCTGGACAGATCAAGCAGAAGTTGTGCTGCTGAAGCTACTTCACCCACCCCATTGCTGAGACTGAGATCTTTCAGGTGACATTCTCAGAAGGGTTCTGAAGAACCTTACCTTCAAATCTCAGAAGAATTTCACTTTGCAGAAAAGGAAACCAGCTCAGAACTACAGAACTGCTCCCCTCGGACTACATTCAAGGCTGGGAGCATGTTCTGCATGCTCAGAAACAAATTCTGAAGCCAAACAGGGGGTAACTGTAGACTGAGAGGTCACAGTCACTGAGAGGCATACCTTTGTTCAAGGTTTGAGGTCTTAACTAAGCCCACTTAGCCCAACTGAAAAGGTCCATACTTCTGGAGCCTCCCTGTGTTTTGATGTTCAGAATTTTGAATTTGAGCCCTTTTTGCCCCTAGGAAAGTCTTGTGAGTGATTAGTGCATCTGAGTACAGTTTATGTACATACTTAATCTCAGTCCTCAAACTGAAAAAAAAAAAAAAAAAAAAAGCTCAGAGTATAGCAGACACAGGGCTGGAAAATTACTCCGAGGGTAGTCTAGTTAAAGAAAAGAAAGTCCATCTAGGACGTCTAGATGCACATGTAAGTGAGCAGAAGTCACAAAGCATTCCCAAATGCCACTCCCTACTATCAAGAGAGTAAAATACTCCAGGTATCTTATTTGAAATAACAAAAAATTAATGTGTAAATCTTAACCAGTTACTATCACGTGTGAAAGGATAAGCTCATACTCTCTTCTCCTTTCACGTGGGTTTTTTGCTGTCTCTTATTTAAAACTTTTAAAGTTGTTACCTGCTCACTTCAGCAAATGAACAATGAATTTTATTGGAAATGCTTTCTCTAAAAACTATACTTCCATGCTGATTTCCTTCACACTAATAAAATGCTGTTTGACAATTAAACCTCCGGGAGTGGGACACCTGGGTGGCTCAGTCGGTTAAGCGTCTGCCTTTGGCTCAGGTCATGATCCCAGAGTCCTGGGATCGAGTCCTGCATCAGGCTCCCTGCTCAGCGGGGACCCTGCTTCTCCCTCTGCTTGCTCCCTACTTGTGCTCTCTCTTTCTGACAAATAAATAAAATCTTTAAAAACAACAACAACAAACAACAAACAGAAACCTCAGAGAATCTCAGTGGCTCAGTTGGTTTAGCATCTGACTCTTGACTTTGGCTCAGGTCATGAACTCAGGGATGTGAGATTGAGCCCCACACTGGGCTCTATGCTGACTGTGGAGCCCGCTTAAGATTCTCTCTCTCCCTTGCCCTCTACCTCTCCCCATTCCCCATTTTCTCTCTCCTCTTACTTTCTCCCAAAAAAAAAAAAAAAATCCAAACCTTAAGTAGGTCTCTCATGTATCTGATCAGTTACATCTTCCTCCCTTTCTGTCCACCATCCCCCTCACCTTCCTCTGAAAAGAAGTGAACACCCACCTTGTGAGTTCCCCGTCATCAGGACCAACAGACCCTGGGGAGAATTTACCCCCATCAGCTTCCTTCCTGACTCTTCCTTCTTACAAAGAATGCTCCTTCGGCAAGTCAGGGCAGCCTTTTGGTCTATTTGTGAGGCGCGTTTCTTCTGGGTGGCAGATAATGCCTTCTACTTACCAACCACTCACTCACCACTAACCAGCCTCCTTGGCAGCCCTGAGAAACATCCAGGGGGCAATGTTTGTTTATATTTTGCCCCCATTTTGTAGGGGGCAAAACTGAGGCACAAGAAGAGGAAATCACTGTCAGGACATGCCACAGAAGCAAGACACAAGATAAGAGGAATTCAGCCTCATGGGTTATTTTCGAAAACTAAAGAAGGGATTATACTAAGCACTGAATCACTTCTTAATACAGTGCTGCCTTCCTTTACCACTTTCTTCACACTCCAGCTTGAAATGAAACTCGAATAAGAGGCAACACTGACAGATTTAAGTTTTCAATTTTATGCCATTTTGTGCTTTCTGGAGGAGGTATACTGAGCTCGCAAATAGGTGACAGAGTGGGAGGGTGGAGAAGAGAAGTAAAGCAAGAGGCTTGTATGATCCAGAATGGGATAATCAAATGAAGAATGATCAGTTGAGTGTAGGCTACACAGAGACTCCAGGAAATGACCTACAGCTGTACTCAATGTAAGTTCACTGGAAAATTATGTGGCCTCTTTACATCAAGGCCAGTGGTTAGAGACTTCAGGCCCAGTCGTGTTGTGTAATTATATAAATACAGAGGACCCTTGAACAACAAGGGGTTACAGGTTTTGAACCCCGACCTCGTACAGTCAGAAATCTGCCTATAACTCCTTTTTTTAAAGATTTATTTGAGGGGTGCCTGGGTGGCTCAGTTAGTTGGGTGTCTGCCTTCGGCCCAGGTCATGATCTCCAGATCCTGGAAGAGAGCCCTTCATCGGGCTCCCTGCTGAGTAGGGAGTCTGCTTCTCCCTCTCCTTCTGCCCCTCTTCCAGCTTGTGCGCTCGCTCTCTCTCTCTCAAGTAAATAAAATCTCTGAGAGAGACAGAGAGGGCATGTACATGTGCAGGGGTGGGGCAGAGAGAAATGACTCTGTGCTGAGCGGGGAGCCAGACGCAGGGGCTCCATCTAATGACCCATGAGATCATGAGCTGAGCTGAAACCAAGAGTCAGAGGCTTAACCGACTGTGACACCCAGGTGCCCCAAAAATCTGCATATAACTTTTGACTCTCCAAAATCTAACTACTAATAGCTTACTGCTGATTAGAAGCCTTATTGATAACATAAACAGGTGATAAACACATATTTTATATTTATTATACACTGTATTCTTTTAATTATGAGAGAAAAAATATTGAGAAAATCATAAGGAACTGAAAATACATTTACAGTACCGTAAAAAATCTGCATATAAGCATATAAGTGGACCTGCGCAGTTCAAACTGTGCTGTTAAAGGATCAATTGTATATGTGTTTATGCACACACGTACACATATTTACATGCATATATACATATACATTAATACGCATATATTTACCTATACATAATTATATATAATTATTATGTATATGTTATATACATATGTAATTATACTTGAGTCATAAGAACCTACTCTATTAGGGTACTTTCAAGAGCAGATTTCATTAAATAAGGGAAAACTGCTAGCCATAAAAACACTGTTTTGTCTTGTTTCCAAAGGGATATGTACTTTTGTCTTGCTTTGCTAATTAAGAGTTGAAAAATTGTTGAAACGTTTCTTATTGGCTAAACTGGAGAGAAGACAATAAAATTCAATGGAGACTTATAAGTCGTGGGATTTAGGATCCACTGAGGTTTAACATGAGGAAGGAACAGGGTTTACGGAAGGTGGATGTGTTTATGACTCTATCAAAGCCAGCCAACCACAGTCCCTGCACCAGGAACACAATCAAAACTGTGCAAGTAACTAAACCCTATCCTTAGGAAGTAATGATATTGGGTCATATTTCCAATACTCAGAACTCACTACTTAGCTCCATGGCAGTGTATACTCAAAAGCTTATCAGATAAAGTTATCTTTATAGAGTACTAAGGCTGGGAAGGTTCTTAAAGAAATCCGTTCATTCATAAATAAAAGACTGCATCCCAGAGAAGTGATTTATTCAAAGACACACAATAGCTTTTTGGATGAGAAGCCTCATCTTCTCAGTCTCAAGATCCTTGAATCTTCTTCCCACCTCAGTACCTCTGTTGGCAGCACCCACCCCCAGTCCATCCATCATCAGACATGAGAAAGCACTGGTATTCCAGGCACATGTCAACCACCTCAGGAGGATCTGAGTGTCTTCGATATGCCCAGCTCTGAACAGGCACAGAGCGCTCCATGACGAACAATGAACTGGAGGGCTCTAGTTTGTTCCCTGCTGGAGCTCCCAACCTAGTCAGGGTCCCACGGAACGAAACAACAGATAAGTACAGAATGGAGTGAAAACCATTCCAGAAAAATGTGCAGGAAACTCTGGGAGCTCTGAGGAGAGGCCACAACCAGCCCATAAGGGAGAAGGGTAGGAACCTGACCCGAACCTCAAAGAAAGCGTAGGCATTATTGAGGTAAAGAAGGGGAGGACAGGACGTTCATCCTGTAGACAAAACAGCATGAACAAGGTTGGAAGAAAACCCCAGAAAAGCAGGTTCAGCCTGAGTAACCCCAGGGAAGCCAGAAGAGCCAACTCCAGTGCGAGGCCAAACCATGCTCAGACAAATCTCTAACTCTCAGCGGGCCGGCAATGAGGATGAGGTCAAAGCAAACACGGTAGAGGCAGGGAGGTCTAAGTGGGCACCGGAACTAGGAAGGAATGAACAGACGGAGAGAACAGAAGAGAAAGCAAGCTTCCCAGAAAGTACATAAGCAAAAGAGCCCTCGTGAGGCCCGAAGAGGCAGACACAGAGACAGTCACTGAGATCATTCCCTGGGCTCTGGTCCACAGTGGCCAGTACGGTCCAAGGACTAGGCTGGTTCAAGCTATCTGCCAACAAGAGTCTTCCTTCTCTAGAGTTTGAACCTTGCAGGACTGCAACTGGACAAGGGGAGATCAGAATTTAAAACTAATTCCTAGTAAGTTTTTATAACTGCTATCATTTTTTCCCCCATCTCTCGCTGAACCTGGGCTTTTGCCCTGATTAAGTGGAGAGACTATGGAGGTTGAGATCGGAGTCACAGGTCCTATGTTCAAACCCCACCAACTATTTATAATTGGAAGACCCCTGACAAGCTTCTTCAACCTGTATTTTCCAATGACAGAAACAAAATCATCCACATACTGTGATGACGTGACTTTGATACTTCTCCCACTGAAAGATGGCATTCTGTGTTCCCTCCCTGGAATCTGGTCAGCCTTGCGACCACAGCAAAAGTGACCGTGTAGGGCTTCTGAAGCTAGATCATACCCTCTCTTATGAATGCTTGCTCATGGAAGCCAGTCACCATGCTGTGAGGAAGCACAAGCAGCCACATGGAGAGACCACTGACCCAGCCAACAGCTCCAGCTGAGGACCCAGCTGACAGCCAGCATCAGCTTGTCAAAAACGTGAGCGAGTAAGCTCTCAGATGTCAAGTCACATCCAGCTTTGAATCCTCCCAGCCGAGGGCCCAGACATCACAGAGCAGAGACAAGCCCACCCACTGTGCCCTTCCTAAGTGCCTAATCCAGACAATCTGTGAGTCTAAAAAAAATGGCGGCTGTTTTATGCCACTTAGTTTGGGTTTGTTATACCGCAACAGTTAATCATTACAATCGCTTGAAGGCAGCAGAGGGACGGCCCAAAGGTTTGGAAGTGCTTTTCACCAGAAGGCTAACTTGAGTGCAGCGGGTTGCCAATGGCGGCAGAGAGACCCAGTAGGGAACCACTGATACAATATGGCAGGTTTTACATGGCGCCAACCCAAATACTGGGGCAGGGAGTCTTTACAGGGGACAGATTAAATATAGGGGTTGAGAAAAAGAGTTCTAATGACTTCAGCATTTGAATTAATGGTGGAAGCCCTGACAGAATTAAGTTCCTCCAGAAGAGGGACTGATTTCTGGTGTGTAGAGAAGAGAAAGCCAATTCCATCCTAAATATACTGAATATATTGAACCTGCATGATGTTAGGAGGATCCAAAAAGTGCCAAGCAAGAAGAAATGCAGGACTAGAAGTGGAACACTGGTTTTGGTTAAAACCTTGAAAACGGACGAGACTACCTCTGAGGCTGTGCTGAGAAAAGGTTTCAACCTCAGCCTTTATTAGAGGGACAAGTGTTGAGAGGGACCAGGTTTGGTAAGTCACAGAGGCAGAATTCTGGGGGTATAACATCACTAACAAGTTCTGGGAAAAGCGATCATTATTTGTGCCAAATGCTGCCAAGAGATCCAAGGATAAAGTACTGAAAAGGGGGACTGAAACCAAAAAGGAGACCAGGGAAGGACCTCAGGTCAGAGGAGAGCATCTCCACCCCCGATCACAAGTGGAATCAGGCGCACAAACTGAAGAGTGAAATGGCACAAAGCCTGCCTAGTCCATCAGTCTTTAGTCTCCAATCAGAGAGAAAATTTCCTGTGAGTTTGCAAAGAGGAAGTGAACAGGAACCGTTGAAATGAGATGGTGAAAGGCACCTTTGTAAGGGTACAACATGGGCCCAGGAACACCTGTCACTCATCCACCTCACCCAGACAAGAGACTGATGAGACTCCTAGAAAGTACTTTGAGCTCCCCGGCAGTGTAGCAGATGTGGTCCTGATCTTCCAGCCTTCAAGGGGAACAGTTCTTAGCATTTGTTGAACTCCACAACATTCCTGTGAGGTAGATATTATCGTTGGATGAGGAAACAAAGGCCACACAGCAAGTCAAAAGCCAAGGCAAGATTAGAATGGGGCCTGCCCCCCGGTGGGTGGGGGAAGAAGGCCAGTTGGCTGGATTCCTTTTGTGTCAGTAATAGGTTCTTTGATCTGTAACACGGAAGCGGCTTGTTTCTGGGGAGGCTGTGAAAATAGACTCATTAATGACCATAGGGTTTTCTGAAACTCACCAAGGGCGATAAGGAAGAAAAAAGTGCAACCACCCCAGGGTCTAGAAACAATTAAAGAAATTCCAGGAACAGCGAGGATTCTAAGAACAGCCAGAGAGACAAGGCACTGGGGAAGAATCAGTCTGGGTGACAACCACGGGGGAAGAGGCAGTGGGGGGCGGACCTTAGAGAGGTGGTTGTGCACCAGCTGCCCCACACATGGCTTCCTCCTGCTTCTTCACTTTGGGCGGACGCCATCAAAGTGGCTGGGGTGAACTGAACAGTAACTGGGCTACTTCCAGGCTGAGCTGGTGCACAAAAGGGCAGTCCTTTGGAGCAGAGGGGTTCTGGATCAGAGCACTTCCTGCGACCCCAGGAACAGTGAAGAAGAGGGGTCACGCTTTTGTGAAATATTTACTTGAAATTCCTGGAGAAGCAGCAGGATCACAACAATCCTTCCGGTACTGCACCTAACTTTTCCCAAAAACTCACTTTCTTAATAAAAGTGAAAAAGCAAGGATCACACTGGACAGTAGTCAGGGCCTTACTATAAATGACCTGTGATGGAGTTTAAGATAAATGAAGCTGGCATGTGCAAGGTCACAGGCATTTACGGAGTACCTACCACCATTTATCTCATTTAATATCTGCAACCCCCTCCAGAGGTAGTGGCATCCCCATTTCTCAGAGAGGAAACCAAGGCCTAGAAAGGTTCACCCCTTGCCCAAGGCCATACAGCTAGTTTACGACAGAGCCAGAGTTTGAGCCCTGACATGCCTCATTGCAAAGCTCATGTTCTTTTCTGCGCATTGCACCGCCTACTTAACAATAGTCACAAGTTCAACATTAGTCAGGTCTGAACTAATGAGATCTATCGTACCGCCCCAGAGATGACGGCGCCTCGGAGCTGGAGAACATGCAGGGAGGAGCACTTACATTACATATGCCTGAACTATGTGTGCAATTCACAAAGGATAAAGACGTGAAATCCCAACTGGGCATGAGAGGCAAAGTTACTATCATTCCTCCCCTCCCCAGAGAGCTGGCCATCCAATGGACCCCTCACTGCTCTTGGATTTTCCCACCCCCGTGCCTTCACCAAGCACTGTCCGTCTCCTCCATTCCCTCGGAGCCTTGACATGGTTGGCAAGAGTGTTGGGTTAATTAAATAAACCAACCACTGCTAAATCATTAGCTAATACATTATCCTTCCTAAGATATGGGTATGATTTAGTTAATAGTACATCACCACCATAAGGGTACAAAGTAATGATAATGGTGGACACCTCAGGCAGCCTGGAAGACTGACACAGGAGAGAGCTTCTGGGCAACCCAGCCTTTGGGAGTTTCCCCAGATAAATCAGTCAACTAGGTAATAAGTTTTACCAATACTTACTGATGGATTAACTATTAAGCAGATTAATTGAGTTAATGAGGTAGGTACTATTATTACACCCATTTTACAGAGAGGAAATAGCCACAGAGAGGTTCAATATCCTCCCAAAGTCACACAGCTAATCAGCACCAGAAGCAGAAGTCAAATCCTAGGCACCTGGACCCTGAGTCATGCTCTTAACCACCAACCCCTAAGTTTTCGAAGTGTGATCTGCAGACCTTTGGGATCCCCAAGACTCTTCTAGGAGTTGAAAAAGGCTAAAATGATTTCCCTAAGAATACGAAAATATGATTTGCCTTTTCTACTGGTTTGGTAATTGCACAGATGGCACAAAAGCAATGATAGCTGAAACTGCTGAAACCTTAGCATGAATCATGGCCATGGTGCCAAAATGTACCTGCAGCCATTGGAGTCTCACCCGTACCCATTCAGTAATGGAGTCCTTGATAAGCAGCAAAAATTACTAATTTAAAATCTTGACCCTCGAATACTGGTCTTCCAAAATATTGTGTGATAAGATGGAAAGTACACATAAGGCACTTCTGCATATACTGAAGTTAAGATGCTGTCTCAAGAAAAGGAACTCCTATGACTGAGTTGTGGGCTTTCTTCATTGAAATACCATTTTTACCGAAAAAAAAAAAAAAAAAAAGACTGGCGGCCACAGCTATTCAAAACTGGGTACCTAAGGAGCATGTGACTTCTGAGAAAACAACCAATAGTATTTGTGCTGATAATGATGAAACAGGAACTCTCAAGCAAAAATGAGGATTTGGGGAAACTTGCATTTTACTAACGTGAGCTTGCAGCTTACCAATGTTTAAAGATTTCTGAGATGAGACTGGTCAGGAAAGCAAATGATTGATTTTTTGACACTGTATAATGTAACACCAACATCTGGAAGACCTGAATAACCAAGTATTTTCTAAATGATTAATGTATGGTATTACAAACTCCTACATTAGTAAGAGATTCTAATGTAAAAGAATCTTAAAGTTCATTTGTACGGTTTTAGATACTATATGGCAACTGATCTTTAAGAAACCACTACTTGTCCACTTTTGATGCAGTATCAAAAAGGAATACCTATAATTATCTGAAAAGGCTACTGAAAAACTCTTTTTTCCAACTACATATCTGGGTGAGCCCAGATTTTTTCCATATATTTCAACCAAAATTATATATCAGACTGAATGCAGAAGCAGATATACAAAAGTATATATGCCTTCTCTTAGGCAGGGCATTAAAGAGATTTGCAAAAAGACAATATTCTCACTAAATTTTCTAGACTTATAAAATATAGCTAGTTCTAAGAAAGTTATTTCTATTAATATATGTAATCATTTTATTATCTTAAGTGGATTAATAAATACTTTCCAACTTTCTTAGTTTTAACTTTACATTTGGTGAATATCAAAAGTTCCTTGGAGTCCTCAATAATTTGTAGAAACACAAAGAAGTCCGGAGACCAGAAGTTTGAAAACCACTGCTGTACAGCATGGAATCTAGAAGAAGAGAAGCCCAAAGAGCAGATGGTAGAGCTGCATCACTTTCCAAGTGGGAGGGTACCATGACCAGCCACCATGAACCTTATAGACTTCTCAGCAAGTTAAGTTTCAAGGACTGCATTTCTCATCAGGTTTTATGGCTTAACAACAATGAGCATTAAAGATCATTCCCAACTCCTTGCAGTTCCCAAAGTGTATGTGTTCTCTCTTTTTTTTTTTAATTTTATTTATTTATTTGACAGAGAGAGAGAGAGATCACAAGTAGGCAGAGAGGCAGGCGGGGGGTGGGGGGGAAGCAGAGTCCCTGCTGAGCAGAGAGCCCGATGTGGGGCTCGATCCCAGGACCCTGAGATCAAGACCTGAGCCGAGGGCAGAGGCTTTAACCCACTGAGCCACCCAGGTGCCCCATGCATTCTCTCTTTTATCCAGAGAAATTCTTACTCTCCTGGAAGGGGACTTCTAGCCCAGCAGATGCTCACCTCTTCCTTCTCCCTCCAAGAACCCAGTATATCCCTTTTCTACAGCACTAAGCACGTGGTTGTAATATTTGTTTCCATGGCTCTCTGATGGGAATATAAGGCCTTGAGAGGTAGAATTTTGTCTTAATTCCAGCATTTTGCTCAGTTCTGGGCACAGAGTGAAACTCAAAAAAGGTCTGTTCAACTAATGAAGCTAATTAACTAATTAACTCCCCACCATGCACCACGCCATTTGCAATGGCAACCTGACCTCTCCGGGGGAGACTAGACAGCCAAGGGGAAGAGTGCAGCGTTTTTAGTGCTTCTCAGTATGTCACTCAACTGACATTTTGACTATCAAGTTTTTTATTAGTTAGATTGGTATGAATCTTGAAATTGTCCAATGGAGACCCAATGCCAAGCAACCCCCACCCCCCCACCCCACCCCACCCCCCCCCACCGCTGTGACCTCCCCACATCACAAGGGCCCTCCCTGTAAGGACACTGGCCTCCTTCTGTCATACTTGTGTCACGGTTCTTTAAAACAACACATGCTTTTTTTTTTTTTAAGATTTTATTTATTTGACAGAGAGAAACACAGCGAGAGAGGGAACATAAGCAGAGGGGAAGGTAGCGGGAGAAGCAGGCTTCCCGCCAAGCAGGAAGCCCAATGCAGGGCTCGATCCCAGGACCCTGGGATCATGACCTGAGCTGAAGGCAGACGCTTAATGACTGAGCCACCCAGGTGCCCCAACAACACATGCTTTTAAAGAAGCAGGTTTGAAGAAGAAACTTTTAGTAAAATGAAGAGCATATAAAGCCAATTAAAACGCAATGCTTTAGGGGCACCTGGGTGGCTCAGTGGGTTAAAGCCTCTGCCTTCGGCTCAGGTCATGATCTCAGGGTCCTGGGATCGAGCCCCGCATCGGGCTCTCTGCTCAGCAAGGAGCCTGCTTCCCCCTCTCTCTCTGCCTGCCTCTCTGCCTACTTGTGATCTTTCTCTGTCAAATAAATAAATAAAATCTTGAAAAAAAATAAAAATAAATTTAAAAAAGTAATACTGTAGTTTGAATGGCTACATGATCCAGGACTTTATAACTCAATTAGAGAAAAAGATTTTTTCCTCAAATTTAATGTAAGCAATGTGTGGGAATAAAGGATGTTGAGTCAGATAATCCCCCGTGAGCATCACAGACAATACAACGTGCATAAGTTATGAAGAATTTTCACACAGCTCAGGATGTTACAGCTTCTTTCTGGAATGTTGCTACTGTCCTGTTACTCCCCTCCCCCATCCCAACACACAATGATCGCTTATCCTGGAATTCATCCCGCCTCTACCCTTCCTTCTGCCTTTCCTTCCACTATACCTTGTTCTGATGCCTCCTCCCTCTATTCACCTAGGAACTGAGGGAGGGTACAATAAAGCTGACAAGGGCTCCTGGGTGGCTCAGTCAGTTAAGTGTCTGCCTTGGGCTCAGCTCATGATCCCAGAGTCCCAGGATGGAGCTCCACATCCGGCTCCCTACTCAGTGGGGAGTCTGCTTTCCCTCTGCCCTTCACTCTGCTTGTGCTCTGTCTCGCTCACTTGCTCTCTAATAATTTTTTTTTAAATCTAAAAAAAAAAAAAAGCTGACAAGCATAATAAGACATTCACAACCTCTGCTAAGGAATGTCATCTTATTTCTTTATCGCTACAGAGTATGAACCTTGGAAACCACCTATTTTCACCCCCTCCCTTTACTAGAGAGGGAACTGAGAAAAATAATGTTAAGTGACTGAAATGCCTCACTTCCTTAATTTATTTCTGTATGTTTCAGGAAAACCGATGCCAAGGAAAAGGGGTGGTACCCATGGTAAAACAGGGAAAGGAGCTGAGGAATGCTTAAGAAGGCTATCAGCATCCACTCAGCACCATTTACTGAGCATCTACTATATGGGTGAGAGCCAGACGTCCTGTGTCAGCCCAGGCAGACCTTATACACTCTAACTGTGCATTAAAAATTTAACAGATATTAATTAATTTTAAAAAGCAAATGCAAACAAAGGAATTCAAAATAGATACAGCAGTCTAGGAAAACAAAAATAGAAAGACTATGAATGAAACAGGAAAGAAATGGAGGAAAACATAACATTCTGATGGAGGGAAAAAAAATGTATCTTTCACTGCAAACAAAACTGGGTAAAGACTAAGTAATTTATTTACATTGCAATTTAAGGATTTGTTTGGAAAGAGTGTGTACATTCACCAATGGGAAAGGATTTCTGGAGACAACTTTTAAAAACCCTAATGACAACATTCCAGTATTTTTCAGAAGGCTCCCTTAACCCCCACACTTCGCCACAAGAGGGTGCACACTTCCTTATTAATAGGGTAGCCAAGGGAAACTTAAAATTCCCACCTCTACTCCACACCTCTCTCTGGGACCCCAGAGTCTAAGGATAATGAGCATACAGTTTTGTAGGTCAAACCATTTTCACATGTATTATCTCATGTAATTCTTTTTTTTTTTAATCTTTTTTTTTTTTTTTAAGGTTTTATTTATTTATTTGACAGAGATCACAAGTAGGGAGAGAGGCAGGCAGAGAGGAGGAAGCAGGCTCCTTGCTGAGCAGAGAGCCCGATGCGGGGCTTGATCCCAAGACCCTGAGATCATGACCTGAGCTGAAGGCAGAGGCTTTAACCCACTGAGCCACCCAGGTGCCCCTATCTCATGTAATTCTAACAGTAGCGCTCTGTGAGGGTAGGAAGGGTGAAAAGTAGCAATCTCATCTTAAAGAAAGAAGAGGAAACACACTCAGAGGCAAAGTGACTTGCTCAAGGGCAAAGAGGGAATGACGATAGAGCCCAAACTCGAACGAATGCCTTCTGATTTCCAAATCCTATACACATTTCCCTTATTTCCCCTTTAAGAGCATAATCAAAACCCGTATTTCAATCATTCAGTGCCTCTATCCAGCCGTTCCACTTATTTTGAGCAAAGAATCATACACTGGGGAGATCCAGGAGACTTTGCTTGCCTTTGCAGTGTTAAAGCTCTTTTTTTTTTTTTTAAAGTGTGTGTTAACACCTGGCAATTACTTTTATGGGTTTCCAATGAGGTGAGAAGTGTGCTGACACTTGTCTACAGTGTTCTACGGCAGCATTCACATGGACGAAAATAATTTTAAGTGTTGCTTAGGACGAGAGAGTTAACGAAAAGCTCAAATTTCTTGCACAGATCCTATGAGTTTCAGGCTAAAATCTAACTCCAAAGGCCTTCTCTTGAGAGAGACAGTATAGCACAATGGTCAAGGGCTTGAACTTTGCAGACAGGCTGCATGAGTTCAAATCCAGGTTTTGCCACTTACCCTGTGACCTTGGCCAATTCCTCAACTCCAGCGTGTCTCAATCTCCCTACAGCAGAATGGAGAGAAAAGCAACTCCTCCCTCACAGTGTAATAGTGAAGATATCGATACCATCCATGCACCAAAGAGCGCATAACAAGCTCTCAAGCCACGAAACGCAGTCCTCATTTCAAAAGGACAGAATTCCAGGGGCGCCTGGGTGGCTCAGTGGGTTAAAGCCTCTGCCCTCGGCTCAGGTCATGATCTCGGGGTCCTGGGATCGAGCCCCACATCGGGCTCTCTGCTCAGCAGGGAGCCTGCTTCCCCCTCTCTCTCTGCCTGCCTCTCTGCCTACTTGTGATCTCTGTCAAATAAATAAATAAAATCGTTTAAAAAAATAAAATAAAAGGACAGAATTCTGAATTCCAGTGATTGCTAAAGAAAACAAGGTGCTTTATGTCACAGAACTGCATTTTATGACAATATGTACATGTGAAAATATATTTAAATCCCTTACTAACCTATGTGCACAGATTTTATCTTAAAGGATTTAGAGTATTCATATAAACTGCTAAGGAGTATACAGTTTTCCTATTTTTGCTTTTATGACACCGTGTGTCTTATCTGTGGCTGCCTTGATGCCAAATCCTTAGGAAAGAAAAGCAAAATGACAGTGTTCCTCTGGGAGGAGATAATAGGCTTTATGCAGCAGAGGGGAAGCTTCCTGCCCTAGAAACCTGAAGACCTGGGTTGTATCACAGCTCTGCCACTACCCAGAGTCCCCTAGATCCTGCACCATCATGGGCTTCATCTCCTTCTCGTCAGGCTCCTCACCGGCCACAGAAGTGGGGCGGACTGAGTTTGCTGAGTGAGTGAATAAGCAGGAATGGGAAGAGTGGCACCGGAGAGGAAGCCTGCAAGGGCAGGGGAAGAGACGTGTTTACAAACTACATGCATATACTTATTAACTCAAATCCTAGCCCAGTTCTGCCTCTCCAGGGCACTGGGTCTGATCTCTAAGAATCTTCCCTCCCTCTCACTTCGTTTTTTCAGTGGTGGTGTCACAGGCCCCAAAGGGACCTCAGATCACCGTTTTCAGTCCTGTTCAATTTTCCAGACCGAATTCACCAGACCGTTAAGGGTGGGTGCTCCTGCACCTCGCTGAAGCCGCGCTGGCACCTCTTGGTGTAAGACAGCACTGAGCCCTGCCTCATGGGGGCTCAGAGGCGGGGTGGCCCACTCTTTGGCAGGTCTGAATGCCTCCCAGCTCCTTCCAAGGGCCCCAACAGACCTCGGATCCCTTCCCATTTCGAACATCACACTCCTCCTTCTAGGACCCTCTAAATTCTTGTTTAGTTTGGACATCTCTCTAGCATGACTCCTGTGGGGTAGAGATAATTCTGTGGTGACACCCCAATGAATGGTGAATACCTTTTACAGCTTCGGCCTCAGATTTATTTGATGTCCCCATGGGCTCTGGCCTCTCCCAGGACATGCCTTCACACACACAATGTGTGCAAGATCACTCCCTACCGAGGCAACGGCAATGCCTTAAGTGCATGCACAGGGCCAAGGACTGCAGCGCCTCCTGGGCTCCCTCAGGAATGTTTCCACTTGCTCACCAAGTGTGGCTGTTAATTTTATAGCAAGGAGGCTCCTCTGTATCCTGCTCACAACCTGAAATGCCCAGCAGGGGGCACCATGGAGGGAGGACTCACTCACCTGACTGCAGAGTTAAACAGCTACACTCTCAGGGGTTCAGTTTAGGCTGCGTGGACAGTCAGCAAGGTTGGACTGCATGACGCTGGGGACGTGCCTGAGTTTGGCTTCTACAAGAGTGTAACAAGACTCTGTCTTTTGACCCCGATATGCAAAACTGTGCAATCAGAACTGGGTGGCAAATCCATGCTAGGAAGGGCCATGATCTCAGCCATCAAAATTAGAACTGGAAAGCCCTCCCCAAACGTAGGCAGGAGAGCTCCGTCGTAAATGCCTCCTACATATGGGACTTTTGATACTCCTCTGGGGATTCCAATTTACAAGCTAGCAAGTCTCTCCACGAAACAGCTTTTCTTGATGTTCAGCATTAATTTTTATTTCTTTTTAAATCCTGCTTCGATTGGTTCTAAATACATTTTCTCTTTCCACGATGTTTACATCCTTCACATTCTTAGGGGCTGTTCTCATACCCCCTTTAATCACCCTTTGGCCAAGCTATACATGTTCAGCTCCTTTCATCTCTCCTATGCCCTTCCTTCCAGCAGTGTTGGCTCCTCTTTAAATTCCTTCTAATCTGTCAACATCTTTCTGGAACTGATGCACACCTTCCCTTAATAAACATGCTAGGTACTCCCTGTTTCCTAAGAGTGTCTCAAAGGCTCCTATAGTAAAAATAATATCGGGCTGGGAGTCAGAAGGGGTCATTCTAATCCTGGCTCTGCTGTAAGCCTCAGTTGTCCCTTCTGTAAAATGGGAGTGGTACCGCTTATGATTTAAGAGAAGATAAAATATAAAATCACTTTGCAGATTCTAAAGTACTATTCATGAAGAATATGCCTCTATATCACTCATATAATTTTAAAAGCGTAAACAAAGAAAAATAAGGTTGGAAACAAGTATGCTACAAGTATGTTATTAAGTTTGGTAGAAGAATCAGGAGTAATGGTTACATTATTCTATGGACTTGATGGGTTTTTAAATTTCAATTTATGGAATTACTCATTTATTTACTCACTGAAAGTATTTTTTAAACTTCTACCATATGCAGGACAGTGGGCTCGATGATATGGGTGAACATGGACTTGATATTTTTTATTTCAATGTACGGAATTACTCATTTACTCGTTAAAAGTATTTATTCAACCTCTACCATTTGCAAGACGATAGGCTGGATGATACGTTAAACATAAAAGAAACAGTTCAGGAAGTTATCATCTCAACTTCTCAGGCCCCCACTACATACTCGCTTTGGATCACATTATATTAGAAAGCTGTTCCTGCTGTACTGTAAAAAATTTTTTTTATTGAGGTATAATTAACATATAATTGTTAATGTTATAACTGTTGTTCCTTTGATTCTGCTTTGAGACACTAGAGTGATTTATTATTTCCTTAGAACAAATTGAAAGAAAGGCAGAATTACTAGGCCAAAGGTTATGCCCATATTTAAGCCTCAAATTTCCAAATAGTTTCCCAGAAAAGGTGTGCCAATTTATACCCTCATCACCGATATACAAATATCTCCATGGACAACACCAGGTATTATCTTTTTCTCCATCTGATGTATTGCTTTTCAAAGTCATAAACAGGAGGAAATCTAAAATAAATTCATTTCTACAACACAAAATATTCCCACATGGTACCCATTTTGGTACTGCCTTCTGGTAGTTGAGTGTTCAGTAGAATATTTGAGTGCTTATTACCTGCCAGGCAATATACTGGGGGTTAGACCACAAACATGACCCTGCCCTCAAAAGGCTCATAAATCCAGTGCAAGAGATAAATACCAATAGCTATAGAACACTACGGAAAAGTGCTCCTTCCTTAAGAAGTGCGCCTAAAATGCAAAAGCAACACAGACAAAGCAGCCGAGAATAGTCAGGAGGGCTTCAAGGAAGTGGTGACATCTGAGTTGGGTTTTGAAGGGCAAGCTTTGGGGTAAGCTTAGGTCATGACCAGAAAAGGAAGAAAGGAGGAGAGTAATAATCCAGGCACAGGAGCCAGTTGCTGGTTTGTGTAGCCACTAGAATCCTCCCCACGAAAATGTTTTATTATATAAAATCTCTTAGCAATCCAGATTCAAGCCTCATGGGTGGTTTTAGTATTATCATCTCTCTTTATCATTTGCAGTTGCATTTCTGTCCGTGGAAAAGCACTCAGCAAATCTTCCCGCTACTCCATCCAACAACTGAAGGTGCAAGATTTCTCCTGCTTCCTTCACAGAAAACACTTTCACAAAAACAAGTAGGAAGCCATTTTGTTGAATGCAATCTTTAAAAATTAGACTGTCAAGCTGTAAGAGGATATTTAATCCTTAACGACCCTTAAATAGTTTCCTCATTTAAGAAACAAACAAATAAGCAAAGGGGGAAAAAACAGAGAGGGAGAAAGAGAGACACAAAGGAAGAAACAGACTCTTAACTATAAAGAACTGGTTATCAGAGGGGAGGCGGTGGGGTATGGGTTAAACAGGTGATGTGGGTTAAGGAGTGCACTTGCTAGGATGAGCACCGGGTGTTGTAGGAAAGTGTTGCATCATTAAGTTGTACACCTGAAACTAATATAACACTAGGTTAACTAACTGGACTTTAAATAAAAACTTAAAAAATAGTTTTCTCAAGTAACGTAGGAGGGAATAGAAATGAGATTAATAACTCCCTTCTACTTCTAAAAAAATAATCAATTGGATCTACACAAAATCCAGTTTAAAAACAGTATGGGGCGGGGTGCCTGGGTGGCTCAGTGGGTTAAAGCCTCTGCCTTTGGCTCAGGTCATGATCTCAGGGTCCTGGGATCGAGCCCCGCATCAGGCTCTCTGCTCAGCAGGGAGCCTGCTTCCCCCTCTCTGCCTGCCTCTCTGCCTACTTGTGATCTCTCTCTCTGTGTCAAATAAATAAATAAAATCTTTTAAAAAAACAAAAAACAAAAAAACAGTATGGGGCACCTGGGTGGCTCAGTTGGTCGAGTGGCTGACTTTCTATTTTGGCTCAGGTTGTAATCTCAAGTTCCCGGGACTGACCCCCGTGTTGGGATCTGTGCTGGGCAGGGAGTCAGCTTGAGGATTCTCTCTACCTCTCCCTCTGTCCCTCCCCTTGCTCATGCTCGCTCGCTCTCAAAAATAAATAAGTCTTTAAAAAATAGTATAAAAATCTATTTTGGCATCATATCATTTTCAATAATAAAAAATATCCCTAAAAGCTGCCCTTTTATGTGTTTTCACATGTCTAGTGGCAAATATAAATACCTATGTCTGGAAGCTAACTGTTCTGAAAAGCTCTTGCAGAACATGAATTTCTACAGCACACTTTAGATGGGGGTGGAGGGGACGACTGCAATTATACTGGGTCAAAAGTCTCTAATTTATTCCCTAATTTTCAAAGCTGAAAATGCCTCTCCAGGTCACTAATCCTCTGGTGTTTAAACTGCAGAGGACTTAAATAGAATTGGTCAAAAATCACATACAAAAGGGCCTCTCTGGTCTTTTATAAATTATTAGAAAATGGCTTTTGAATTACTTTGTCAATTATTTTCACTTAAATTTAAGCCCTTCAATTGTACCCTATGGCTCCAATATCTTCCTGAAGGCTTTGTTGTCAAAAGGCAACTGACCTTCCCTCAGTCTGAACGACAGCCTGGTTCTCTCCCGTCTCCCCAGGAATCACCACCACCTGCTAGAATGCAGCTGGGCTTGGCTGGCAGCAGACACTTACGTCTCTGAAGCTGCCTGCAGCATGGAGACAGCTTCTCTGCCGGGAGCTCCAGGAGAAGGCTCTGACCCCAGAGCCCAGGTAAGCAACCACACAGAACTTTGGTTTCTGTCCAGGCCCACCATGCAGCCCACATCCCAGTCGAGGCTTCAGACCATCTGCCACTGAGCCCAGGATTCACAGGTCAAACCTGTGTTCAGATGTGGGAAATTATCAGTTATCCCATCTTTATTAAAAGTAAAGATGCCACCGGGTTTTGTCTGGGTTTTTTGGTTTCCCTTCCTCCCACCCCCGGTTGTCAAAATGCAAAGGGAATCGTCACACATAGAAAGCCCACAAAATATGTCTCTTGGTTTGTTTGTAAATTTACAAGGACAGGGGCGCCTGGGTGGCTCAGTCGTTAAGCGTCTGCCTTCGGCCCAGGTCAGATCCCAGGGACCTGGGATCGAGCCCCACATCGGGCTCTCTGCTCTGCAGGAAGCCTGCTTCTCCCACTACCATTCCCTCTGCTTGTGTTCCGTCTCTGGCTGTGTTTCTCTCTGTCAAATAAATAAAATCTTTAAAAAAAAAAAAAATTTACAAGGACAGAAATCACACAAGGTGAAAAAGAAAATATTTACCTATGTATTCATTCCTCATTTAATCAGTAAGCACCTACTATGTGCTAGCCACGGTGCTGGACTGAGGGTACTGAAATGCACGGCTCACAGCTCCTGTTCTCAAACATTCTGTTTCGTACAGACAACATTTTCCTCCTTTGCGTTTTATGGCTATCTGCTGGGTTTCCTACTGAATTAGATGAGACTATTTGTTAATCTGCTAATAACGTTATTCACCTTCTATCCTCACGGCCATTTGAAGACTTTTTATTTCCAGTGTATACTACTAAGCATAATAGTTAAAAGTGAATGCCCAGTCTGTGTCAAACATCAAACAAACCCACTGTCTCCATATTAACAAGCATAATTGTTTAAGCCAGCTACTCTACTACTGCCTTTTCCCAGGTGAGGAATCTAAGCTCAGAACCATAGGTGACTTGCCCCAAATCATACACCGAGTCAAGAGGTAGAGCCAGGATGTGACCTAGGGTCTCCCCAACCAGAACTTACACTCTTAACTACCAAGCTTTGTAGCCTCCACTGACTCAACAGACTGTCAAGATTATTTGGAAATGGAAAGAATTTTTGGGTGTATTCTGAGGATTTTTCTACTGAAAGCACAGGGGCAAAATATTCCAATAACCTCTCAGAGATGTGTTCAGAAAGGTACTGGTTTGCAAACAGTTCACCAGTGCATGGATGATTTTATAAACCCGACAGTAACACAGGGAGAAGACCTTGCTGCCAGCAAAAGTACAATTCTGAAGCTGCTAGTTATAAATCCTGATTTTTATTAAACTTCTTAAATTCCAAGAGCTTGGCCTGTTCGACTCCGTGTTCTTTCTTGCCTCTTCAGAATCCCTGGGTAATGTGTCTGATAAACAGATAACAAAAATAAGCTGGTACCAACAGCCAGCATGTACTACAAATAACTGCTATTTGTCATTGTGAAAAAACCTAGAATTCACCCTGAACAGAACCCTGGGCCCAACAGCATCACAGAGAAGGAGGACTCGAAACCCAGAAGAGGAAGCCGCGGGAAGGGTGACCACAAGAACCAGTCGTCAGGATCCCACGCATAAGGACAGTCCGGGCCAGCTTCTCGGCCACGGGGCTGCCGGATCCCTCAGGGCCCAGTGCTCTCCTGGGGCCCTGTGGGAATTCTTGATCATTTTACGTCTGACTCTGTGTTCTGAGAGTGAAGTCCAGCAGAGTGGCAGAGCATGCGTGTGAGCAGAGGAGACACAGGGCTCTGTGTCTCTGTTGGGCTCTGCCATTCCCACTGCGGAGAGCATTCACACCGTCCTAGGAGCATGGGGCTCTGGTGGCCCCGGCACACAGGGGTTTCAGCAAGACTCAGAGCGAGCGCAAGGGAAGCAGGTGAAGTCTCTAACTGGGTGAGTGCTGGTGCAGACCCAAGAAAGAATGCTTTCCATTGGCACCAGAACTTGTCTTGAAGGTAGAAATAAGGCAATACTGTCCTGAGAAACAAGAACAACCAAGGAACCCTCTGATATCCTTTCTCACTCGTGTTGCTTTCCCATGTTAGCTAACCACTTACACTGAGGATGACAGTGTCTGGTGTAAAAGGAAAGGAAAAGAGAGGGCTTAAATGTAGCTTATTTTCCATTAGTCGTTACTATCGGTAAGCTGAAGGTAGTGTCAGTAGAACACGCACATACTACGTGAAATAACAATGACTGGGTTGGTTTGGTGCAGCATTTCCACTGTTCCAGAGAGAACAATGTCTGAGGGGCGCCTGGGTGGCTCAGTTCCTTCAGCAGCTTCCTTGGGCTCAGGTCCCGATCTCAGGGTCCTGGGATCAAGTTCCACATCGGGCTCGCTGCTCTGTGGAGAGTCTGCTTCCCCTGCTCCCTCTGCTTGTACTCTCTCTCTCTCTCTCTCTCTCTGTGTCAAATAAATAAATAAAATCTTTTTTTTTTAAGGAAAGAACAATGAATGAGCTATAAAATACAAATTTTGGAATGTTGGCAATTTTGCATATGAATTACATGCTTGCATTTGCATTTTAAACTCATACGTGGAATTTAAGAAACAAAACAAATGGACAAAGGGAGAAAAAAGAGAGACAAACCAAGAAATAGACTCTAAACTACAGAGAACAAACAGATGGTTACCGGAGAGGAAGGGGTGGACGAGGGGCAGGGGAAATAAGAGTACATTTATCATGATGAGTGCCGACTAATGTATAGAACTGTTGAATCACTATACACCTGAAACTCACGTAACACTGTGTGTCAACTCTGCTGGAATTAAAATTAAAAACTTAATAAAAATAAAATAAACTGGCATCGTACCATACAAAGGTAAACAGTAAAATTCATAATAATAATTAAAATTTAAAAATTTCCTTA
This sequence comes from Procyon lotor, assembly GCA_028646535.1. Classification (NCBI taxonomy): domain Eukaryota; kingdom Metazoa; phylum Chordata; class Mammalia; order Carnivora; family Procyonidae; genus Procyon; species Procyon lotor. The sequence goes on from CM053603.1 coordinate 115,824,052, forward strand.
GAGTGACATGAAATAACAAATAAAGTGCACCATGACGGGTCAAGCCAGAGACCATGAAAGAAAGGGAACAGCTCTGTATTTCAGTACCTTTAACAAGACTTTTTCCCTGTGTTTTTGAAAAAGGGCCCTCCCATTTCACTCTGCACATGGCCCAGCAAATTTGGAGCAGCCTGGACAACAATAACAGATGAAAGGATTAAATTATGATTGATTCATATCAAGAGGTGAAAGACTCGATGATTCAAGAATAAAGAAAAAAAAAAACAAAACAGGACTGCTTAGAATTCTGACATTGGTGATATCCACTCATCAACACACACAACCTTCTTCCACCACATGCAACTATCCGGAGGATCACAGAAAACCAAGAGTATCCAGTCTGAAAAGGAGGAAAAAGACTCTCACATCAGGTCGGTCACAGATCCCTCTCCCGGAGGCCCAGACTGTGCGGCAAGGCTTCCCTGTGAGGGAAGAACAAGCAGATAGATACATTTCCAGTGCAAATCTCTGTATGAACAAGCAGCCTCAGACTTCGGCAATGACTTGTTGCTCACGTGCCTCTCTCCTATTTGGCCCTTCAGAGGACAAAGAGAATTGCTTGTGTCTGATAGATGTTTTAAGACTTAACATAAGCACGTTCATACGCAGCCTTATTTTATTTCTACCACAGCCACGTGAGGGACTCAGGAAAAGTAATTTTGAATACCATTTTTATTATCAGTATTCCAATGCTAAAGTCATGTTGCTTTTACTGTTCTTGACCTGGAGTGGTTACACGGGCATTCACTTTAGACTCACTCAGGAACCTTCATATATGTGTTCTACGGACTTTTGTGTATAACTAAGTCTGCAACAAAAAGAACAAAAGGTAATAAATGTTCACTGCAGGAGATTGGAAAAGAAAGTTAAAAATCTCCCATATTCCCAAAGAAAACTATTAACAACTTGATGCTTTCCCTTTTTATTTTTTTTTGAAAGAGAAAGAGAACACGCACACGCAGGCACAAGCAGGGGAGAAGGGGCAGAGGGAAAGGGAGACTCTTAAGCAGGCTCCTTGCTCAGTATAGAACCCAATGTGGGGTTCAATCTCATGACCTGAAGATCATGACCTGAGTTGAAACCAAGAACTGGATGCTTAAGTGACTTAGCCGCCCAGGTGCACCTCCCTTTTTTGTTTTTATAAAACTGATTTTTTTAAAATAAAGTATGATTTTAAAATCATGTTTCCATGATGTTTCACCTCTCTCCAACATATCACATTTTTATAAAGCATTACAGATTCTACATAGGGGCACCTGGGTTGTGCAGTCGGTTGAGCACTGGACTCTTGTTTTTGGCTCAGGTCGTGCTCTGCTCTCAGGGCTTGCGAGATGGAGCCCCACCTCACCCTGCCCTGGGCGCTGGGCACGGAGTCTACTTGAGATTCTCTCCCCGTCTCCTCCTGCCCTTCTTGCTTGTGCTCTCTCTCAAATAAATAAATAAATAAATAAATAAATAAATAAATAAATAAATAAATAAATCTTAAAAGAAATTCAACATAGTCGTGCTTAAAGATAAACCCTGGTTAATAAACGAGTTCCTTGTTGGTGGATATTTAGGTTGTATCTGATTTATCTCCAAAATGACCAGAGGGCACCTCTGTCTCCCCCTCACGCACAAGGTAGCTTCTCGTGCAGGTTGATGACCTTACTGTTGCTGCGTGCAGAGCCGGGGGAGCCAAGCCTGCAGCCCACTGGCTTTGCAGGCTCATTCTTCCCCTTACGCTGCTCTACACTTCCTCTGATCACAAGGGTTTAGTTTGACAAATCAAAGGGGGAAATCATGAAAGATGATCTGCCCCTGTCCCTTTCCCACGAATGCTCTCTCACCCTAAAAAAAAAAAAGGGGGCACAGTCTACCAAGTTCAGGGTTATGATCAGGAAGGATGTATTTCTTCTGTGGTGCCCAGCCCGAGATAAAGGGCACCATCACTGTCCTTCTGACATACACTGCCTGGACCCAAACAGTTACTTGGGAGGCCAGGGAGGGAGAATACACTTTTCAAAGGTACAAGGTTGCAGGGTTCGAGGTTAATAGGGAGGTTCTACAAATATTTACTGAACAAAACTCTGCCTGTTAACTGGTGACACAGAGCAAGGTGTGGTTTTCCTTCACGCCCCCAGAGGTGGCTGGGAACGCTGGCCTGACAAACCAGTGGGAAATGCTGCCCAGCCGAGATGGAAGCAAGAAACACAAGAATGCCTAACAGAATTCAGGAAATGAAATGAGCCCAATCATCTTCTGTCTGCCCTCTCCCCCAGCCCCCACAACTCCCACCCCTGGTCACTGAAGCCGGAAACCATAGAGGAGAAGACACTCATAAACAAAATACTGGCCACAAAAATGAAAGCCCGGAGTAGCTGACCAAACAAACAGCTCTAGTTGCAGTACGCGGGCTAGCTGTTTCCCAACAGGTTGAGGATCGCTGGCACCATTTTATACTGCAAATGCCACTGGGTAGCAAAAAAAAAAAAAAAAAAAAAAATCAGAAGCTGTGGGAGGCTTTACATAGAAAAAAAGTCCTAGCCTCCCTCTGGTTTGGTGGGTGGTCTGAAAGTTCTCTTTTCCACAAAGCCACGTCCATTCCTTTACACTCTTTGCTAACTGAAGAGCCAAGAACCTAGGTTTGAGAAGACGACCTTCCTTCAGGTAGAGCCACAGCTAAACCACTCCAGGCTTAAGAGAAGCTATCCTATCATCTAAGGACCTCAGAGACCCCCAAACCTACTTGAAAACACAAAAATGTGTAGCTACAGTTTCCTGGGAAATTCACCCCTTCCTGCCCCCCAGTCCATTCTAATTTAATGCAATTCTAAAAAACGAGCCCACTTTCCATGTAACCCAAGATATAGTCTACGTGGGATGACACATTTTGCCTGGGGACAGCCTGAGTCAGTGGGGGCGCTCGGTGGCACAGGAAGCCACCTTTCAGAGCCCCTGAAGCCAGGTGTACCTGACCGTGCACAGCAACTATGGACATAAAACCTGCTGGTTCCAAACATCAGCATTCCAAGGGTAAGGGCTCCAAAGGCCTTGCTCTGCTGCAGGGCTGCTTCTCACACGGGCAATTCCACATCCTCCCTGTAACAACAGGACTGATCTACTAGCTGGTGATTGATTATTTTCCTGAGTAGCACTGGGGAGGCCAGCTAGGGTAGGATATAATTCAAAAGGACTAGGCTTTCTGGCACTGGAACCCTAGCTAAAACTGAACGCCTCTCTTCTGGGATCCAAAAAGGCAGGTCCATGGGTATGAGGCATACTTTGATTTATAAGCTTTGTGAGCTTCTAGGAGAAAGACTATATGTGAATGGAAAAGAACCGGGGACAAAGCTAACAAGAACACACACCATCTTATGCAAGACACCTATTTATAATTTTTGTTTAGATTTTCATTTAAATGATAGATTCTGGAGCTAGAGATTCCTGTAGAAATTACCCGAAATATTTTATGGGAGAAGAGAAAATACTCTAATGTCTGGAAGCAGGACAAGAAAAGGATTTCTCTGATGCTTCAAGTTGAAAACTTTATCTGTAAAGATCCAGGTATCCAAAGGTGGCCATGCTAAATTTGAGCATGGGCTCTTTTTCATTCCGGACCTGCCTTCTTTTGGAAGTGTAATTGGGCAAAAAGCAAAATAACAAACAAACAAAAGCAAAACAGGTAAAACAAAGAAATAAGTCAGAGACACAGAAAACACCAAAACAAATCATTTCCAAATCACTAGGAGTTACAATTACCCACGGAATTATCAATTATCTATCAAGTATCAATGGAATTACTATGTTTTAATTGCTTATGATTTTTATGCTTTCAACATTAATTATCTGCTTACTTGTAGCTTCAAATGTACAAACAGGTACCTTTCTGCTGCTTTGAAGAAAATTTTAAAATATATGTATTTATCTAACTATCTATCTGACACAGAGAGAGAGAGAATGAAAGGGAGGAGGAGCAGAGGGGGAGGGAGAGGGACAAGCAGAGGTAGACCTGTGGCTCCACCTCAGGATCCTGAGATCATGACCTGAGTGGAAATCAAGCGTCAGGCACCTAACAGACTGAGCCACTCTGGCGCCCCTGCTTTGAAGAAATTTTGATTATAAGATGCTAACATAATGAAAAGCTCTGAAAACCAGTAATAGTCTGACCTCAGTTCTTTTCACTCTCCTTATGCTTTGGTCCAGACACCACCCCTGGGGTTGAAGGTCTTTGGTGTTTATGGTCTAGGTGCTTGTTCTTACAGGATTTAAAACACATATATATGGACAATGACTACTTTAGTACCTTTAGTAGGTTGAGAGGGTCGCCAATATAAATTATAAAAGTTTGCTTCCTATCACTTTCTTAGTGGTCCTCTTCAGCTTGCCCTCGGCAGCAGCAGAGAAGGCAGAGGAAGGACTAATGGGTCAGGGTAATGGACACATCATTAAATATATGATGTACTGCCTGCCTCTGCTCAGTGTCCCTAAACAAGAACTTTGTGCCTTAATACCAGAAGCAGCAACTGGCAGACAGAAAAACACGCCACAAAGCCTGTGGCTGTTACTATTGTGGGAAGTCAAAAAGCAACCTTTTTAAATACTAATTTTCTTTCCCCCCAATAACATTATATAGACCCTCTCTTCCAAATTATAGAATTTGTTCTATGATTTTTTAGAATTATAGAATTATAACAAATTATAGAATTTATAAAAATTATAGAATTTGTTCTATAAATTTATTTGAGAGCGCACACGTGCACAAGTGGGGGGGGTGTTGGGAGGAGGGGGAGAGCGACAGGCAGACTCCCTGCTGAGCTGGGACCCAAGAATGTGGGGCTGGATCCCAAGACCCTGAGATCAGGACCTGGCTAAAGTCAGATGCCCAACCAACTGAGCCACCCAGGTGCCCTGAACTTGTTTTATTTCTAAAAATTCCCAATCAACAAATTGTAGGCCAACAGTAGGAACTGGTAGGGCATATTATGTAACAACGATTAGAGGCTGAATTCCCCAATTCTGGATTTAAAATATATCAACTGTCTGCCCCACCTCAGATTCCGCACACAGCCTGATGGGCGCCAACCCTGTTCCGGCAGGTCTGGCTACCCCGCATAATCTCGAAATCAGCCTGATAAGTCACATTTTGAGAAACCCATTCTCCAAGCTGTTGACACAAAGAACTCCAATCTCATTGATAACGTCAGAAATTCCATAAGGCCCTTTTCCTCTCTCCAGCCATTAAAATTACTTAAAAATATATATGGTAACTCAAGAATTTCTCCCTTTTTCTGACCGATTGCACTGAGAATGGTAATTTAACCTAAACATGTACATGCCAAGGCTATGTTGTAAATGATATAATTACCTATTAGTTTATTTGACTCTTGGCCTTAAAAATAAATGTCAAGGGAAAAAAACAAGAAGTGGAGGGTCTTCATTTGAAGGTGAAACTCACTTAAAGAAATTAAGACATAGAATCAATTACTGATTAGACGCTAATGATTATAATTTATGTTGGAGTCCACAGGTCAAACAAGCAATTAAGGCATATAGAAGAAGTGTAAACAATTAAATGAACAGACTAATTGCTCTTCTGAATGGAGCCTGGCCTCTTCCTCATGCAGACTTTGTGGCCCTCTATCCTGCACTCTCTATGGTAAGTCCCATGCCACTTCCTCCCAGGTGCGTGTTTAAGAGCTCTGAAAACTAGTAATATTCTGGAATGCAGAGTGTTGTTATTTTTATGACCATCACTTCTTCCTCTGGGTAATTCTTGGGAAAAAACTTCAAGTTGTTTCACTAACCAGTGTGGAAAAAAAAAAAATTAGTGCTTACAGTCAGATTTGGAATTAGCCAGGATATGATCTCTCACGGAAAGACAAAGGCACTATTAAAATTAGCAAAGTTGCCGTGTGTTAAAAGGGTCCCTGATACCAAGCCAAAAACATGAATTAGCTTGGCTCGGGGAGAAAAGAGCCTATTCCTGAGATAAATCAGGCAAGCAGGCATCTTCAACAAAAATTAAAAGTACACCAAAACCACAGTAGCATTTTAGCTTTTATTCCTCTTGCTGATTTAATAGGTGACGAGAAACTCTTCAAAAGTGGGGCTATATCCTAGCACAGTTGTTTCAAGCCAACATGCATCAGAATTCCCTGTAGGACTTGACAAAGAACCTCCCTGCCTCCAGATTTTCTGGTACAACAGATCTGGTGTGGGGCCCCAGAATTTGCATTTCCAGAAAAGTTCCCAGTTGATGGTAAGAGGACCGCACTTTGAGAATCATTCTCCCAGCTTATATATTCCATGGGGTGTCTAAAGGTGAGAGGATACTTAATTTTCTGTGGGGAACATTCCCTCAACAGCACTAGAAAGCTGCAAGGTGAAAGGATCCTTCAGGAAATGCCCACCACCATAGGTCCACACTTTGCTCTGACACTGGGAATTTATTATTTGTTGATCTTTAATCTATGTATTATAAATCTCTCCAGACAACTCTGAGACCTTCCAAAGCAAAATAAGAGCAATTCCCTCAGCCTAGGAACCATCTCACCTGGGACAACATGCATCTCATCCACTACGAGTATAAATTCTAGAATAAGACATACCTAAATTCAAATCTAGGCTTTCTCTTACTAAATGGTGAGTTCTTGGGCAAGTTATTTCATCTCTGAGCCACCATTTCCTCATCTACAAAATGGGACTCATAATAATACCTATCACTCATAGTGTGATAGTAAATATTCAGTGAAAGAATAATATCTTGACCTTTAACTAATGCAGGGGTTATGCATGCCGACCCCCCACACAGTCAAAAATCCCCATACACCTTTTGACTCCCCCCAAATTTGACTACTAGTAGCGTATTGTTGAATAGAAACCTTGCTGATAACATAAACAGTTGGTTAATACATATTTTGCATATGTGTTACGCACTGTATTCTTACAATAAGGTAAGCTAAAGAAAATGATATTAAGAAAATCATATGCAAAATATATTTACATTACTGTAGTACAAAAAACTGCCTAAGTGGACCCATGCATTTCAAACCCACATTGTTCAAGGGTCAATTATGTATCTCGGCTTTTAGCCCTAGGTCTAACTCTTAGAATATTCAGCAAAGTTGATGCTATCATGCCTACTCTGTGCTGGAGATTTCTAGAATTCTCACATTGGTAATCCAGGTTCCCTTCCTCCACTGATAACTCCCACCTACCCGGATTATGAGAGGCCAAGGCCAAGGGGGCCAGCTCCCTTGGAACTCTTGTCTTCCTGCCATCCTTGTATCTTTGCTCCAATCCAGACCTTCCATATATGTTACTGTATGAGGTCTAACTGGTGCACTTCCACCCAAGTCCTCCAGGCACCCTAAATTCTTTCATCACTGTTCAAAAAACCATCTTTTTGGAAAAAGGGAAGGTGTGGGCCATCATTAACTCAGTCATCTGAAGATAAGCAAACCATTACCACCGGAATGCCTGCCATTTCCTTTGAAATCTATGTAATTCAGTGCACATTCTTTCTTTTTAAAAAATGTCTTCAGTTTGGTAACATTCTGATTATATAGAGAAGAAATTAGGAAATTAAGACCACTAGTAATTCTATCACAATGTAACCACTGTTAGTAATCTGATGAATGTTATTACAGTTGGGTACATCCTCATGAAAATGCGATCATACTATTTATTTCTGTTCTGCAATCTTTTTCACTTAGTACACTGTACAGGTTTTTAAATATTCTTCTACAATATTAATTTTAATGGCTGCAAAAGATTTCTTGGCATGGTTGGACAATAACCTACTTAACCCCTTGGAACCTTTTCTCTCTTGCACCTGCTATGCACATTTAGGGATTCAGAAGAAATAAATACGTGTATTTACCATCCCTGCTCTCCATCACTGGGCCGTGTGCAAGGATAGACCTGCTGGATTGAATTACTACCTAATGAACCTACAGCTTGATTTTTTTTTTTAAGATTTTATTTATTTATTTGACAGAGAGAGACACAGAGAGAGAGGGAACACAAGCAGAGGGAGTGAGAGAGGGAAAAGTAGGCTTCCCGCTGAGCAGGGAGCCCAAAGTGGGACTTGATCCCAGGACCCTGGGATCATGACCTGAGCCGAAGGCAGATGCTTAACAACTAAGTCACCCAGGCACCCCTACAGCTTGACTTTCTTAAATCAGAGAAAAACATTTGAGTTGATTAAAAATACTTCTGTTTCTATACATTCTAATATTGGAAAGCAGGTAGTCACACACTTTTTTTGTACTTCAATGTAGGTAGAACATTTTCCCCCACTTTTTGTTTCAATGAGAAATTTAATCTTGTCAATGAAATTAAACAGGAATATACTTTACATACATTCCCCAGAGTCTAAGAGAATAAGAGCATTTAAAACATTTTTTTTTAAAGATTTTATTTATTGGGTGCCTGAGTGGCTCAGTGGGTTAAAGCCTCTGCCTTTGGCTCAGGTCATGATCTCAGGGTTCTGGGATAGAGCCCCGCATCGGGCTTTCTGCTCAGTGGGGAGCCTGCTTCCCCCTCTCTCTGCCTGCCTCTCTGCCTACTTATGATCTCCCTATTTGTCAAATAAATAAATAAAATCTTAAAAAAAAAAAAGCCAGATGCCTAACTGACTGAGCCACCCAGGCATCCCAAAACATTTTTTTAAAATAAAAAAGAGAATGAATGAAAACTTATCTGAGGTATTTACTACGCGTTAGTTCTGTATTCACTAAAGACAATGCAGAGTGGGGGAGACAAATCGAAGTCTTACACTGCACTTTTAATTAGTTGATGCTGTTAAACAATCAGAGACCCCATGTGAGAAAAAGTCTAACTCTTCTGTTTATGCTGTGCTTATCAAAAAGCTCACATAAAACTGATCATCATGAGTATAGGAATCCCATTCCAGGAAGTATGTACAGTCATGATGGCCTCCACATCCAGGACTGACATCACTTCTAGTACCTGCAGGGGTGCCCTGAGCTTGAAAGCCCCCTCCACCCAATCCCTCCAAGTCTCGTTTCTCACTAACTGCTTCAAAGCATATAAGTCTCCCCATCTTGGGAGCACCAATGTTACTAGGAAAGATGCAGAAAAGATTATATTTATTATCTATTAGAATCTACTCATATATGCCTTATGAAAAGTTGAATTATTTATCACTTCCTGTAACAAGTCATCCCTGTGGGGGGCGGGGGAGGAACCCAAGGATATACCGCTGTGTCATGAGTAGTAGACACAGTCCCTGCCCAATCCAAAGGGACCAGCAGGGAACAGCCATCCTCTCCCACTACTGAGCAGACACTTCCTCTCAATGTCCCCGTGCCTCAAATTTAAAACTTTACTTTCTCAAACCCACCTCTCTTTTCTGATTTCCATGTTACACTTAATAAAATACCATCACCCTTCTCCCAAGATCCCTGCTTCAGGACCACTGGGCCCTCTCCGATTCTTCTTCTTCCTTACCTTCACTAGACTTGTATATCCAGTCACTACTCACTAGGCCCTGTTTCTTCTCTCTTCATAATAGCTCGTCCATGTGCCTCTTTCTTTCAGCTTTCTTAGCCAATACCCTAGTTCAGGTCCTTGTTCCCCAAACACCGAAATATAACCAGAGTCTCTTAACTGGCCTCCCCACCCATCAGTCTGTTCCATCCTCGACCATCCATTTTGACCATACCTCTCTGCTGATCAGAAATTCAGGTGGCTACAGAATAAAATCTGAATGTCTTCATCCAACACTCAAGGCACTCCATGGTCCAGCCATATCTCTGGCCCAGCAAAATTGGTCGCTTTGGTCTCTTCTCTTCCTGGGCACATTTATACAGGCACTCTCCTGTTTCCAGAGTACTCTTGACACCATCTCCTGCATTTGGAATGTCCCTCACACCTTCCCACCCCTCTCCTCTTCCTTAAATGTATTCACACTTGAAGGTCCAGCTTAAATCATTCTACAAACCCATAAAAAAAGCTACCTATCTCTCTCCTCCACACTCTCATTCATTCAAAAACTATCAAGTTCTAATGATGTGCCAGGCACTAAGCTGGTTGCTGAGCATGAGGGCATGAAAAAGAACCACAGATATGGTTCCTGTTTTTATATTTTTCTCTTTGTGTGAGTTCTATCTGCACCAACTGGGTGTATATCTTTGAGAGGCTAGATCTCATACTTTTTCCCCCCTCTTAATCCTCCAGCACTCCTAGCATGGTGTCAGGCATGTGGCAGTTGGTCGGTAAATGTCTGCTGATTGATTTTTGATTAGTGCTTACAGATCCAATTTAGCCACACATCCATACCCTGACCTGCCTGTGACAGAAGCTATTTATGCATTCAAGCTAATTGGCTTATTTCTGAAGAGGCTAACCTTTAGCAACACTATGCTCCAAAACCGACTAGGCTAACTGGCCACCTGACCAAGAACAATAATATTCTTTCCCACAGAGAATGTGAGCACTGAGAGCACTTTGTGAAACCCCCAATGCAACAAACAGCAAAAGGCACTTCTCAACAGCAACAGTAGACAGTATAGGTGGGTAGATTCCCATTCATATAATGCCTTTGGTATTTCTTATAGACTCATAACCATTTCATCTCACATAAAATTAGGAGATAGGCAAAAGATCTGTCAAGCATCCAAAACATGCATCAGTTCAGCAAATATTTACCAAACACCAAGGAGAGGCAACACACTTTATAGAGGAGAGTATGGTCTTTGAAACTAAGAAAAGCTGGGTTGACTCTTAGATATGCCACTAATGAGCTGTGTGGAAAGACATCTGATCTCGCTTAGCTTTGGTTTCCTCCTCTGTAAAACAAGGACGGGGCCACCTACCTCCCAAGGTTGCTCTGAGGATTACATGAGGTAATGTATGCAAACTACTTGGCATGAGCAACTGTTCAGTAGGTGGGAAGTTCTTGCTACAGTTGAAGGAGAAAGACAGCAACTGGCAGTGGTATTCACAGTGCTGGGCAGTGTGCTTACCTAGCATTGCCGCCTATTAGCATTGCCAATAAGACAAGCTCAAGGGAGACCCCGACTTACATAAATAAGGTGAATAGACATAAGACTATCTTATGCCTTGGAACTCTGTCATTAAAATCTGAGTAATGTGGAGGTTTCCCTGACATCACAAGCAATATTAACCCAAATTATTATGAAGTAAAACATCTCCAGCCTTACTCTTGCATCATAGTCACTCCGTGCTTTCAACAATTCAAGCTGCTTCGGGGGATATAGGTCAGTGGTAGAACATTTGACTCCACTTCAAAGTGCTTTCATCTATTTTACCTTGAGCTAAATATAGCCTGTAAACTCCGAGAAAGCCAGTATTGTTCCAAAAACCAAACCTGGTTCTTCAGGGGAGGTAATGGGGGACTCTCAAACTAGTGTGAGAATTCGGCTCCCTTGCCGGCCCCTGTAAAGAGGGCCCCTGGCATAGGGTAGACACACAAGTGTCTGCTGAACATAAAAATGAGTTTAAGTTATACAATGAACCTGTACATCCAGTGTAATGGAGCACATGGGATCTCAAGGTCATAAATGTTTATGAATAAGAATTCCAATCCTGAGAATCAGAGAAGGAAATAAAATGCCCAGCTTCCATCTCTCCTGAGAACAAAGAGCACCTGAAGAAAATAGCGCAAGAGAAGCTGGCATTTGTTGCAATCATGTGCTGCCGTCAACATGACCCCATTTTCCCCACAGTCTTACGGGTGTGGGCATGGGTTTTGGATGCATGGGTCTCAAGTTCATATAGGAAGTCAAGTATAAATGCTATTTTTTCAGTTCCCCTCCCAAGAAGATATTACATTTAAGGACTTTAGCACTTGAATCCCACTGAAGAGCACGGAGAAAGAGGAGAAAAAGAAACATCGAGGGTAAAACCACTCTTAAGAGAGAAGAGTGTTCCCCTCTGCCTTTCTGAAGAGCAGCAACCATTCCTTCCACACCCATGTAGCGTGATCCGAGAAGCACAGGGAAGCACAGCACATGGAAAAGCCATGGATGACCTTACTGGAATTTCACGCTTACTTATACATGTGACTTAGAGCCCGCACCCGGGTTTCCAATCTCTCAGAAGTCACCCATAAATCAGCAAATGAGACAAGTGTTGCAAAGAGCATAATTTCTCATGAGCAAGAACCCCGGCTATGACATTAGATTTTTTTGTATTTAACAGAGAATGATAAAATCTGTTTTAACATGTGATCAGGAAAATATTCAAACTTACACAAAAGTAGAGAGAGAGCGTAATGGACTCAACTTGGACACTTATCGGTATATGGCCAACCTCGTTTCATCTATACCTTATCTAGTGGATCACTTTCAAGCTGAACCCAGATATCCCAGCACCTACTGAGAAACACTTCAGAATGCATCTCGCAAAGACTTTTAGAAAGTCACCCCCGTGCCATTATCATATACTAACAATGAAAAGTACATAATTCCTTTATATTATCAAATATTTAACCAATGTTCAAATATGTCCTGTCTCGTGACCTAATTGTCTTTTTGAAACCAGTCAAAAATTGAGTATTCACAATAGAAAGAAAATGAGAGACTGCACGGTGCAATTTCTACCCAGTATGACCCAATTCCCCTGAAGCAGTTCCTCAGCTGTGACACTGTCCTTTAGAAGTGTGCACCTTGGGGCGCCTGGGTGGCTCAGTTGGTTAAGCAACTGCCTTCCGCCCAGGTCATGGTCCTGGAGTCCTGGGATCGAGTCCCACATCGGGCTCCCAGCTCCATGGGGAGTCTGCTTCTCTCTCTGACCTTCGCTCCTCTCATCCTCTCACTTTAAAATAAAAAAAAAAAAAAAAAAAAAGAAGTGTGCACCTTGTGGAAGATGTGAATCTTAGACTCAGGAGCTGATGGTTCTCCTATATGTTATTTTATTATCTTTCATAATTGCAACTTCTGAACTTTTAAAAAGTTTTATAATGATATAATTCAGGTGCCACAAAATTCACCCATTTAACATGGTTTTTAACCTTGTGGGTATATGAAATAGTACCACTAACTATAGAACACTTCCACCACCCCCAAAAGAACCCCCCGTACCCGTCAGCAGTCACTCCCCACCTCCCTTCTCCAGCCCCTGGAAACTAGCAGTCTGCTTTCTGCCTCTGTGGATTTTGTCCATTTTTCTGGACACTGTTACTCCACTCTCACACTATTTTAAAATCGTTTAGGGGTTGCTCCCCCCACCACCAACCAAGGCAGGAACTGTCATCCGGAGAGGGTATTCGTGGTACCTGACACTCATCTTGGGAACAAGATGCCCCAGCAAGGGGGTCCTCCTCTCTCCCCTACTTTGGAGAGAGAACCAGCCATTTCTTTCTGCTTTTCCTATTAGAAAGCTCAGAGTTGAATTTATGGCCCAGTTTTTATAACCATGTAGCATACTATCATATACCGTTCTCTGACCAAACTTTCCCTCTGTCTTAACTTTAGTATTCTACCTTGATTTTCCTTTCGTTTTCTTCATCTTTTTCCCTTATATTTCAAGAATTTTTATGTACTTTATGTCAAATTTTTTTTGGAACAAGGAAAGATTTAAATTTTTCTCCAGACATTTTGATATGATCCTATCATATCCTAAGAGCCTAGGAAAATCTCTCTCATTTGGCCATAATTATTTCTTTTTGATGATGCATGCTTAGACCAGTACTCCCAAAAATGTGGTCCTAGGACTCCTACTAAAGGATATGAATGCATAAAGGGTGACTTGAGTGAGAATATGGGAAGCTTATTCCTGTACACACACAAAAAGAGGTGTATGTGTGCGGGAAGAATCTGTGAAGGAAGAGTTCGTGATTCAGTGGTTTAGAGAACTAAACAAGACAGGTGATGGTCAGGAGAAATAAAGAGGAAGAAGAAAAGAGACATGACAGGGATCGCTGTGGGATGTTGGGCTGGTGCCTCCATAGCTGACTACTGCATTTAACTGGGAGGTGTGTGTGTGTGTGTGTGTGTGTGTGTGTGTGTGTGTGTAAATTTCAGGGAATAAGAACTTCAGCTTTACCGAAAGAAGTGTGATATACTCATCCCCATTCCAAGGGCTGGCACATTTTACTTGGTGGTATCGGTTGTTCTGCTTTTGCCAAAAGAAAAATATCCTGTACCAAGCAACATTAAAACCCAGGCTTTCCCAGGGAAAAGTTGCCTGGAAGGACCTCACAGACAGAGACATTAATCCTTCCCTTGATAGAGTTTAACAAAACTCTTCCTGTACCCAGGAATGCAATGATTAATCAACTAATTTCAACCCAAGTTTTGTTTATATGTTCCAACTGTAAACATTAATTGAAATATTTCCATTGCAACAAAATCACTTTGGTTTGGATTTAAACACTACTGTATGACAACATGCAAGCATGTTTCAGAACATGAAAGCACAACTTAGCAAAAGAACATTTCCTGTATTAAATCCAAGGAGTCACAGGGTAGAAAGTGTTATTCTAGGGTGCATGGCTACTTGACAGCTACAGCAAGGGACTGAGATTTCCTTTTCCATATGATAAACTGCAAAAGATATTCCATCCGGCTTTGTGGTTTTAGAAAAGTTTGCATGAAGAAAAACTGCCCGGTGTCCTCTGTTTTATTTTGTTGGGGGGCAGGGAGATAGTATTAAGCTTTAACGTGTGAAAAGGAGACAAAAAAGTGGGAAACAACACGTCTGAGAGTACACAAGATTTTGATGGTATTTAAATAGGGGACAAATCTTTGGAAAAACCTTTGCTATAATAATAGAGGTGAACATGATAATGTAACTCGTACAGGCCACATTCTATTTTAGTTATGGCTCCAGGAGAAAGCAGCCGTTGGGAGGGGGAAAGAGTCTGGGCAATCTGAGATGCACAAAGGCTATTATCTTAATAAAAGCTAACAGATGAATTTTATCCAAATGCGTTAAAGTACACATAGCAGAAGGATCTGTACCAGCTCTTCTCACCACCACCAGGGCTCTCCCATGGTGAGAGATGCCCTAGTCTCGAGATGATAACCTGCCTTCTCTAACAATGTCACATAGACTGTGGTTCTCATTCCTGGATGCACTTTAAAATCACCTGGACAGCGTTTTCGAAAAGCTAAGCCCCCTCCCCCACTACCCAAGACTCTAATTTAATAGTCTGGGATTGAGCCCAGGCACTGATATTTTTAAAAAGCTCCCCAGCGATTCCAAAGTGGGCCAGGGTTGAGAGCCAATGGTCTATACAGATGCCTCAAATAAACTTTTCCTTCCTTCAAAGGTGAATCTCTTTGATGTAATGTACCCAAATGGTTGTACCTCAATAGGGCCTTGATCATTTAACCATTCCAGATATAGCTCCAATACTATGTTTTTTGTATTTTTCCTGTGACTATTTATGAATGTATTCAGCATTGTATTCATAATGTAACCATTACTCCTGTGTTTGTTACTATGGCTGGTGCTAAACGACATGCTTACGTTAGCTCTCTCGTTTGACTTATTACATGACTTTAGACTGATTATTATGTGAAGGTCACTGTGCTCAAAACCTATGGAGGGTGTGAAGACGAAAAGTCACTCTTGTAGCTGCACAGGCAGTCAAGGAACCTAAAATCCAGAATGGAGAGGAGACAGGTATGAATAACAGCACAAGTTAGAATATGAAGTCTGTAACAGGCACCCAAGATGTGCTTGACCACACTTAGCTGCAGAGCTTGAAAATACTTCTGAAAGACATATATCAAAGTGTCAACAGAGGTTATCGCTAGGAAGTGGGATCAAGGATTTTGTTATCTGTGCTTTTTTTATTTCCAAGTGTTTTACAAGGAGCACATGATAAAAATACTCTCTAAAGAAAGGGAAATCAGTTTAAAGAATGGAAAACTGAGAGGTAGAGAGGAGCACAAGCAAAGACAAAGCACCAAATGTACTTGGCAGCATGAGTAGCTCTGTTCTGCTGTAACCTGGAGGGCAGGACCAAGAGAGAGGAGGTAAGGTTGGACAGGCTGGAGCAATAGCGTGAAGACCCTGAATGTTGGGGGCGAGCGTGATTATAATCAGCAACTGGGAGCCAATAAAGGTTTTTAAATGGTACTTTTTATCATTACAAAAATACTTTTCTCAAAAAACAGTATTATACATTTATTGTAAAAATAATTGGAAAAGTCTAAAAACCATAAAGTAAAAAAAAAGTTATCACCAGAAGGAGAGAGAGAAAGTGGTTATTAATATTTTGGCACCCTCCCTTCCAGTCTCTTCCCTATCTATATAGTTATGGAAGATTTTTGAGCAGGAGTGTGACATCACCAGGGCTATGCTTTAAGAAGGCTGATTAAAGATGGTCTAAATATAGGGGCACTTGGGTGGCTTAGTTGGTTAAGCATCTGCCTTCAGCTCAGGTCATCGTCCCAGGATCTTAGGATCGAGCCTCATGCCAGGCTCCCTGCTCAGCAGGGAGCTTCTCCCTCTCCCTCTCCCTCTGCTCTTCCTCTTGCTCATGCTCACTCTCTTGCTCTCTCTCAAAATAAAAACAAATAAAATCTTTAAAGATGGTCTAAGTACAAAGTGGACTCCCTGGGTATGGAGGTGATCGTTTAAGTCTTCTGCACACATGTTCACAGCTTCTCCTGCTTACATTTCTGCACCTGCACAAGTCAGAAGACAGCCTGGCTATTTAGAGCAGACCCACAAATATACCTCAGGGGGCAAAGCAGCACCTGAGGGGGAAGCCCAAAGCCAAAGCCTGGGGTAAGCTAATTCCTATTGCTATTCAGCAAAGCTAAAAGGCCTCGGCAGAGGTAGAGAGATGTATCTGTAAAGCACAACAGGTTTCCAGGAAGGGAGTCTCCTGTCTGGAAGGGACTTTGCATCACAAGACCAGAGAATGCTTTCCTAGAGACCATCCTCACCACACAGGATTCCCAGTACAGAAATGCCTAAAAATAGGTGATTACCACATCTAGTATGTGATAAATCATGTTACGATAAACCAGTCTGTGGTATGACGGCCAGTGCCTATTGGTCAGAAATCATGTTGACTCTAAGATCCCAGCCTCAAGAAGAGGTTGACCTATGTCAAAATTCACTGACAGGCCTCACTGGCCAAGTCAGCTCTCCCAGCACTCAGCCTTGCCCCCCACTCGGAGACAATGGGGCTCTGTGCAGGAGCAGAGGCCAAAGACTGAAAGGAAATTTGCATGCCTCTTCTACTCCCGTGAGGTGTTTATTATTTTGCTTCCAAATCGGCTGAGTCCAATGTTTTATTCCTCCCCTTCCTTCCCTTTGCTAATTTTAACTCAATTTCAAATTAATATTTTTCAAGAGATAACTTACTTAATCCCCAGCCCCTCCTATCCCTGTTTATGACTTAGGAATGAACGTAAGCACAAAACATCTTGTGATGGCCTCAAAATAGAAAGCAGGTTTAAAGTTTTATTTTTCTGTCCCAAAGCTGCCAAAGCTCTGGCGTGTTTTAACTTCTGCTCTACACACTGTTTTCTCCTTCCCTCCCTTCTATCCAGCTATATTTAGTAAAGCCCAAATAAAAGGGATACAGGCAAAGCAAAATTAAATATAGTTTCTTTGAATCAGTAAATCCCAGAGTTAGCCTATATGGCAGCAGCTAAGAAGGTAAAGTCTGCATAAACACACATATACTCATAAGATGCACTGTCCTTCTCCAAAGGTGGCCGGCAGCCTTGCGTGCTTCACCAAGTGGCAGGTACAAAAGAAAGGCGGGCACGTCCTCTCCCCTCTCCAATCTCTGACCGCCCCTTCCTTTCTTGCTCCCACATCTCCCTTCCCCCTCCTTCCCTGCCACCCTCAACTCTCCACTCTCCATTTCTAGATCTCAAGAGATTTGCACCACCCTTGACTCTCTGCCTGCACCTAGAAGGAAAAAAGAAAAACTGAGAAAAGGTTCATTTAAATGAAGGGACCAAGAAATTGTAAACCAAGCTAGTTCAGAGGCATACCACTGTAACTGCTATATGGTATACATTTTTACATTAGCTGTTGTATTTAAAATGGGTCTTGGGCTTTTGTCGACTAAAGGAAGTTCTGTAGGACTTAAGGACCAGGGAGGGAAACACTTTGGTTCTGGTTTTCCAATAACAATGAGACTACAACGGCAATCGGGCTTTTGGGGAGAACTTCTTGTCCAAACACAGAACATTCTAAAAGAAGGAATGGGTGGGTTTGAGGGGCATGGAAAGGGAATAGCACTAAATGCAACTTTAGCATTTTCCCATAAAAGAAGTATCTCATGGCCCAACTCTTTCTCAAAACCAAAAGCACAGAAGAAAATGTGGAGGTTCTAAGAGCCTAATGGCTGGGTAGCAAACTCAGGTTTCACAGAATATTATTTTTAAAATTTTTAAATTTATTTATTTGAGAGAGAGAGCATGAGAGCATACAAGCCAGGGGGAGAAGCAGACTCCCCACTGAGCAAGGAGTCTTGCTCAATCCCAGGACCCTGGGATCATTACCTGAGCCGAAGGCAGACACTTAACCAAATGAACCACCCAGGCACCCCTGTATTTCTTAAGGACCCTGGAGAGGATCCCAGGACCCTGAGATCACAACCTGAGCCAAAACCAAGAGTGGGACATTTAACCAACTGAGCTACCCAAGCGCCCCTTCACAGAATATCCTTACCTAACTGTACCCCCCGCTTCCATATATGCCCAGTGAATTAATTTAATTCTACTATCAAAGAGTCAGCTACTATCGAATCCAATCTAGAGAGCAATAAAGATAGTATACTCTCTATTTAGACAATATCAAAAAAAGCTCCAAATGTATTTGTGACTATAAAGAAAAACAACTCTACATTTTAAAATATTTTCAGTATCATGTTCCAGAACAGGAGTTAGCAAAATACGGACAATAGGCCAAGTCCAGCCTACCGCCTGCTTTTTGTACAGCCTATAATCTAAGAATGGTTTTTACTTTTTAAAAATGGTTGAAAAAAAGTCAAGAGAAGAATACTATTCCACAAGTAAAAATTATATGAAATTCAAATTTCTCCATAAATAACATTTTATTGGAACATGGCCACACTCACTCACTTACATAATATCTATGGCTCCGTCTGTAGAGTTACGTAGGTAAGAAAGAGACAATATGGCTTACAAAGACAAAAATATTTACTATCTGGCCCTTTACATAAGAAGTTTGCCTGGGGCACCTGGGTGGCTCAGTCGTTAAGCGTCTGCCTTCAGCTTGGGTCATGATCCCTGGGTCCTGGGATCGAGCCCCGCATCAGGCTCTCTGCTCAGCAGGAAGCCTGCTTCTCCCTCTCCCACTCCCTCTGCTTGTGTTCTCTCTATCGCTGTGTTTCTCTCTGTCAAATAAATAAATTCTTTAAAAAAAAAAAATAAAGAAAGAAGTTTGCCAACCTCTGGTCCAGAGACATATCTGGGGTGTCTCAAAAAACACTTTTCACTTATTTCATACATTATAGTTTTTCAAGTAAATTCACACTTGTTACACTTATTTTATCTTTACTCCAAGCCTGTGAGTTGGATAAGCAGAAATTATTACCCCCTCTTTTGAGATGAGAATGCAGAAGTTTGAAAATGGATTTGCCCAAGGTCATGCTGCTGCTAAGTGGCTAGGCCAGAGTTACACTCCAACTTCCTGACCTACATCCAGAGGTGTTCACATTACACAACTCTGTCCTCTTGGATGTCTGCCAGCAGCGGCTGCCAAAAGTCTTTTAAACATTCTCTCCATATTTGATAGTTCACCATAGCGTAAAATCCCTCCTTCCTAAAATAGGATCCCAAACACCACACTCCCAACCCTCCTTTCTGGTAGGAGACACACGAATGTGGACTCCGTGGCTTCCCATCTTGGCAGAGGCGGCTCCGGCAGAGGCAGCGGCTCCCCTGGCCGAACAGTTCTGTGGAACTCCTGGAAGCTCAACCTGGAGCCCGTTTCCTCAACAGGCCTGACAAGCTCGTGTTCTATCTGCACATCTTCCTGCGTCTTTGTGTGCTTGATCAAGCTACTCCAGGTTCCTTCCTCCAGAATGAAGATCAGAGACGACTACAACTCAAGTCGAGAAGAAATCTTTACAACAATATGGTGGTTCCTAAAAGCTTCGGGAACAACTATCACCGCTTTCTAAAATACAACTCTGTTTTCATGAGATATTACCAGATGTTACTCTTAAAAGAGGATTCTGTAATCCGATAAATAAAACTGGGAACATCAAGTTAAACAGAATCAGGGTTTCTCAGAGCCTTAACATACATGTGTGCTTCATAAATCTACAAAAATGTATGCAACATTTTAAAAATGTATGGACCGCTGAGCCATTTTTTAATATCGCATTAGCTTAGTAATACATTTTGGGAAATACTGATCAACATATCTTCTACCTAGAAAAAAGCGTTTGCATAAAAAAAGAAAAAAGTGTTGATAGTTCTAAAATATGTTTTGAAAGAAGGCTACAGAAAGGAGGAATCCAATTCTGGAATGTGTACAGTGAAAAAAAAATAATAGATTGCTGGAGTATACATTAGTACAACCTTTCTGGAAAGCAATTTAGCAATAATTAGCAGATGTCCTAATATTTATGCTCTTTAGACTCAATAATTCCACTTCTAGGAATTTATCCTAAAAAATATAATCTGAAACGTGGCAAATGTCAGATCCTCAGTTCTTAAGATATCTTTGTCACTCAATGAAAAGGAAAGACGATATGCTATGACTTGAGAAAAACAAAAAGGGGCTACTTCATCTTTCTTCTTAAGTGATAGAAAAAGGACTTCCTTATGATGCAGGGAAAAGAGACAAAAGTGTGTCTACATTCTTAGAAGCATCATGACACTGTATAAACATTTATTTAGCTCTTTACCTTCTATCTAAAAAGGAAGAAGTTGGAAACTTTCCCAAGAATATCTCCATTATTAATTAAAGCATCCTATCCCAGACACACAACATTCCCGTAAATGAAGCAGGGAGAAGAAACCTAGGTGACTAGATCAGTAGTTAGAGGTCCTATGACCCTGAGTTAATCTAAAGGCTGATGACAAACCACAAACCTATGAGACAGACTGTTTACTCCAGGATTCAGGTTAACTGGGTAAACACCACCACAAAGAACTACGTGATAAATATTTATATTTGAAGTTAATTTAAATATTTTTAAAAAGATCATCTCATATTACTTACATACAGTTATTTATTGCATTTTGTACTTCGTATTTTGTATTTATTGTGTATATTTAGCATAACGAACTATTATAAATTTTAAGTGGAAGATTGAAGGGAGGAGCTTCAAATTCAGTTATTTGTAGGTTCAGATCATGTGACAAAGGCAGCAATGCCCCCTCGTGGTAAAGCATCACACTTTCACTTTGAGGCTTTTGACAGATCAATAAGCATCTTGAAAAGGTTGAATCCACAAAATGAAAGTTATAAGGAGACAGCAAACATTAGTATGAACCTGTAACTCTTAAATAGTGAAGTCATAATCAAACAAAGGTATTCTGGTTTTTTGTTTTTGTTTTTGTTTTTGAGAGAGAGAGGCAGGGAGGGGCAGAGGGACAGGGAAAGAGAGACTCTTAAGCCAACTCCCCGATGAGTGGGGGAGCCTGATGTGGGGCTTAATCTCACAACCCTGAGATCATGGCCCCGAGATCACAACCTGAGCCGGAACCAAGAATTGGATACTCAACTGACTTGCACCACCCAGGCACCCCAACGGTATTCACTTTCAAAGCCATTCTTTGATTCGCTCTCAAGTCCATTTTACAGATAGAGAAACCACAGTCTCAAAGATTAGAAATGATTTCATCTCAGTCACAAAACCACACAAACCAAGAGTACTATGTCTCTGCCATGCTTACTACCTATTAGGCAAAAACCACAAAACAAGGATGAATGAACCATCTTTTCATAGTTTATTTCCAACATAGTGCTAGCTGCCGAGAGCAGCAGTCCCTACGGCTTTTCTTTCCATAGTTCAGCTGTTGTGGACCAATGTCACACAAACCAGGTAAGGTCCAGCTACCCCACAAGGGAAACAACTCCCTTCTCCACATCCCTCAGTGAGTAGAACAGGGAGACTGTCTCCCTCTTATGCTCAAATGCCAAGAAAATCCATGTCTCCCAAGAAGGCATGTGTATAACTGACAGAAACTGAAGCCTACATCTCTGGTCTACAGGAGCACAAGCACAGTTGGGATTCAGGACTGGCCAACCCCAGGGAACATGTCTAGTGATTTACAGGAAACTCTCCGGTTCTCCCAGGGAAAATGGGATGTGGCAAGAGAGGCAAAACCAGAGAACAGAGACTATCATGTCGGTGACAGCAGTAGCAGTGGTTTCTATTTGCAGATCTTTTTATACATTGCAGAATACTTTAGCAAACATTTCATTTGCTCCTTTGGTTAAGACCCAACAGAGAAAGTACCTTCATTCCAACATTATAGATTAGAAAGAGAAGACTCTGAAGTTGAGAGAAGTTTAAGTGGTTTGTTTGTATAATCTGGCAAATTAGGAGACTCAAGACTCACCCTGGGGTCTATCACATTTCCCAAGGCACCTGTGACACTCAAGTGGGAAGTGGCTTAATTAGCCACTATACATTATACATTATGAGAGGAGAGAAGGAGCTCCTATAGGTAGTCACAGAGCAGCTGAGAAAGACTAACAGATGACATGGGAAAGGCTTTTGAAAATCCAAGAAAGCCACAGAAATTAAAAAGCAAGAAGCCTGAGACCATTCAGAATAGGGAAAAACAGGTCTATAAAGCTTGAAAAGAGCCTAAGTTAATCATTACATCACAATTAAAATATGTGCATTCTACCGTTTAAGAAGTCCATTTTAGAAAGACTAGTACCCGAGACCCCTGGGTGGCTCAGTCAGTTAAGCAGCTGCCTTTGGCTCGGGTCACAATCGCAGGGTCCTAGGATCGAGTCCCACATCGGGCTCCTTAGTCAGCGGGGAGTCTGCTTCTCCCTCTGCCTGCTGTTCCCCCCTGCTTGTGCTCTCTCTGACAAATAAATAAAATCTTTAAAAAAAAAAAAAAAAGACTACTACCCAAAACTACTAAAGCATTTGCTAAAGGAGATAAACTTCCCACTTTGCAAAAACTTCTGGATAAGTAAGGTTCTGCTTAAAGCCTCTTCTCAGCAATTTCAATCCGTCCATCTTTTTCTCTGTTTCCTATGGCTTTCCTTTTTCCTATTTGAATAAGTAGTCTTGTACTTGGAGTTTTTAAGATGGAACATTTCAAATCCTATGAGCTTATGTGCATTGCAAGACTCATTCTCGGTAATGAAAGAAAACAATGGAACTAGAAAAGTAGAGAGCCTTTAATAGACACATTTTTGAGACACTCAGTAGTTCACACTGCACCCCACACCCTCAGGAACTGCCTCTTCATGTCCAGAGTGGGCTCTTGGAGGCAATGTTTATATCCTGGAACCCCGTCCCTGGGGCCATATCTGATTGATGTGGAATAGACATCTGTCCCAAAGAGAGCCAATCAGAAACCTCCCCCGAGCAATTCCTTTTGCTTAAACTAGCTGGACTCTGTTTCTACCACTTGAAACCAAAAGGTTCGAAGTCATACATTTTACTTATTTATTTTCTGCTTCCCCAAATTGTTTGCTCTATGAGGACAGTGATTTTTATCTGTTTTGTTCATTGTTATATCCCAAGTGACTACAACAATGCTTGACCCATATTAGATACTGAAAAAAGTTTGCTGAATAATGAATATTGTTTTAGTTTTCTCCACTGTAGGTTTTATTCAGTGGACACATTCCACTTGCGTAAGAGAGAAGGCCCAGTCCCTGCAGGGTCCGGTTTTTACCATGCTTCTACACAATATCTGAAAGATTTCAAATCCATCCTTTCACAAGTATCTGTTCCCCATGCTTCTGCCTCTGAAAAAGTCTCATGTTCCCTTTATTTTTTTTTTTTAAGATTTTATTTATTTATTTGAGGGGGAGAGAGAGTGAGAGCATGAGAAGGCAGACGGTCAGAGGGAAAAACAGACTCCCTGCGGAGCTGGGAGCCCGATGCGGGACTCGATCCCAGGACTATGACCTGAGTGGAAGGCAGTCGCTTAACCCACTGAGCCACCCAGGTGCCCCTCATTTTCCCTTTAAAGATAAGCACTTTAACTTTATAAATGCCTGGGTGGCTCAGTGGGTTAAGCATCTGCCTTCGGCTCAAGTCACGATCCCAGGGTCCTGTGATCAAGCCTTGTACGGGGCTCCCTGTTCAGTGTGGAGTCTGCTTCTTCCTCTCCCTTTGCCTCCTCTCCTTTCTTGTGCATGCTCTTTCTCAAATAAATACTCTTTAAAAAAAGAAATAAGCTCTGTAGTACTACAGTCTATTGTATACAGTGTCCTGTACTATTATCATCATCATAAAATAATCCCTACATTTCCCTTTCTCTCCTTTTATCCTTCCAAATGTCTACTCTCAATGATGTCACTGGCGCGGCCATCTCTTAACAAATGGGCAGAAGAGGGGCGCCTGGGTGGCTCAGTGGGTTAAAGCCTCTGCCTTCGGCTCAGGTCATGATCTCAGGGTCCAGGGATCGAGCCCCGCATCGGGCTCTCTGCTCAGTGGGGAGCCTGCTTCCCCCTCTCGGCCTGCCTCTCTGCCTACTTGTGATCTCTATCAAATAAATAAATAAAATCTTTTTTAAAAATTAAAAAAAAAAACAACAAAAACAAATGGGCAGAAGACTCGTTCCTGCCTCATAGGTTCCAGGATTTAAATGATGCCAGCCAGGGAATAAGGAGGTGCTTGGGGGAGCCCTGCTGACTTCATTACAGTACCAATCAGGTTCCCAAGGGCCACAAAACATGTGATAACCACCCAGTAGGCCAAACCATGTCAGTACACCTGTAAATCCCTTCACCGAGGTGGGGAGCACACAAACTGCCAAAACACAGCTGACCAACTCTTTATACCTCTCAGAGACTGTCTCAGCTCCTCTAACTAAGCCACTTAACTGCTCTGTGTGCTGATTAGTAAAACAAATCAGTCCGCTTTCTCTAGATTGTTCAGAGGGAACAAGCAATATATTAACACCTAGACTACAGTACTTGAGTGTTTGGCTAAGATAAGATAATCTATTAAATTTGTAAGTATTATATTTTTATTTTTGTTTTTTTAATTTTGTGGGGGGAAGGAGAATGAACAAGCGGGGAGGAGGGTCAGAGAGAGAGAGAGAGGGAGAAGCAGACTCTCTGCTGATCAGGGAGCCTGATGTGGGACTCCATCTCAGGACCCTGAGACCGTGACCTGAGCCGAAGGCAGACGCTTAACCACCTGAGCCACCCAGGCGCCCCAGATTTTTAAGTATTTTAAAAAGCATACGTGCTAAAGGAATATAAATCACTCACATGTAAACTTTAAGTCCATATTACATACTCAAATGGAAACATAATGAAGAAATAAGTAAGTTTTTTTAAATAGGAAACTTCCCCAAATATATAGCTTTACAATTTACTGTTAGAGGTGCCTGGGGGGCTCAACTGGTTAAATGCCCAACTCCTTGTTTCGGCTCAGGTCATGGTCTCAGGGTTGTGAGACTGAACCCTGCCCGGGGCTCCACACTGGATATGGAGCCTGCTTAGGATTCTCTCTCCCTCTCCCCTGCCGCTCCCCCGCCCCCATGCTCATGCACCCACTAAACACTAAAAAATATTCAGCATTTACTGTCTAAAATCAATTGGTTTAAAAAAAAAAAAAAAAAAACCCAGATTCTAGGTAAGATTAAATTCCCAACATGAAAACCAAGTTAGGGAAACCAAGGGGGAGCTTTATTTATAAGGTGGAAAGAAACATCATCATAAATGGATAAATGAGCAAGTGGCCTTATCCCCACCGTTGCTTACAATTCCTTCCTTCACTTCCTTTCATGCCACATTCTCTTTCTTCTTTTCATTTCTTAATTTAACTTCTTAGGCTTAAACACTTAGAATTTTTTTCCTATTGTGGCCATGCATTAGCTCAATCTTAATTTCTTACAGTCTGAGTACTCGAAAAACAAGTCCTCCAAAAGCCCTTTGTCATACTTGTAACGTGTTGAGCACACTTGTGTAAGTGATCTGACAAAAGCACATACTTGTCCAGCTCCACTCATTATCTCAGACTTCTCACTTTTGGCCCTCCCTTCCAGGAAGTCCCAAGTTTGCTGATTAAGGGGAGAAACAAATTTCTTTTGATATGCTGGAGGTGAGGGCTGCCTGCCACTCTCCACCTCTCCTTAATAAAGGGCTGAACACAGTTTCCTGGAGGTGCTCCAGAATGTGTGCCTCCTAGAAGAGAAAAGAATTGTGGCCACATCCTTATTGCAGTTCACACAGCTGAGGAGAGTGTGAAGAGTTCAGAGCAGACGGGAGGGAAGCAAAGAGCCTGTTACATAGGGCTCGCAGGATATCGGTGCCATTCACTAAGTTTCAAACGTCACCTTGTTTTCCTACACTACTGCAAAATCGCAGAGTAAAAAAGTAGAGATGACTTTAAAAAATAACTTCGGAGGAAAGCCCTGCCTTCCAACAGATAAATAAGTAAGTCTCATAGTATATATGTTGGTCAAGACGGAAACTAGGTTCAAATCTTGGCTCCACCATTTACGTCCGGGTAAATTTGGTACCAAGTTACTTAAGCTCTGTGCCTCAGTTTCTTTATTTGTAAAATAAGGATAGTAACAGTACTGACCACCAAACACTGTGCATTTAGAACAGTACCTGGGCGCTCGCTTCGGCAGCACATATACTAAAATTGGGTAGAACAGTACCTGGCAGGTAAGAGCTCAATAAATGATGGCAGTAATAGCTGTTGATGTGACTACTATAACTAGTGTTGTTCTCCAACCACAACTAGTTGTTCTCCAAAAGAGTTCCAAGAAAGCAATGCCTTCATTCAGCAAACATTTTATTTTCTATTTCTTATTTTATTTTGGGGGGGGGGCAAAAAGAGAGAGAGAATCTTAAGCAGACTCCACACCAAGCACGGAGCCCGACATGGGGCTCCATCTCACTACCCTGAGATTATGACCTGAGCTGAAATCAAAAGTCGGATGCTTAACCGACTGAATCACCCAGGCTTCCCTTCAGCAGACATTTTGATGACATTTTGATCAGCAGACATTTTGACACTTCCCTTCACCGTGTGTGTCATTTGTGTAGTTTTAAACACAAGAGATACAGACTCAAGGGCACAATCCAGACCCTCAAACAGCATCCAATCAAATGCAACAATATGTCACAGAATGGTAAGATCTACAACAGAGATGTGTAGAGTATGCTGAGAAGCAAGAAGCTTGAAGACATCCAAGAAAGGGAGAAGAGCCAAGTCTTTTTTTCTTTTTTTAAAGATTTTATTTATTTGACAGAGAGAAACACAACGTTACCAGGGACTGGTAGCGGGAGAAGCAGGCTTCCTGCCGAGCAAGGAGCCCAATGCGGGGCTCGATCCCAGGACCCTGTGATCATGACCCGAGCTGAAGGCAGACGCTTAACGACTGAGCCACCCAGGCGCCCCAAGAAGAGCCAAGTCTTAAAAGGCAGACTGAAGTGCACCAAAGGAAGAGGAAAGAAACAGTCATTTTGGGCAAGGCTGGGGAATGGCAAAACATAAGACTAATAAGCAAAGGCAAGTGTATGAAAGGCCTAAGTAACTTGAATTTCAGCTTGAAGAGAAATGTAGACCCTTGACTTTAGGACAAAGGATGGGCTAGAATGGGGGAACAAAAGAGGAAGGAGACAGACAGGATGGAGTAGAGCAAATAGACCCAAAAATTGGGTAAAAAGGTAAAGTCATAGGTCTTACATGCCGATTCAATGTGGCGGATTATGGAACAGGAAAGTAAAAAGTGAGCACAGATGAGTGACCGGAGCAATGGGGTAGATAGAGGTGCCACTGGAATCCAGGCAGAGGAAGGTCTGGGGGGTTTTGGAGATGAGCGCTTCATCTGAGCTACGGGACCTGTGGGACATTCAGATGGAGCCATCTGGTAAGAGGGAAGTCAGAAATATGCGCATCTATCTGTAAATTCAGGTGAGGCTGAAGACAGAGTTGGAAATATCACTGCGTGGGATGCAGTCAAAGCCACAGAGAAAGAGGGGTGGAAGAGACCAAGGTGGATCCATTAGGGAAACAAGAAGACCAGGGAGAAAAAGAGACCAGATATCACAGACACCAACATTTTTCAGAACTAGGACACTATTTTCATCCTCATCAGCCTTGTCAATAATAACTTTTCAAACATTCCAGTGCTCTTTATTCATATACCATCTATTTCACAAATATCTGAGGCAGCTCATGGTAAAGACATACAATAAGACAGAGAAATAAAAATGAAACAAATAAACCAGAGCAAGAAAACATGGAATCAGATCAGGAAATGAAGGCGGGGGCGGGGGAGGATTAGAATAGAATTATGCAAGCCAAAGGGGACCACAGAGTTGAATCAGAAGTGCAAGTTCAGCAAAAGACAGGTACCTCCATAAGAAGAAACCACACTCCTCCTTAGGATTGACTGATTTGCCCAACATCACCCAGTTAAAAGGTAAACGGCTCCTGCAACTCTACCAAGCTGCTTCAACAAGTGAATACCTTTTAGCATAATTAGATTCCCATCATCAGATTCATCATTACCAGGATGGAATGGCAGAAAGGGAACTGGACTAGGAATCAGGAGGCTTAGTGATTATAGTAACTGCTCTTCTACCAACCATGAACCTATCAGGAGCCTCATAACCTATGAGTTCAAGATCATTGAAATTCTTGGAGCCTTGTCTTCTAGCTATAAAACAAGTGCTTTCACAGAGGCACCATCAACCAAGCACAGACAGCATTTGTGCCCTCGTTCTCCAATCCAGCACACCTTGAAGACAGACATTGCTAATGAACCATAGAGCTTTTTTCTGCTGAATCCTAAAAAGACCTCAAAATCCAGCCAACAGTGTTCCAGATAACCACCAATCAGCCAGCACACAAGCATTCTGACCCTCAAGGCTCTCAAAGTATCTCCAGGGCTATCATGCTATCTCTCTCTCTCTCTCTCTCTCTCTCTCTCTCTCACACACACACACACACACACACACAACACCTACTATGCTTTGATCAGGGTGTCAGTCATAGTTGATGGCATCCTCTCTGAATGAGGAAGGCTGAGGAGGACCTGACTGCCGCTGCTAAGGTAGGTAAGTACACAACAAAGTTCTTGCACTTATTTTTATTTATTTTTTTATTTATTTTTTCCCCCAAATATGTTTATTTTTTCAGTGTTACAAGATTTATTGTTCATGCACCACGCCCAGTGCTCCATGCAATACGTGCCCTCTTCAATACCCACCACCAGGCTCAACCAACCCCCCACCCCCACCCCTCCTAAACCCTCAGTTTGTTCTTGCACTTATTTTTTTTTTATTTTTATTTATTTTTTTAAATGTTTCTAGTTTTTTTTTTTTTTTTAATTTTTATTAACATATAATGTATTATTTGCCCCAGGGTACATGTCTGTGAATCATCGGGCTTACACATTTCACAGCACTTAACAGCACATAC
>CM053603.1:115854111-115900169 GCA_028646535.1 Procyon lotor
AAGGCAGACGCTTAACGACTGAGCCACTCAGGTGCCCCAAATAAATAAAATATTTTTTAAAAGCGGTGTGGTGTTTGTTTTTCTGTGTATTTTTGTATTCCCTTCATTTGTCTATGAGCTACTTGAAAATAAATTCTATATGTGATTGCTTTTATTGCTGCATATTCCCAGTCCCTAGTTCAACAAATGATCGTGCACTCTAGCTAAATGAATAGCTCACCAGCCTACATATAATAATAGCTCAAAAAAAAATTCCTAAGAGGCAGAGCACATACCCTCTTCATTTTATAGCTGAAGAAACAGGCTTAGAAAGATTGGGTGGTGTGCCGAAGGACCCTGTAGCTACTAAGTGGCAAAGCCAGACCTTGGCTCTCCCTTTGTGATTCCAAGTCCTCTGCTTTTCAATTATACTACACTGGCCATGCCACCATACTCAAGTGTGGTTCTTACCCACCTTTCCCAAAAGTTTTTATTTTTTTTTTTTAAAGATTTATTTATTTATTTATTTGACAGAGAGAGAGAGAGAGAGATATCACAAGTAGGCAGAGAGGCAGGTGGGGGGGAGCAGGCTCCCTGCTGGGCAGAGAGCCCGACACGGGCTCGATCCCAGGACCCTGAGATCATGACCTGAGCCGAAGGCAGAGGCTTTAACCCACTGAGCCACCCAGGCGCCCCTCTCAGTGGTTTTTAGATCCTTTCAGAATGGAAACTCTCAGAAAAAATATTAAAATTCAATAATACGTACACTTTGGGGATCTCATATCTAATTATTTTTAGCTTCTTTTCTTTTCCAACACCTTGCCTTGAACAACCCAAGGACATGAGACTAAAGAAAGTCATACTACCACTATAGGAAGTCATAAAAAAAAAAAAAAGAATGAATTCTGGCAATTCGGAGTTTTTAAAAATTTATCTGCTCTTACATTAAAAAATATATATTTTTATAAAAGTAGATAGATATTATGTACCCATCTCCCAACTTTTATCAAAGCCCATTAGAAAAATCCTAATGATGAAAATGGTGGTTGGTAGGAGGGGAACTAGCTATCTGCTCTTAATAAAGTGACAATACATCTGAAAATGGCTCATGTGAAATCGTCTCAATTGGACTTACAGGTTTTGTGAAGTTACTATTTTTTTAAGTATGGAGTTAACAAGGTTAAAATCTCACATTGGACTTTAGATACCAAGATAATATAACTGACTTCTTGATCCTCTTAAGCACTGGGACTACAGAGGATACTCTGGACACACATGCATGCCTCTATTTATAGCAGCAAGCACCGCGTCTTATGGGAAAAGCTCCTAAACCATTTAAAAATCAAACTATTTTAAGCACCTCACAACTTTCTAAGAATTTTATTTGTTTTTTTTTTAACATTGTGCCCCCAAATTGGGTCAGGAAGTGTGTGTATGTGTGTGTGTGTGTGTGTGTGTGTGTGTGTGCGCGTGCGTGTGTGTGTTTGTATGTATGCACTTGTTTTAGGGAAATGTGCAAAATGAGGTTAGTGGGTTTGAAGCATTCAAGCCTCAAGAAAGAGCTCTAACCCAGGCTGTGTTCGTGGGATAAGGTCCTTGGAGTTCATAGTATAACTAAGAAATGAATTAACTGCCTAAAAAAAAGAATTTTTTTTAAGTGGGCAGAATATAGAGATTGCTAAGAACCATGAATTATGTACAGCATTTCAAATATTGGGCACATTTCCCATAACCATTTAAAACATATATGTATGGACTCTGGGATCCTGCTAAATATAAACCCTGACTCAGTAGAGTAAGGCAAGTCCTTCCTTCTTCTTTTGGGGAGAGAAGAGAGGAAGAGATGCCCCAGTAGGGAAGACTGCTAACAACACTCTCCATGTGTCAGGAACTTTTTAATGATGTAGAGACTTATTACCCTTCCCCCTGGGCTTCCTTCTGAATGAATAAAAACTGGTTGTACCCTGGAAAAACCTGCTTAGCATCACAGCTAATTTCCAACACTGTTCTGTTTGACTCCAAAACCTGTAACCTTTCCTCTCTACCACAATGACACTCAAATAGACCAACAACACCATTATGTTTGCTACAGATAGACTTGAAATAAGTTTTACTCACCATCTCTGTTTGGCATTAATCTTTTGACCATGGTTTTTTTTTTTTTTTTTTAAGATTTTATTTATTTATTTGAGAGAGAGAGAGAGAATGAGACCAAGTGAGCATGAAAGGGGGAAGGTCAGAGGGAGAAGCAGACCCCCTGCTGAGCAGGAGACCTGATGGGGGACTTGATCCTGGGACTCCAAGATCATGACCTGAGCTGAAGGCAGTCGCTCAACCAACTGAGCATCCTGACCATGGCTTTCTCTAATGCTTTCTAAAAAACATTAATTTTTTTAGAATGAATTCATACTGTGCAGTTCACATTCATTTATATAGAAAATTATATTATCGGGGCTCCTGGGTGGCT
Organism: Procyon lotor; assembly: GCA_028646535.1. Classification (NCBI taxonomy): domain Eukaryota; kingdom Metazoa; phylum Chordata; class Mammalia; order Carnivora; family Procyonidae; genus Procyon; species Procyon lotor. The sequence goes on from CM053603.1 coordinate 115,856,558, forward strand.
CAATGGGTTAAAGCCTCTCCCTTCAGCTCAGGTCATGATCTCAGGGTCCTGGGATCGAGCCCCGCATCGGGCTCTCTGCTCAGCAGGGAGCCTGCTTCCCCCCGCCCCCGTCCCCGCCTGCCTCTCTGCCTACTTGTCATCTCTCTGTCAAATAAATAAATAAAATCTTTTAAAAAAATTATATTATCATACACTGATTTTGAGAAAGAAGCCTTTCCACTACACCACGGCACTTACAAGGTAGTCATCAAGAAATGGTTATTTCCTAGTAATTTTAGTCCATCACCAGAGGCTCAGAATGTAAATTAAGGGGCACGGCTACACTGATGTTATCTGAAAATAGCTGCATGACTAACTGTGTCCACACGGTGACTTGAATATGTCAAAGCACAAGACTCATGGGTTGCAGGACTTTCATAGAGGGGAGCCTCCATGAAGGCAAACCAGGACCTCAGGCTGAGAGCTGGAAAGTGGAAGTCCCTTGTTTTCCAGCCTGGTCACCAAACAATACACTAACTTGAGATTTTTACCAAAAGTCTTGTTCTTCTAAATCCGATCTGAAGGAACAAATATGAAGAAGTTATGCAGTAGGGATTAACCACCTGTCAGCTGTGGGCCTTGTGTTATCAAGTTACAAGCTTGACTCAATTAGTAGTTGTAATTAATTACATAATTTTTAGTTCAAGTTTAATTCCACTAAAATGTCATGGTGAAACCAGGCCATTTAAGAAGGCTTACAGAAAGGGGTAACTATAAGATAGGAGGTTATCATACATTTGATTCCAATTTGAGACACGTGGGATACTTATAAACCAAGAATGGACCCTCTTGCTCCATGAACAATAATGTAAGTGTTCCCCTCACATATATAAGTTTCTGAACATTTGGACTCTTAACTGAAAAAAGAATGGTGCCGCTCCTCTGAGAAAGCCTAATTCTCTGGCCCTCAGCAAGGAGAATGCTGTGGGCCTCCCGGGGGCGCTCTGGAGCTCTGCAGATGTGCAGAAGGACTTCAGGTGACGGGGAGCCCCAGGGCCACTGGGACTGCCATGGTCACCAAACAGAGTTCTCATCTTTGAGGGCAGAACCAGGGGTTCTCAGAGACTCCATCCCAGCCGCTGACTCACAAACCCTGGGACATAAAGCAGGGAGAGCCAGAGGGCTATCACTCTGTCACTCTGACCACTCTGGCCACTGCCTCTGCAGCTAGTTCTTGGTTTTCATCACCCTCCATGAAAACACCTCAACTCCCAAGATCTGACTGGCCTCAATGGCTAATACCTGTTTGTGCCCAACTGAGAGCCTTGCTATGCTTCTCCGTCTATGATGTAAGTCTTCCCAGGGCTTCATAATGATGGGCTCCAGATACAGAATGAATGTTAATTCTTGTGGAATATCAATTCCATGTTATGTTTTATATTATTTTTTGGTATCTTTATGTGAAAGCAACCACATATATGATGGAATGCATTGCTAAACCCACAGAAGTGTTAAAAAAAATGTAACAGGAGACAAGTTTCATGTTCATAGAGGTCTTTTTGGGGGATTGCTTCTGATTCCCAAGGGGAATATCAGTAGAGCTATTTGAGGAATCCTGGCCTGCTGGATCGCCAGGCTGTTCCCTCACAGCCTCAGGTTGGAATGGAGGGTCCCTCTCCCCAGATAGCACTTCCAGGACCCAGCCCAGAGAAGGCATGAATTTTTGGCTCTGCCTTTTCAGTACCATCCACCACACTACATTCTTAAGTCAATCACAGAGCTGGGCACTACTACATTAGCATTTGTTATGCCATGAAAACTTTCCCTGTGCAACAAAGGTTGATTGAACAATCCCCCGCTATTCGTCATCATCAACCTCTACGACAGTGATGGAAAGACCAACTGGTACCGGGGACCAAAGTGAGACAGGTGGGATGTACCTACAGGAATGAGTCTGGGAGTGAGAACAGGCTGGGGCTGAGAAAACCTGCTAGTGGAAACGACTCCAGAGTACAATGAGCCATGTGCAGAAACATCACCGGCACAGCCAGTACCAGAGGCACATTCACTAACCACTGGCCATGTCCCAGGTACTCCGGATATACAGAGATAGATAAGACACAGTCCCTGCCTGTGAGGCGAGGTCAGGGTGCCCTAAGTTCCTGACATCTCAGTGGCCTACTATCAAAATCTGTATATTCTGGGGCACCTGGGTGGCTCAGTGGGTTAAAACCTCTGCCTTCGGCTCAGGTCGTGATCTCAGGGTCCTGGGATTGAGCCCTGCATCGGGCTCTCTGCTTGGCAGGGAGCCTGCTTCCCCCTCTCTGCCTGCCTCTCTGACTACTTGTGATCTCTCTCTGTCAAATAAATAAATAAAAATCTTAAAAAAAAAAAAAAACCCATGTATTCTAAGTCTGACTTATTTTTTTCCAGTAAAATAATGGTATATCTGTGTTTTCTTTTCAATTTAGAGTTGACGTAATAGCAAAGAGCTTTACGGGGAGGTTTAAGGTTAGAGGTCTTTACGTTCTAATACTAACACTCATTTTATTGTGCCAGTAACAAAAGTTTGAAAAAATAAGAATAAAAATTCTATCCTAATAAAAAGCATCTGTTCATTGTATCAGAAAGATTAATCATTTGATAAACTTATTAAAGCTTAAAAAGAACTTAAAAATTTCTAGTGCTTACTGGGTATTTACCCTAAAGATACAAATGTAGTGATCTGAAGGGGCACGTGCACCTGAATGTTTATAGCAGCAATGTCCACAATGGCCAAACTATGGGAAGAGCCCAGCTGTCCATTGACAAATGAATGGATAAAGAAGATGTGGGGTATATATATATATATATATACATATATGTATATATACACACACAATGGAATGCTATGCAGCCATCAAGAGAAATGAAATCTTGCCATTTGCAAGGACGTGGATGGAACTAGAGGGTATTATCCTAGGCGAAATAAGTCAGTCAGAGAAAGATAATTATCACATGATCTCTCTGATATGAAGAATTTGAGAGGCAGGGCGGGGGGTCGGAGCAGGGTGAGGGAGGGAAATGAAACAAGATAGGATCAGGAAGGAGATACACCATAAGAGACTCCTAAACTCATGAAACAAACTGAGGGTTGCTGGAGGGTAGAGGGGTAGGGATAGGGTGGCTGGGTTATCGATAATGGAAAGGGTATGTGCTATGGTAAGTGCTGTGAAATGTGTAAGCCTGATGATTCACAGACATGTACCCTGAGGCAAATAACACATTATATGTTAATTAAAAAATAAATTATTAAAAAAAATTTCTAGTGCTGCGGAGTTTGTTGTGAAAGCAATTTCTAGACAGAATAGATCATTGAACTAGATCAGAGGCTTCTTTCATTCAACTATGCTATAATGAATTTAACAGACTGAAGAAAATATTCTAGATCCTCTGCTAAATGCTAGTATATTCAGAGACTAATAAGACACACATCATGCTTTCCAGAAATCAGTGTTGGACAGTGTTTCTCAAACTTCTTTTCATTATCATTTCCCCAACAAACCTAATACCTACACTAGACATTTATTCTAATCACCCCAGCCCCTCTCTCCAAGAAATTTTAATACCAAAGATACACTGTGTATCTGTTTATATACTGTGGCTCTTTGGATGCAAATCATTGTAATATCTAAGATCTTTATCCTCCAAGAACCAATTTCATTCGCTTAGGGTAACATGGCCCCACTGAGAATTAATGGTCTAGGAGAGATGTTCATATGACCCCCATAAGCTACATGGAAGGGTACATTTACATACATGGACAAGTACACACACACACACACACACACACACACACACACATTTTTAATCAAATTCTTTAAGGACTCCATGATAAAATATATACATACCACAGATCTAGAACAGGGGTCAGCTTCTGTTCTTGAAAGGACCAGATAGTAAATAGTTTAGGTTTTGTGGGCTACATACTCTGTGGCATATTCTTATTTTGTTTTGTTTTTACAATCCTTTAGAAATATAAAAATCTTTCTTAGTTCAAGGACGCTACCAAAACGGGCTGCTGGCCAAACTTGGCCTGTGGGCTAGAGTTTGCTGATGCCGGATCTAGAGGGATAGCAGCTAACATTTCTTGAGATCTTACCATTTATAAAAAAGTAACTATTTGCAGAATGGTGGTTGCCAGGGGCTGGGTGGAGAGGGGAATCAGGAGTTAGTGTTTAATGGGTATAGAGTTTCAGTTTTGCAAGATGAAAGAGTTCTGGAGGCGGATGGTGGTAATGGTTGAATAGTATGAATGTACTTAATACTAATACCACCGAACTGTACAGTTAAAAATGGTTAAAGCTGTAAACTTTATATTACGTGTATTTTACCACAATAGAAAAAGTTATTTAAAAAATAACTTTAGGGGCGCCTGGGTGGCTCAGTCGTTAAGCGTCTGCCTTCGGCTCAGGTCATGATCCCAGGGTCCTGGGATGGAGCCCCGCATCGGGCTCCCTGCTCTGCGGGAAGCCTGCTTCTCCCGCTACCACTCCCTCTGCTTGTGTTCCCTCTCTCGCTGTTTCTCTCTGTCAAATAAATACAATCTTTTAAAAAAATAAAAATAAAAAAATAAAAAATAACTTTAATTTTCCCTTAGTACTCACCAAAAAGCCATAAAAATAGATTATCTTCATTTTATAGCTTAGAGAACGTGAGGCCGGAAGAGCTTTAGCAATTTGCCCGAGTTACCAAGTCACCAAGTGGAGCACTCAGATTTGAAGTCCTAGTTTGTCAGTTTCAAAGACTGAGCTCTTAGTTATTTACACCCCCAAGAACCCTTTTATTTTTTTCCAACAGATGCCATATTTCAAAAGATTTAATCTGCTAAACAAAAATCATTCCCTAATAATCTGTTTTGCTTCTTAGACAATTATTCAAAGATATATACTGGCAATCAGAACTTCAGCTCTGTTCCTGGGTCAGCCCATTCTTAAAAGACACACTCTAAACTGGTCTGGTTTCAGCCAAAAATCAAAGAAATGTGGCATCCTTAGTTAGCCTGTCAAGATTTTTCTTGCGGTAAATGTCAGGTCCACAAGGGCAAGCACCTTCCTTATGTTTCATGTCACTATCCTTTGTTTGAGAACCGGTCCAAACATTTAAGTCCTCACCCTCTTTTATTTCCAGGTACTTTGTGTTTTGAGACCCCATAATAGGTGTGAGACTTTTAAAGGCAGAGGGAATCTGAGATCTCTTTCACCACTGGAGTTGTATGATTCCCCGCCTCAATATGTTTACTCTGGTGGAATTCATTTAGTCAATCAAACACCATTCTCAAAAACACACTACGTCACAGGTTGCTAGTCTGTGCTCTTTTGAAAACAGAGACAAATCAAATAGGAGCCTACAGGTTACCTGGGTGTAAAGTTCATAACCTGACAAAAACAATAACAACAAGACTTTAAACGATTTTCAATGAATTAGAGAAAGAATCTTAACTAGTTGTTTGAACTGGACCCCATATGTACTAAAAAAGCAAGAAATAGCTCAAGCTGTTTGTTAACAATTCCGTCACGGCAATGTCATGTATGACTTCCCTGGACACGAGACACAAGCCAAGCCAGTCATATACCTAATCCCTTTGGATGTACAAACTGTCATAGGCACAGGACCTAGGCCAGGCCAATCGGAATTCTTCCCTGGCATTTTTCAAACTTAAACTGGAGGGAACTTAAGCTGTTTTCTCCCAGATCACAGGCTTTAAAGACATCTACAAGTTGGCACTGAATATGGTACTACCTTCCTTGTAAAGAAAGCCCACCTGAGGTATGAAAAAAATGAAGCTAGATTGAGATAGATAGAGACAAGAGGTGGCAGGAAAGAGGGAAGGAGCCAAACAGAAATATACAGCTGTGTCCAAGTCTCTTGTTCTGAAGGTCCTTAAAACCCACTTCTACCCAGCTTATTCTGTAGGGTGGTCAAGTAAGCAAAAAAAAAATCCCCCTTTTGCTTAAGCTAGACGGAGTTTCTGTTACTTGTGACCAAGAATCAATATTCCTTCCTTCCTTCCTTCCTTCCTTCCTTCCTTCCTTCTTTCCTTCCTCATTCCCTCCCTCCCTCCGTTCCTTCCTTCCTTCCTTCCTTTTTAAGGTTTTATTTATTTGAAAGAGCACAAGCAGCGAGATCAGCAGAGGGAGAGGGAGAAGCAGGCTCCCCACTTAGCAGGGAACCCAATGTGGGGCTCAAGCCCAGGACCGTGGGATCGTAACTTGATCCAAAGACTTAACCAACTGACCCACGCAGATGCCCCGCAACCAAGAATCTTAACACAGGGGCTGAGGAGGCTGACTGACCTGAGGATAAAGTGCGTCATCCCAGGGAAAGTAGGCTAAAGGTAACACCTCCTCAGCTCACCCTGGATGGTTCTTCATCCTTCTTCCACCTCAAGTTTTTATCTGAGAAACTAGGTTAAACCTCTTTGCTAGCAGGTGTGCTCGAATCCCTTACACAGGCAGATCTGACATGAGGTACTGTTTATCCATATTTGTTCTCAGAAGCTCCCCCAAAATCCTCCAACAGAATTATGTTTATCTTGAAAGCCCCTTTACATTTTATAGAGCATTTAGTCACAGAAACAAGTGTGAGGAGTGACTGGGCTTCTGGCTGTATGTAACAAAGAACTTTACGGGGCGCCTGGGTGGCTCAGTCGTTAAGCGTCTGCCTTCAGCCCAGGTCAGATCCCAGGATCCTGGGATCGAGCCCCGCATTGGGCTCTCTGCTCTGCAGGAAGCCTGCTTCTCCCACTACCATTCCCTCTGCTTGTGTTCCCTCTCTCGCTGTGTTTCTCTCTGTCAAATAAATTTAAAAAAAACAAACAAACAAACAAACAAACAAACAAAAAAAACAAAGAACTTTACGGGAACTGCTGAGAATGTCATCTTTCAAATAGCTCGTGTAAATTATACTATTTCTAATCTATGGAAAGAAATCTTGCATCACAGAAAGAATATCAAGAAAGATTTCAGTTTCTTCCAACCCGGCCACCAGCCTACTCACCCTTTATCTTTCTGGCTTTGTATTATAATTTTCTTAACTTTATTTTTCATGATTTTCTGTTTACACCCATACGAAACTGATAAAGCTATTCACCATTAAATCTATTCAGCTTTACCTAAAACTGGGGAACTATGAGTAGAAATAATATGCAACTGAATTACTTACCAGGTACAAAGAAAACTGTTCACTTGCCTTAATAGAAAACTCGGAAAATTAATAATTTGCTAGCGAATATTTGGAAAAGTTTATTTAATATCTCAGATTACTACTTTAAGAGTTTATTTAAAAAGAAAGTAAATGACAGTTACTCTAATTGAACACTGGGTAAAAACAAACTGCCCATATATCTTTCATTAGTTTATTTTTAAGGACAATTCCAAATAGTTATAAAATTATTGAAGAGTCATTTTTCATCACTAATATTTAAGAAAAGAGATTTTGCCATCAGTCACATGGGCTAATTCAAAGCCCGTCCCTGTATTTCTAAAATAGCAGTCTATGTATTGCTAGGAACAGTCCCACCTGACCCAGTGAGGGCCTTCCTGATGATGGCCCTTTTTTCCCATCAGACTATAAGCTCCAAGAGAGCAGGCGATGTAACGGTACTGGTCTGATCAACAAACGTCTGGTGAGTAAGTAAATAAGGGGGGGTAAGTGAGTAAATCCAACTGCAAGTCCTACTTCCCATGCTGATGAGCTCTACAAAGGAAGTTCTTGAGAAACTACTGAGGACGGAAATAAAGAATGTAAACATTTTTCTTCCTTAAATTCAACCTAAGTAAGCGAGAACTGGCTGGGGTGTGCTCTGTGCCGGGCACCAGACTGGTAGTTGCTGGCGCACAGCTACAGGTGCATCCCAGGGTGCACATCAGAATGAGCTGACAGCAGCCGGAGGCCCAGCTCTCCCAGGACCCAGCAGCTCAGCAGGACGTTCATCCTAGGCAGGACTGTGAAAGTGGGAAGGAGGAGAGACCATGGAAAACTTAACAGAATGGTGATTTTCAAATGCACCTAAGTATCCTAACTAGCCATTAAGAGCTTATAGTACCATATAACCAATTATTTCCATCATATCATTTCTACAGAGAAATATATTCTAAAAAAATTCTAACAGGGAAGCTATATATATAGTTCTGGGAAGAGGTCCCCCATTCTTAACTTCTCTTCTCTCCTCTTTCTGGAGCGTTGCTCAGGCAGAAGTGAAGAAAAGACATAAAGGGCACCTCTGACAATGGGGGTCTCCTAAGAAGGAAAGATGGGGACAGGTGTGATATTCCTATATATGACATGGATCATTTGAGTATTTGAAGACAGGAATTGCTACTCCTTTAATGTTGAACCTCATTAAACCCAGATGCATCTTGGGCTGTATGCTGAATTCCACTTCAGTGGAATAGTAAAGATATTACTGTTACTACAACGGCTTGAATGCATGATCATAGAAAGTCATCAAATTATAGCGAATTCTGTTAAAAAACAGATCATTATTTTATTGGTTTCAAACAGCATCAAATTATGACCCCTCCAAAGACAGCTGATATACATAATGAAAATCGAACTAATTTTGGAATTGAGTATTTGCTTTTTTCCCCCAGTACCAAAAGTTAAAATAAATTGCACATATATTCATTTAACATAGATGTTATCAAAGACATAAACAGTGATTCTCTATAAACTGCAAGCTCCTTCATCTATTCATCAAATTAATCCATGGAACACAAATTATGTATCAAATACCACATTAGCCTTAGGAAAAATATTGGAGGGAGGGGAGAAGGGACACACAAAGGGAACACACCCTCAACTAGTCACATCAAGTAGCATTCTTTGAGTCTAGATGAATGACTAATGAGTGGAATAGGAAGGGAAGATAAATTCCAAGTACTATCCTATAATAAATTACAGACTTAGAGTAGAAGTTAAAAATAGATGCAGTAAGAGCCACTATTACTCAGAAATACACAGGTGCAAACAAAATGAGGAGAGTATCTGGTCACACCACAAGCATTCCTAAAAGACACCATAAATAGACCTATGAAGAACTAGCAGCATTAGACTGCTGGGGCAGCTCTGAACCACCTGAGACCTTCCCCTAAGCAGCCTACAGCACCTCCTCCTCTATGCCAGCTAGGACATTCTATTGTCCTAAGATGCAAGGGCATGGAAGAACTGTTCTACTTTTTGGTCATAGCTATCACAAACATGGCTATCACAGTCACAAATTGCTTAGAGCTCAGCTTTATGGGGAGAAAAATTATAAACGGAACCAGCTAGTGATTCTATTACTGCCTTCTTAGAGACAATCTTTCAGTTCTACATTATAAAGTGGTACAGTTATATGTCTCTCTATATTGTGAAGTGTGGTACAGCAGAAAGACTAAAGACTATATAGGCTTTGCAGTCAGACAGAGATAAGTTCAGATCTAAGGTCTGTCACCTTTCTTGCTGGTGGCCTTGGGAGAAGGGCAGTCTCCCTGAACCTCTCAATCTTTTCTTCTGAGGAATACGGTTGCCACCATGCCCCAGAGGGCTGTTGAGAGGTGGGAGATAACCCATACAAGCAACCAGCCCAGTCAATGGCCCCTATTTGACATGGCAGGCTGTCTACACCTCCTCTCACATGACATAGCCACATGCTGCCCACACATGGCACTCACAGTGTGCCAAAGGTAAGCTGCAGCCTGTCACTCAGCCTGTGTGTGCTTAATAAAAGCAAAGCTCTGCTCGCAGAAGCCTACACCAAACCTAAGGGGAAGGATTAACTTCGTACAAAACTATATGCTCCAAAGCCAAAAGAATATATACTGATATACTTGCCCAGGTAAGAGAGAACCTTTTCCATAGATTAGTGAAAATAAAGACAATTCGGGAGGAACAGCCTCCATCCTTGAAGGCAGAAACTGATTTTTGATGCCACAATCACTCTGTCAAAAACACTGAGAGAAACAGTCCCTGTCTCTGGGCCTGCGGTCAAAGCAGGTACACGACACTAAAATACAGCTCTGGAATCTGACAACTCTGGAGGTCTGCTCCTGCCTCTAGAGCAGTGAGGCGAGATGGAAAGGTTAAAATGATGACTCTATTTTTTGGGCACTTGGGTGGCTCAGTCGGTTAAGCGTCTGCCTCAGCTCAGGTCATGATCCCAGGGCTCTGGGACGGAATCCCAGATCTTTGCAAAGAAATCCAGTTTTTGCAAAGAAATACTTTCTCAGGGTGCCTGGGTGGCTCAGTGGGTTAAAGCCTCCGCCTTCAGCTCAGGTCATGATCTCAGGGTCCTGGGATCGAGTCCCACATCAGGCTCTCTGCTTAGCAGGGAGTCTGCTTCCTCCTCTCATTTAAACCATTTTTAAAAATTTTGTATCTCTAAGTAATCTTGACACCCCACGTGGGGCTCCAACTCAAGGCCCCAAGATCAAGGGTCACATGCTCTTTCTACTGAGCCCTATAAACTATTTTTAAGTACACAGTTCAGCAGTATTGAAGACAGTTGCATTGCTGGGCACCCATCACCACCATCCATCTCCAGGACTTTTTTCATCTTCTTCACTGAAACTCTGTAGCTATTAAACAGTAACTCCTCATTCTCCCTTTACCCCCAACCCCTGGCAACTACCATTCTACTTTATATCTCCATGAACGTGAATACTCTAGGTGCCTCACAATAAGTGGAATCATACAGTATTTGACTTTTTGTGTCTGGCTTATTTCACTAAGCATAATGTCCTCAAGGTTCGATTATGTCATAGCATGTGTCAAAATTTCCTTTCTCTTTAAGGCTGAAAAATGTTCCATTGCATGTGTACATTTCATCTGTCAATGGACATTTACGCTGCTCTCACACTTTGGCTATTGTGAATAATGCTGCTATTCAGATAGGGGTACAAATATCTGTTCGAGTTCCTGCTTTTATTTTGGGTACATACTCAGAAATGGAATTGCTGGGTCATATGGTATACCAGTGCTATTTTGAAATGTTTCTTAAGGAAACAGAAGAAACTAAATCATCTTAGTTGGTGAATTTTTTTTTTTAAGATTTTATTTACTTGACAGAGAGAAACATAGCAAGAGAGGGAACACAAGCAGAGGGAATGGAAGTGGGAGAAGCAGGCTTCCTGCCAAGCAGAGAGTCCGATGTGGGGCTCGATCCCACGACCCTGGGATCAGGACCTGAGCCGAAGGCAGACACTTAACGACTGAGCTACCCAGGCGCCCCTAGTTGGTGAATTCTTAAAAAAAGAAGGGGTGGGGAGGGGAGGGAAGGGAAAAAAGAGAAAAGAGAAGAAAAGAAAAGAAAAGAAAAGAAAAGAAAAGAAAAGAAAAGAAAAGAAAAGAGAAAAGAGAAGAAAAGAAAAGAATAGAATACTGAATGTAGGGGTGCCTGGGTGGCTCAGTGGGTTAAAGCCTCTGCCTTCAGCTTTAGGTGAAGAGCCCTTCATTGGGCTCTCTGCCTGCCTCTCTGCCTACTTGTGATCTCTGTCAAATAAATAAATAAAATCTTAAAAAAAAAAAAAAAAAGACGAAGAAGAAAGAAAAATACTGAATGTTTTGTTCCTGAACTTAGCTTAACATAAAACAAATTTTGTGAGATCTCTTTTAGAGGTTGGTTTGGTAGAAGAAAAAGCACAGCAATGATAATGAGGAGGATGACTTTGTATTAATGTCTAATATAACACTGTTGACCTCTCTGAGCATGAAGGAGACAGTGAGAGGAGAGTAGTCTAGACAATCTCTAATGTCTATAGATTCTGTGAGTGATAGGAATCTATGGAAAAACTTAGAGAATCACTATGTTCCTTCATCATTTTTATTTTCCTTTACTTCTGTTTGAATAACCAATTGTACTAAAGCTTAAAGAACTTTTTCTAGTTTGTTTTTTTTTTAAGATTTTATTTATTTATTTGATGCAGAGGGAGAGAGACAGTGAGAGAGGGAACACAAGCAGGGGGGAGAGGGAGAGGGAGAAGGAGGCTTCCGGCTGAGCAAGGAACCCAATGCAGGGCTCGATCCCAGGACCTGAGCCAAAGGTAGACACTTCACGACTGAGCCACGGAGGCGCCCCAAAGAACTGTTTCTAGTTAAAGAACTTAGTGTATTCTTGAAAAGCAAATTTCAAGGGCAAGGAGAACCCCTGAGCTAGAAAAAAACAATCACTGAGACTAATTTAATAAAATCATTGAGACTAACTTAATAGGCAATAATTTTCCCTAGTAGCACATTTATTTGATAATTGCCTTAGAATTTTCTAGAGTGCAGTATCTGTATACTCTAAGTCACTGAGGCTTAATTTAAGTCACTGTGGACTTGTGATTATTTTATAGTAGTTGATACAGCACTTGGTATCAATGCACACCACTGCGCTCAGTATCAACAGGGAATACCTGCCAGGAAAAGTCTGAAACAATAGTTCGGTCCGAACAACACTTCAGTTACTGAGCAACACACAGTCACCAAGGTCCCTAACCGACAAGGCACTCAGAATCAAAACGCAGACCTGGCTGCAAGGGAGACAACAACCCACTGCAAGCCCCAGCCATTCCTGGGCCTTTCCTAATGACCCACGGACATTATTACTGTCCTTCTCAGGAAGGATTTGCACCCTACTTCCCCCAGCTTCCCAGAACTCTATCTGCTTGAGTACCTACCATGAAGCAGGCTTTCTACTCTAGGGTCGAGAGGGGCAAGATACAGAGAGGGTTCCCCATGTGTTTCCCCAGTCAATATTTCAACTTCTTAAAGTAGCCTTTATGGAAAGCTTCCCTTGCTGGGTACAATTATCTCTATTAACCAATTCAATACCAACAATTCCGAGAATAGGGTGTGCTCATGTTCACATTACAGGAAAGCGGAGGAAGCTCAGAGAAGTGTCCTATCAGGAGGCACGCAAGTAGGAAGGAGCCCAGCCAGATTAAACTGGCCCCGAGTCGAGCGGTCCTTCCACGACACCGCGTGCCCACATTCTCACAAGTCTGTGCCAAACTGGGCCACCCCAAAGAAAACATCTGAAGTTCCTCCCTCAAAAAGCAGGCCCTAATGATTTAAAAATTAATTTATGGTTTTCCAGTCAAGCGTGAAGTGTACTGATCCTCTCATTTATTCTCTTACCTTTATTTCTGCGGATGGGCAGAACTTTGAAGTTCTAAGTAAGACCAAGTGGAGAGATCTCAGATCAGTCCTTTCATTAAGAAGAGCTTTTTGAGGATAGAAACACCCACATTACCACCACCTCCAACAGCAGCAGACAATGATTAGGTCCCTGTATTTTTATCCACCTCCAAGCTTACTCCTGGTCAGTCCACTGGAGGAAAAGGCATCCATTCAAGACATCACTGGGCTTTTTTAGAGACTTAGACGATGTGAATCTCTCCCCTCCAAATTCTAAGAGTGCATACAAATAGTGTTAATGAATATTTATTAGAGAATAGATTCAGATTCACAGATTCATTGTGTTTCCTATTTCCACATGTATTTTTCTATGGCACTGAGACATCTGGGGTGATCCTAGGTTGCACGTCACATTTATGATGATTTTATTGGACTTGGAGCATAATTTTATGATTTTAAATGACCATAGAGGTTTATAATTATTGTATCGTTGATTTTATGACATGTTATTGGTCCCATCCACGATTTATTTGATGCCAAGGCCTTGATCAGGAAGTTAACACCCAAATATGACATTGTTCCTGTGGGAAAATACCACTGGCTTTAAAACACCTGCTTTTTTATTAATGCAATGACATGAAAAGTGGGTACTCCTTGCTCAATGAAACCCTGATTAAGAAAAAAACACAACTGTAAATTCTTCTTGAGGAGAAAGAAGCATTATTTTGGATTTTTAAAAATTGATTATTTTTTATTAATCTCTACAACCAATGTGGGGCTCGAACTCACAACCCCAAGATCAAGAGTCGCATGCTCTTCCAGGTACCCTTGGATTTATTAAGGGAGATGCAGATGATAATGTGGAATAATTCCACTCCCTACATCACTGAATCTCAACTCTTGGCTACATGTCAGTATCACCTGGGGGCACTTAAAAGAGAGCTATGCTAGGCCTACCCCAGACCAAAGGAATCAGAATTTCTGGGAGTGGGCCCAGGGGCTGCATTTTTTTTAAAGCTCTCCAAGTGTTACACTATGAACCCAGGGTTCAGAACTGACTTATACCAGTAGTTCTTAAACTCAGTATATCAGAATTACCTAAAGGCCTTGTTAAAACACAGACCGTTGGACCCACCTGGGTATTTCTGATTCAGGAGGCCTGGGCTATGGTGGAAAAATCTGCATTTCTAACAACTTCCTAGGTGATGGTCATGGTCAAAAGGCCGCACTGAGAATCACTTCCTTGTATTTTCTCTAGTTGGACAATATTAATAGTTATTCTAAGTTCATTTCATGACAAAAATATTAGACCTCTCCTCGATAAGGTGAGATAGAAAATTTTAGAAAGGTTTTCAACAGTGCGGGCCAAAGAAAGGATTTTCTGCTTAACCATCAATTAGTTTATCAGAATGTACCATCCCTTGAGAATTTTAGTTACTAAAGTTAAACCGGGATAAAATCAGCCACAGTTCACTTCCACCATTAGCAAGCACCACTCATGTGATGGCTGGGCACACACCATGAGTAAGTCATTATTTCCTTCTTAGAGCAGTGAACAGACTATCAGACCAGCCTGCTCTGCACACAGGTAACTCTGCAATCAGAGGGGGACAGCTGAAGGAATAGTGAAACCCTGAGTGGGAACATTTCAGAAGGGGCTGGGGGAGCTTTACACAGGAGGGGAGCTTGGAGCTAGATATTCAAGGGGATCACCCGTTGCCAGTTTCCCAGTGCCCACAACAAAGTTCACAATACTTGTGAGTGCACTCCCTGCCCCACAAGGGTGCATCCGGACCTTGTCCCCAGGCATGATAGGTGTGATCAGGAACTACAGGCTAATTTTACTTCCAGGCTCAAGGCAGGTCCTGTGGTTTATCTACCTTTGTACTTCTTACAACAATTAGCCCAATGCTTCACACATAAGTGTGGCTGGATTCCTGGGAGTAAGTGATGAAAAAAACATAACATGGGGGCGGGGGGGGCGGGCGGCAACGCCTGGGTGGCTTGGTTGGTTAAGCACCTGACTCATGATTTCAGCTCAGGTCATGATCTCATGGGTCATGGAATCGAGTGCTGCATCAGGCTCCACTTTCAATGGGGAGTCTGCTTGAAATTCTCTCTCTCTCTCTGTCCCTCTCCCCACTTGCATGCTCTCCCTCTCTCTCTCTCTCTTTCTGAAATAAATGAATCTTCAAAAAAATGTAATGTGGAAGATAAACCTGGTGCAGTTCAGGGGTGCATTCAGGCACAGGGGAGCGAGTCCGATTCATTTTCAGGTTGAAAGTCCTGCTCCCTTCCAAGTTTAACACACCACAGACATTTGGGAAAGTATTCTTGACTAATCAAAAATATGGAAACACATTACGCTGGTATGGAGATGTTAAGGGCAAAAAGCAGCACTTTCCTCATGGTTTGCTTCTGTGAATTTGGAAAGAGTAAGAGAAGACTCTTTAGAGCCTAGCTCATTAATGTGGAGACTGAGGGGTGGCTTCTGCTGTGATGTGTCCTGCACTCTGGCTAGACACATAGGTGCTCAAGTAATGCTCTTCCAAAATGAAATAAACTAAGTCTAAATAAACTAAGTCTCAAAAACATGTTTTAAACTACTGGGACATAATTTGACATTCACCTGCAATATTCAGAGTGGGCAGGCAGTGAATTTCAAAATGTAGAATCAAGTAGGCATAGAATCCCTCTTACCCACCAGCCAGACCGAAGCACTATCAGAGCTTAGGTCTCTAAAGACCCCCAACAGAGGAAAGAGCCAGAAGAGTGTGTGCACACACCCACAAACACTTTTTTGTTGCTAGAAGAACTGAAATAAATGTAGAAGTTAAATGCTAAAAGCACCCTCTGGAGTGCTGATGTAGTAGGGGTTAATTGATGGTTATCATCCTCTCCCTGAAAAACGTAGTTTGTTGGGCTCAAACTTATAAGATCCCTTATTTCCTTCAAAACTAAAATGTATATAAATTTTACCTTTAAAGGGCAGTACAGAATCAAATGTCAAATGATCAAACATTAAGACAGCCCCCAAATTAAAATATGCTTGGGTTATTAGATTCTTGTTGGTGAATATTTCCCAATAAAAATACTGAATAATTATTAAGCTATAGTTATTCTGATCAAAATTGCCTTCATTTCTATCAATTAAGTAATAATGGATCGCCATGATTTAAATTGAACTCTCTTTTGAATGGATGACTTTTTAACCACTTCCTGTCGTGTGAAAATTACGAAGGCATCATCCTAAATTCTTCTAGAATACTTTGATACTTAGACATTAAATTATTTGCATATTAAGGGCATTGGAAACCTACAAAGAACTGAGATCATATTATAGCTCACTGAAGAGTGAAATGCCATTAATTCTAATTGTAATAGCACAGAACTGGAATTTATTTCACCATTTCTTTAAAAAGAGGGGAAAGGTGGCTGCTTCAACCAAGGATCAATACAAATAAGCTCATAAGAGGGAAATCTAAACTACTTAAGAGAGTAAGCTATTTAAACACATTTCAGAAGTATTTACATATAACTGATAATGATGAATATAAATCATTTTTCTATTCAATAAAAAGGTCTGATAGAACTGCTCTTTAACATCTTGTTTACTCAGGCTGCAGTACTTAATTGAAAGTAACATACATTTTTTAAAAATCTGCCCGTCCAGACATTTGACGAATTATCATTGATCTTCCCCTAACCTGCATCAATAAAGCCTCAATGTATTTAATTCTAACCATAACCTCAGGTCAAGAATTGAACAGCGCCAACCAAATTCAGAGAAACTGATGCTGCTTGTGTTTTCAGAGAGGATCCGATGTATTTGATGATGAAAAACACCCGACCACTTTCACTGGACATTATATGGTCCCTAGGTTGTTAGACACAAGAGAGAATGTCTGAGGCTCACACATCAATCGCACTAGCCCACAAGCACTTCTGAAAAACCAGGAAATATGTAAGTTTCCAAAGAACATGCAACCATACAGGAGAGCCACGACACACATCCAGAGGCACTGGGAGGAGCGGTGTCCTAACCGGAAGTCTGTGGACAGCTCCTGCACTGAGGTGTTTAGTAGGTAGGGACACCTGTGTGGCTCTCAGAGGAGGCCTGGGAAACAGGTTCTGTCAGGTAGCCAAGTAGGAAATGTTCTCTTCCACCCCAAATGCTGCTTTTCTAGACTTGAAAAACAAATCAACTGGAGGGGCAACCTGAGGAGGACTAACTGAGATTATAGGAGAACTTGGCAGGTCACCTGTGGCAGTTCAGCCCATTAGATGGCTTCTGATTTCTGCCCTCTCCCCTCTCCCCCAGGCTGGGATTCTAACAAGACAAGTCACTGAGGAAGACTAAGAAAAAATACGCTTCTTTGGGTGAATACCTACAGGCAGTCACAATATTTCAAAAACAATAATAAAAAACATGTAGAGTTACATATCACATTGGTCCTCTGAACTCCCAAATTTGTTCATGTTCACCCTTAACCTCCTACCACTGACAAAAATCTGAAATAAATCTTAAACTTGGTCCTTCCACTGAAGGCAGTTGGGGAATTCTCTCTAAAGTCTCTGAAGAAAAAAAAAAAATTGATGTTATCATTTTATTGCTTTGTGAAAAATACATCAAAATTTTAAACTATGGAGAGGTTGAGAACCCACTCAGGGATAACCCTCTCCCAAAAAGGATAACTCAGGATATACTCTGTTTAATTATACTCTGTTCAACCACCTAAAAAATTCAGGGGTTGCCTGGGTGACTCAGTCAGTTAAGAGTCTGCCTTTGGCTCAGATCCCGGAGTCCTAGGATCAAGCCCCACATCAGGCTCCCTGCTCAGCACGGGGTCTGCTTCTCCTCTGCCTCTCACCCCACTCGTGCTCTCTTTCTCAAATAAGTAAAGTCTTTTTTAAAAATTCAGTATTTACCTCTAGTAGTTTTTCTTAAACAATATAAAAAGTATCTATCTTTACCTGAGTGCAATCATTCCTAAAGGACCCTAACACTCTATAAGCCTCAGTCTATACACATTCAAAAGGAAAGAACCAAAATAACTCCTCGCTCACACTATCATGTTATTAGGACCTTTGAGAGAAAAGGTTACATGGGTTATGGGAATATGTAATGTAAGTAAAGTAAGCACTGAGATTCAATAAAAATGTAAAGACATTGACTATCAACTTATTCTCTTTGAGTGAAGTCAAAGTCAGGACATTCTATAGGCAAAACTCAGAAGTTTGAGTGATCTTGGCAAAACACATTCAGAATGAATCCTTCAACACCAATGTGGATATGACTAACACCAAAAAAGTGATCAAATTTCCTCAAGAAATAAAATGTATAATAAAGGTATATACCAAAGATCTGAAGGCCTGATGTTTTGCATTTAAAAAAAAAAAAAGGATTTTATTTACTTATTTCACAGAGAGAGCGAGAGAGGGAACACAAGCAGGGGAGTAGGAGAGGCTCCCCAAGGAGCAGGGAGCTGGACTCGGGGTTTGATCCCAGGACCGTGGAATAGTACCCTGAGCCAAAGGCAGACGCTTAATGACTGAGCCACCAACACACCCCTGGTGCTTTGCATTTTTAGGGGGGAAGAGAACTGGCCTCGTCTGATATCCAAGTGACCACTGCATTTTGTCCCAAAAAGATTTACTCAGATTTGGTATAGTAAATAGCATATTTCTTAGAAAACCAATGATTTTAAAGAAGGGTAAATCTATTTTCCTCTTGTAGACCATGGCTAACCACAGTATGGCACAATTTTGGAGAAATCAGACCTCACCCAGTTACAAAAATAGCAAAAAAGGCTCTTACTGTTGGCAGAAAAGTGGCTAACATCTTTATTGATACTACAAGAACAGAGTTTTAAACTTTTCAACTATGCATTTTAAAAAATTAGCTCTTTCAGATAAGGCTGAAAGGGAAAATTAAATTGTGTTTTATAAAAGAGAAAGTAACTACAATCATTCTTTGGAGGAAAAAAGAGGAGGAGGATAAAAAGGAGTGGGGGACACATCGGGCCGAATGCAGAATATGTGGCCTGTCTCAGCAGTTTGAACAGTCTGGGCCTCAGTTCCCCAATCTCTGAAATAAGGAGAGCATTGCCTTCCTCACCCTAGAAGGGGTTCTAAAAATTAAGTAAGGATTATAAAAGGATTCAGTAATCTTTAATTGTTATTACTGGTGTTTTGTAAGGAATTTGTTTTACTCCAAAAGAGGCTAAGTATCAATATGAACAAAAGGACATTATTCTCTTCAGTATAAATCCCAGATCAACCAAGGCTCTCTTTGATTTGGTGACTTTTCCTGATTGACTTAGTTAAATCCTCGGTGCCCCAAGGATCCCCAGCCCCGCGTATTCACTTCTTGGGTGACCCTTTCCCACTGAGTGTGGGCTGGACTAGTATCTCTGGTCTCACACACGAAATAAGACGATGCACAACTCACGGACTAGGTGGTGCAAAGCACTGTGGTGTCAGGCTCTCCTGGATTATTCACTTAGGGGAGCCCGGGGCCATGCTGGGAGCAGACCTACGGAGAGGCCGCTATTGTGAAGGCCTGAAAGCTCTAGCCACAGCCACCGAGAAAAGAGGCCTTTCTATGACCAGATAAGTGAGCTTGATAGCAGATCTTGACAGCAACCTCATGAAAGATGCTGAGCTAGAACAACCCAGCTCAACTGCTGCCATATTCCTGACCCTCAGAAAACGTGAGAGATAATGAACGTTCACTGCTTTATTTTTTTTTTCTTTGAACATTCACTGCTTTAAATTGCTAAGTTTTAGGGGGTAATTTGTTTTGTTTTTTTAGTAGGCTCTATGTCCGGCATGGAGGCCCATGTGGGGCTTGAACTCACAACCCTGAGATCAAGACCTGAGGGGAAATCAGGAGTCAGACGTTTAACTGACTGAGCCACCCAGGCAGCCCAGTTTTGGGATAATTTGTATGCAGCAATAGATTACTAATACAGAGCATTTGACAGCATCTTGTTTTGCAATTAACATTTATTTTAAGATCAGTCATCTCTTTGGGTATGAATTATCTCACCCATTGGTAAATTCTGTCATTTTTGCACTTGTCTATAGTCTCACAACAATTTCATATGCTGTCTGCATAAACTGATCATCTCTGATTTACTACATAAAAACACACCTTAACTTGCTTCTTATATCCTTGTATCCACCTACTATCTTGCAATAGGAGGATAGTCATTTGTGTGTGTGTGTGTGTGTGTGTGTGTGTGTGTGTGTGTGTGTGTTTCTTCCACGATTTCTAGCAGATTTTTAATGTAATTTGAGTTGGAGAAAGCAATATCTACAGAGAAAATTGTATTTTCGAATAATCACACTGAATCCAGTAATACTAAGATTAACCCACCCTTATTATTATTTTTTTAAAAGACTGATTTGGAAAACCTATTCTGGTTCCACCAAATCTAAAGCTCTGCTTTCCAAAACTCATTTTGTGGCCCCGAGCAACTGCTCTTTGCAGCGCATCTCACGCTTTAAAGGGCCTTTGTACCTAAAAAAGCCCATGAAGGTTTCACTCCACTTAGGCCAAAGATTCAGTACAAAGACTGCAAAACCCCTTCCCAAAAGAGTAAAATCTTTGAACTGCTATTTCTCCCCACCCTCGGTTTGAAAATAAAGATGAGGAAAAGAAATAAAAGCAAATTATTAAGGATACCTTATTATGGCTCTAATTTTTAAAAGTTGAAAAGTATTTAATGAGCAGCTAATTTCACTTTTCAAGGCATTCAAGATGCATCAGTGGAATAAAAAACAAGCAAAGCCACGATCTCGTGGGACTTCAAACCTGTAAAGTTCAAAAGATCAGTCCAGAAGATAGAGTTGGCTATTTTTATGGAACTGGTGACCATTAGATCCTTCACAAATGAGGAAAACCAAATGAAATCCTGAATTCTCAGACTCCTGTATGCCACTCTGTTATGTCTTAGCACCGATGATCTGATTTACATTCTCCAAGACATGCACTTTACCTCACCATTATAGTGATTCCTAATGGGCTATTTCATGTCACTAAGTTTTAGAACAAAAAGATACATTTTTAAAATGCTAATCCGGGGCACCTGGGTGGCTCAGTCGGTTAAAGCCTCTGCCTTC
Organism: Procyon lotor; assembly: GCA_028646535.1. Classification (NCBI taxonomy): domain Eukaryota; kingdom Metazoa; phylum Chordata; class Mammalia; order Carnivora; family Procyonidae; genus Procyon; species Procyon lotor. Next base: position 115,877,804 of record CM053603.1, read on the forward strand.
GGCTCAGGTCATGATCTCGGGGTCCTGGGATCGAGCCCCGCATCAGGCTCTGCGGGGAGCCCGCTTCCCCCCCCCCTTCCTGCCTCTCTGCCTACTTGTGATCTCTCTCTCTCTCTCTGTCAAATAAATAAGTCTTAAAAGAAAAAAAGATTTAAAATGCTAATCCAACTATTCTACTAGTTTTTTGTTTTCCAGTTTTCTTGAGTGTTGTGTTGTTTTTGTTTGTTTTTGGTTTTTGTATGTTTTGTTTTGTTTCGTAAAGATCCCTTAGGTAACTGGCAGTTCCCATGTAGTTGGGCCTTAATGAGTACTGCACGCAGGACCCAGAAGCAGAATCCATATGGCCTTCAATTTCCTCAACTTAAATATAAGAAAGTGTAACAGTAACCAAGACACTTTTCAAAATATTTAAAAGTACTACTTTTCACCACTGAATTTTCTTGCCAAGTACACACTATGGTTTTAAAATTATCCGCCTTATATCAGATGTTGATTTATAGGCAGAACTCAAGCTCTTATTTAAAAAAAATATTTGCGAGACATATGAGAATCCTATTTTCTTAGAAAACAGTTTAAAACCTCATCTGTAGCTGGCCCAGTGTTTAATTGGAGAAGGTATAATTGGGACTGATGAGGAACTATGTTCCTCCGGTATGAAAATAGGGCTTGTTTTTTTCCTAATGAACAATGTATAATGAAATAGTATACACATAAAATTATAAGATTGTTACATACTCCATATATGTACAGTCTAAATTTACAAAAGGATTTCAGATGGTTTCATATAATAGAAACATACTATATAAAATTAAAAGTATAAGGATGCATCTTGGCAAAAAAGAAATTAAAAGTATAAGGTATTTTATAGTAGAGAAAATAATTATTCCAGGAAACTATCTAGACTAAGGATAGCTGCTGCAACTGAGACATAACTTTAATTTTGGGCTTCCAAACAGCTATCATCATCATTAGATAAGGGACATACGAGTTTATCCAGTTTATCAAGAGGACTTTCCCCTCTCACTCACAGACAAGCCTTAGGGTAGGAGATACTAGACATAATGGAGAGAGTCTTCAACAATATTTTATAGAAGCTGAAGAATTTTCACGTGGTAGAGACTGCAAACCAGCAACCCATGGGACAGGTTCAACCCACAAGTTATCTTCTTTGACTCTGACAGTTCCTACAAAAATTTTTGAATTGTTGCCAATATTTAACATAAGAACTCTGACTTCCAGCTTCTTCTGAAAAATCATATTTGAGAGCACTGGCCTTTCATTTCCACACGGTGGCAGTTGGCTGATTTAAGAGCTACCTCTTCTGTAAGTCACAGAAGCCCCCCGCCCCCCTTGCCACATCGTCTAGCATCTGCAGGTATTCGAGTGTGGACTCCTGTAAATATATAGTGGTTTCTTACAAAAGCCTTACTACAAAACTTCGATGTATGATATGAAATCAGCAATCTTCAAAGAAGAGTCTTCAGGAAGCAGAAGCAATGGAGCGCGGGGCACAGAACAGAGCTCAGAGGGGAGCCTCCTCTCTCTGGGCATGAAAACCATCCAGGAGACTCTTTGAATAACACAGAAGGCAAAGTCCAAGGACTTTAGGTTTGCCCCCATGAGTCTTTGACCACAGATTAAGAAATCACTGAGAGAATAACATATATTATTTGAAGTAATATCCTGTTTTATTTCAAGATTTTATTTATTTACTCATGAGACACACAGAAAGAGAGGGAGGCAGAGGGAGAAGTAGGCTCCTCACAGAGCAGGGAGCCTGATGTGGGGCTCGATCCCGGGACCCTGGGATCATGACCTAAGCTGAAGGCAGACGCTTAACTAACTGAGCCACCCAGGTGGCCCTAATATCCTGTTTTAGAACAAGACTCATTCAGGCAGGACTGATGCTGTGCAAGTGTGTATTAAATAATGGTTTATGTCCCCTCTGACGTGCAAGGTGTCCATTCTAACTAGCTGAAAATATTCTGGAAGATCACCCCTGTGTTTATGGAAACTCACCATATGCAACAGATAAAAGGAGGGATGCTCTGCTTGAAGAAGGGGCAGGAGAGCGAATGTGTAAAAACGTGTTGCTGATGAATGAGTGGATCCCATGTCATCAGACCCATCACTCTTAAGAGTTAGTTGACTCTGATGGCTCTGCCAAGAACTGGAGAGCAATCATTGGCCAAGGAGCTCCCTAGAAAGTTCCCGAAGGGCAAACATTCTGTGCTATTGATTATAGAAAAATCCATAGATTTAGTTAGTCTGGCATGCAGTAGGCAAAGCAAACATTTGTTACTAAAGTGAAAGTGACAGGCCATTCCACAGGAAGTAGATTTAGAAGTAGCAAAGGCAGGATCTTAATTTTCCTCGAGGAAGAGCTTTGGATCTGCTGGTATGCCTGAAAGAGGAAAAGATTCAAGGCCCAGAATTATATACTATAGGACAGATAACTTTCAAACTGTTGTTTAAAGCAGCAAATCCCTTTTCTGAACCAAATTCTAAGTGGAACTCCAATACACAAAACTGCAATGAATACAGCTGTTTTCTGAATGAAAGGTGTGGCTGAGAAGCCAGGATCTCCCATAGACATATGTCCACTTCTTCCTTCCCATGAATTTGGCATCTCCTCAGAACCCTAAGGCTTTGTGGAACATACTGTTAAACACTGGGGAAGAAAAGGTAGGACTTTGGCCTGGAAGTATTTTTTAAATATTTATTTACTTATTTTAGAGAGAGCACACAAGCAGGGGGAGGTAGAAGGAGAGAGAGAGGGAGAGAGTCTTAAGCAGGCTCAACTCCCTGCTGAGCATAGAGCCTGATGTGAGGCTAGGTCTCACCCTGCTGAGATCATGACCTAAGCTGAAATCAAGAGTCAGATGCTTAAGACTGAGCTACCCAGGCACCCCAGGCCTGGAAATTTTTAAGGCAGATATTATTAACATCTTGTCCATAACAGTGAACTAAAGTCACAAATTTTCAATATCAAAATTAAAATTATTGTTTTGAAATCATTGAAACAGACATGCACAGCAAACCATTAATACAAAAATCAATGAGCCAACTCTTCTCTGGCAAATCTCCTAAGATATATAAAGAACTGTATTAGAACCAACCACCTGTTCTCAGTCTTTTATAGCCTTTAAAACAAAATGTCAGTTTCACTTACCTACTTGATAGACCTAAATCCCTCACTTCTTTATTTCAAATAATTGAATAAACAGCACCTTTGTTATCTCAAATCTTTTGTGAATAAAAAAATAGATGAATGTAAAATTTTTAAAAATATTAAGGGGCAAAAGAATTAGAAGTATTCGTTGACTAGTATTTTATTCTTTATTCCTCAAAACAGAGACTAAATCCTACATTTTAAAATATCTGAGCTTAAAACTTAGTTTCTAAAGATCCTTAATTCTATCACCATTAGCAGTGACACAACTCAGAGCTTTCAAAAGCTTATTTTACAAATACAGTGTCCATGATTTGAAGACATCACTATTCATATAAAGAGAGGGGGAAGGAGTACAGCAAGATCCAGGAGCAAGGCCAGATTATGCATCCACAAAATTTTTTTCTATCCTTCAATGGTATTTTGGGGGAAAAAAAGATGTTTCCCCTTTACAAAGAATAAATACAATTGCACTCGGCAGGGGGGGTGGGGGGAGTAGCCCAAACTTTCAACACCGGGAAATTCCTTCCCAAATTTTCAACTCTTCATAAAAGCCAGCAATGTTTGACACCACCCCCAACCGCTCACAAGAGTGTGTGTGTGTATCTGTCTGTCTATCTACTGCACTTTCCCAGTAAGTGTATGCCACAGAACCCATACATTCCAACACATTGAGCAAGCGCACACACGCCTCCCTGTCTTCCCCAGACTCAGCCAGCGAGGAGGCACTGTACTGGAGGCAGGCCTGCACACCAGGCACCTTCCAGTCCTGCCTGGCCATCCCCACGGAAATGCAAAGGGGAAGGAGAATGAGAGAAAGAGAGAGAGAGAGGAAGTGGCCAGGACAGGGCCACATAGAAGGAAATGCAAAGCCTTTTGTGGGGCAGGCGAGCCACATACTCCTAGAGTTTTTAAACGTCAAAGAATAAACTGTGTGAGATTTTCAGTCCTGCTGGCACCACTGGAGTCACTTACTGTCTTCTATGCACTATCGGTGAGCACCAGTCTTTCCCCTGTGCTCCAGAATTAGAGAAAGTGCGCACTGTGGGGCATGGTTCACTCAGTCACCTATGCTCCTATGGCCGCCTGTCTCCTGGCCCCCTTCCTCTCCTCTCTCCCTCCAACTAACTAACTTTCTTTCTTTCTTTCTTTCTTTCTTTCTTTCTTTCTTTCTTTCTTTTTCTTTCTTTCATCTCTTTCAATCCCTTCTTCCTTCTCTTTGAAGAGGATAAACTCCATTTTTTTTTAGTGTTAAACTATTGAATCATCTGTGACTCTCTCAAAGATGCACAAATATTTTACTTCAAAATCTTACCCATACAATGAAGAAAAACATCCATTTTTCATTATGCATTGTTAAAATCACAACGATCAGTAAGGGACTCAAGTAAAAGGTTATATATAATACAGTTATAGCCTATCCTCACATGAGCTTTTTCAAAATATATTTTATTTTGTGAATTTTGAAGTTTGAAGTTAACCTGTCTGCAGAATCACCATTTGGTTACATATTTTTTGCTTTACTTTTTGAAGAGTAAGAGTAAAGAGAAGATGTAGCAAGATAATAAAAATGTCTTCTCTGATAACATTTTAAGCTCTATTAGAGGTTCTTGGTGGAGAAAAGTTATTATATTTTTAATCATAATAAAGCTCATAAGATTATGTTTTTATCAAAAAAGCACTTCTAGAAGCAAAACACTTGTATATCTCATATTTCGTTGATAGTATAATTGTATCTTACATCTTGTTTACTTAAAAAGGTCACAATGTACTATACAATGTTTAAGTATTGTATCAAAAAGAACATATAGCTCTTTTTACTCCCTGTGCTTTCACTGGCATTTTCATGTGTCAGAAAGGTTTAAACTTTTCTAATGTTAGTAAGATGAATCATTTTATGAAAAGCAATGTGTGAGAATCCCATATTTTCCTTCTCTAGACCATACCCATTTTTTTATATACAGATGAAAATGAAACCATGCCAAATTTTCTAGGTCCTAAAACATTCTAGGTCCTAAACAAGAAAGCCGGAGTCTTTTTTTTCAGGATTTAAAAAATATGTATCTGGGCCAAAGGCATGAAATAGACCTTCTCCCCACACTGGATACACATTATGTTTTTTTACACTTAATTTTCAGCCACAATGACTTTTAAAAACATCTCTCTTTCATAATTACTAATGCCTCTACAATAGAAGGACTACTTCAAAAAGTGCCCAATTATGACTAACACTTAAAACTGTTTTACAATTATATCATATCAAAAATAACCAAACTTCAGCCCCTTATCTTCCTCAGCATGTCTGTTGTATACATGTAAATTTTATTTCTCATTCTGAGTTGGGAAAAACATACAAAATTACTCTCTAGCCTATGTAAACATTATCACAACTCCTGCTTAACTGGTAGGGTGCTGTTAAGAGCAAAGGTGTAACAGGACCACTGTTTCTTTGAAGGTTTGGTCAGGTGGAAGGAGGGGTTGCTTTTGAGCCTCAAGCTTTACAGCCCTATCTGGAATAGGGATGAAGTACAGGTCTCTCCCGGCTGTTGTGAAGATAAAATAAGACACACAGAAGGCCTAGGGCAGCCCCTAGCACAGGAATTGCTTTCTAAGTATTAGTTACCTTCCTTCCCCATCTTCAGAGTCGAAATTCCACAGATCGTATAATACTCTACTCCAGACAATCCTAACTTAAAGAAATGAAATGTGTGGGGAGTCGGGAATAATCTTTTCACCTATTATTTTCTTGATAGCGCCTTCCTCCCCCCCCCCCCCACCATATACACAGGATAGTACCCAAAAGTTAAAGGAAACAAGAGGATAAATGCAGGAGAAGTTTACAATTAAGGGAAAATGAATGGCACTTCACACACTTACTTATTTAGTATATGTTTTTGAGTGATTAAGGCCTCTGAAAACTTCAGGGGTGCCATCCTACTAATACTCATTCCATCCCCAAAGGAGAGGCCAAAGGCCATATTCTGTACAGCAAGTGAAGCAGAGAGACACCACATCTAGAGAAAGACCTGGCAGCCACCAGGAAAAGAAACCAAAACACAGTCCTGACCTCCAGCAATGGGTTGGTTAAAACCCAGGAAGAATCCACCCAAGTGATTCCTTGAGCTAGACTTTCCTTTACCACAAGGCTTACAGTCTTGACCAGAGCTACAGCTCACTGCCTAATGCGTGTGGCGCAAGATGTCGAGAGAGACGTCTTTCTTGGCAGTGTTCTATTTCATAGCACAAGGAATGCTACCACTGAGAAAAGCAACAAACTCCAACCCCACTTCTGTCTATGGGCGAGCATGGTGCTGGAAGGAGGTAATGCTGCTGGTAACATTTAAATTGCCCCTGTTTGTTTCTAATTATTTTTGTTTCTAAAAAACTGTAACAAAGTACAGATCACTCAGATTGATGTAAGAGTAAAACTGCAAAGGGTCATTCACAAACAAATCTATTTTCATATATTTCCATCACTCTTGAGAGCTACCCTTTCAGCCTTACAATGCTTTTGACTGACTTCTTTAATTTAAAAAAGAGGGGAAAAAAGTCTCAGCATGCTGGACTGAGGATCAGAAGACCCAGGCTCTAGCCACAGCTTCACTATTTAATAGCCACGTGGCCTTAGGCAAATCTCTCTGAAACGAAGTTTCCTCATCAGAAAAAAAAAAGGAGAGGAAACTACTTGTCCTATCTTCTTCACATAATTATTTGGAATAAATGAAATAATGTATTGAAGAGGCTGGGCCATCAACAGTACTATATGAATATACAATGCAGGCACCTAAAAATACATGTATCTCCCCAAGAGAATGCTACTCGTATTATTTACACATCAACACATGGAATCATGAAACAACCTTTCTGATCACAATTAAAACAAAAATTAAAAATCCAAGCTTCCCCATGAGTAAAATTCTCACACACTGGCACATATTAATTATACCATAATGAGAAAAGCTGAAAATATTCTCATTGCAATGGTCCCAAAATATTTTCCTGGTCATTAGGTACAACAATTCTTATGACACAGGTAAATATCAAAAAGTCTAAAATATGCATCAGAACTCTTAATTTTCATTTATTGGACTCATTAAAACACCTATTTTATGAAATATTCTTGATAGTACACAGAATGGGAAAATTCTAAATAATGTTTACATTTAAAGAATAAAATACAGAATAGATAAATAATAAGGAAATCTGGGAACAAATGAACAAAATATATCCCAAAAATGCAATCCTTTTACATAGTGAGAAAGAGAGGCTTGGGAAGGAGACATATATCTATTCAATGATGGACACTGGGTTAGCTTTTAGATTTGATTGTCTGCTATTAATGCAAAAGCATCCATTTTCTCTGGTCTACTTAATCTTTACATTAATATGCCATCAAACTCTAAACCAAATTAAATAATTATCATATCCTCCCTTGTCTTTGGAAACCAAAGCAACAGAACCTGAATTCTTCTATAAAGGAAAATAATTTTCTTCATATTTTATGGAAAGACCAAAGTACATGATCAAAACAGGAAAAGAAAAACCTTAAAAATAATGCTCTGAGCACTCTGCAATTTTGCTGCCCAAAATAGAACCCATACAGTCCATGCCACCAAATGAAAATTACAAGTTTGTAAGCATGAAGTCAAATTATAAAGTAAAAGATTTTTAAAAATATTTTAATGATGATAAATGGAAGGAAAGACTGTTATCTTTACCGGTAGGTGTTTGTTGTTTATTTGTTATTACATTTTCTTCAACGATAGTGTTCTGATTGACTACCCAAACTGACTGGACTTGAATTTCAGTATAAAAAGGATAAACGTTGACTAATAAATTACTTGGGCATGCTTTGTTAAACAGAACTATCCCATACTTCAAATTAAGAAGTTAATCATAACTTCTGAGAGATTATGCTTTTGACTAAAAATTTCAGAAAACTGGTCTAAAAAACTGGCTTAGCCAAGCCATACTACTCTCCTCTTCAACACCAAAAAGAGCGTGAAGACACTTTGATGGCATGTAAGTGGAATTTTTAAAAATATATTTTGAAACTTCTTTTTAAGAGTCTCCAAAGAAACCAGTTCAGTATTTAGGTTTCTGATGAAATTGATTCTGTCAGAGTACTTCTGTTGCACAAAATAATATACTGTCTTCCACGGTATAGAATTTCTAAATGAAAATGCATATTCAAATCTTGAATTTTCTAACATTTATAAAAATGGCTTATCCATCATCAGAGCCTTCACAGAGTCACTGAGCTAACTCTGTGAGTGAGAGGGGCTATCCAAGCAAAAGGCAGGAGAGCAGACTGCGCATTGCATTGTCCCGCAGCACACTCAGTGCAGAAGCCTCTAGAGGTGCCTGTGCCCCCGGCTTCCAAAAGGTTAACCACCTACACGAGTTATGTATCACTCAAAGCAAATACTGCTTCCCTTTGTCACAAGGTTCAAACACCTACCAATTTTCATTTGCCCTGTCAGATTCTAAAATCCAGAGCAAATGTTGCTCAATTAAAGATTTCCTCCTTTTCCCTCTTGATACCATCGGTCTGAAAGTACTGTCCCCCACAAAGCACACATACACACAGACACCCATGTGCACACACCCCACTGAATCAGAGATGACACACTTAGCTCAAATAATATCCTCTCACAACTCTGACCAATTGCTCATCTACTTTTGAGAATTTCATTAGAAGACTTGGAAGAGTGATTCAGCAATAGACAGCAAGTATTTAGAAAGTTGAGAAGTATCAGATATGTGTAAAAAGTTCCTGTAGAAATCTGATTTTCATTGTTTTGACTTTTAATAAATGTGCCCAAGATACTATCCTTTTATGCACTTTCAACCTCATTTACATCCCCCCAGCTGAAAAACTGGAGCAACCTCCATAAAACAAAAACATCTACTCAAAATAGTTAGATGTAAATTTTGATATGCAATTAGTTCTAAGTCATCTAATGTCCTTTAAAAAATTCTTCTTAAAGAAAATACACTATATCACCATGTATAAAAGGTATTATACAAATACTACTAATCTTCTCTCATCTTTATGTAATCTTAGGTTAAAATAATAAAAAACAAAACTCTGAGACCATCCTTTACTGGTCATCTTATATCCAGCCATAATTACAAGGAAACATTATTTTAAAAAAACACCATTTGACAAATGTATTAAACATCACCAAACCTTCTTTTAGAATTAGTGGTTAGATGTAGTCATTTAATACTTTCATAAATTGCTACAGTACAAATTTAAAACTGCGATGAATTTGACCAATTGGAAAATCAAGCAGCACATAAAAAGTATTTTGATTTGTAGCTTTCAATGGTTTTTAATATTTAGCTAAATGACATAAAACATCAAATGACCAGTCTTTTAATGTTGGTAAGCTAGAACTTTAAACCTACATTATCACCTGAATTATCAAGTAGTTTTTTTCTTTATTACTTCTATTTCAATTCTAATTCTTATCTCTTAAAGGTCACAAAAATGTGTAATTCTTTATGGCACTGCCTAGAACCATATGAAAAAATTATTAGCTTTTTTTAAAAATGGGAAACTAAATGTCTAACTCAAAGTCAAAATATAAGTTACCTTACAGTTTGACATGTATGTTATATTAATATATGTTATATCCACACATAATCTATATAATTAAATTCAGGAATTAATTTTTAATTCAACAAATTCTTTAAATAGAAGGCTATCATATGATTTTAACCTTAAAATGTTTTTTCTGTTGCTACAAAATTAAAAATTGATGCAGCAAAGCTTTTGTTGCAGGGAGGGCTTGAGGTTGGGTGATTTTTTTTTTTTTTTTTGGTATTTAATTCAACTATACACAATGTAGTACATACAAGCAAAATACAATTGAGATACTGTTTTCTTTAACATTCCTATAGGAGACCGAATTCATTTGCATTGGAGAGAACACAATTACTGATTTTTAACTCATGAAAGACAAATTCATAGCTTTTTCCTACACTACCTCATAGTATTCACACCATCTCAGTGAAAGCATGTCTAGCACCACTTGCTTACTTCCTAGCAGTGGCTAGAAATTGCATTTTTCAAAGTTTTGTTTCTCACAGAATCATTCAACTTGAGTTACAAAGCACATTCAGGTTAGTGTATGTCTTAGCCCAGAACAATTTATGTGATGTGTGCGCATGTGTGCATTCTGTCAAGGAAGTTTCCACAACTTTTAACAGAATTTTAAAGTCACTACCAGGTTCTTCCTCTTTAAGCAATCTCTGATTTATATATAGTACCAAGAAATATGAATAGAGAAAAACGATCCAAAGATTTTTTATTCAACAAAGCCTGAAACCAACTCAGCAAGTAAGAAAAATAGATGGGTTTGTCTATGGTTTGTATTACAATAATTTGCATCTAATAAGAATGAAACACATGTGGCAAAAAGGAAAGAGTTTTCTGCTTCTGATGACCCTGAGAAAATAAGGGTTATCTAGTCTGTCTACTATAATAGCGTCTAATATAATAGTAAAATGATGCTAGAATGATACTTAACGAAAGACCCAATTGGTAAGCAAATGGCATGCCAATAACTTCACGACTTAAGATAAAAACATCTCCTCCCAAAGTATCATTAGCTTAAAAAAATCTATTTGGAATGTAGATACTAAAGTTCATTCTTGAGAACAGAAAGAAATCAGAACAATATAAAGAAAATGAGCACTCAATTGTTGAATGATTTTTTAAGTAAGCAAGCAATGAGGATGAATTGTTTTCTCCATATTTTCACTTCAACTAACACAAAAACCACATATAGAACTGACTTAACGCTGACAAATTTACTTCTAACTTGTTAGATTTCATGGAAATGCAACAAAGGAACACCAAAATAGTCACCATAGAACATAAAAGCTTTGGTTTCAAATGTCACAGTACCCTGCTTTTTGAAAGCCAGCACCGTGGTAGTGCCCTGTACATGAGAACATACAGCTGCTTCACCCCAGGGTCTGAGCTTAGTACACAACGCCAGTCATTAGCCATCTCTTCCTTAGCCTGCAGTACAAGTAACTAATTCCTGCATTTTAAACCAATAAAGGAAAGGGGAAAAAAAGAGTAAAACCATCCAATCAGAAATGATGCAACCCTCTACAGCAGCAGCTTATGCATACATTTGGTATGTCAGACGTCTTCAGTGTAGTGAATCATACACAGCGCATTTTAATCTACCTCCTAGGTATTTCACATCGCCCACATGTTCAAAGAAATCATGTACTAATAGGGCTGTATAAGTCCTAGTTTGCTCTTTATTTAATTAATACTAAAAATTTGGGACATGCTTTTAATTCTGAACTCTTACATAAACACAGCAAAATTACTTAAATGACACTCTGGCTAACAGCAAATAACCTCTTCATTTTGAAAGAAAAAGTTTAGAAGACCTTTATTTGTGAGAAGTCTCAGAATAAGTTAATACCTTTAGATACATTAGTATTTCACTTACACTGCAACATGAAATAATGTACTTTGCAACATGAAATGAGACACGAACTAAAGTTAAAATTCTAGTGATTTTTATTAATTATAACCCAAAAAAGGACTCAAAACAGCTATACAGCCCATAGAATTAGGCATTTATAGAATAAAAGCCTATGAAATGTTTTAGGTGGTTCTCTCAAGCCTTGCTCAATATATTCATCAAATTTTCAAGTGTTGTAAGATGAGTAATTTAAACTTACAGTAAGTACTTAATATATCAGAAAGTTTCAACTTGGATTTCTCAGGCAAAAAAAAAATTATAGAAAAGTATACAAATTAAAACACTTAAATGAAAAAGTTACACATTACATCTGTTCCTAGAGAGAAGAACTAGCTTAATATTACACATGAAGCTACAAATCATAACTTTTGCCTTTTTTAAAAGGCATTAGCTTTGTGATACGTCACATAATCATTTGCAAACAAAAGATAATTCTGTTGCTCAGTTAAAATAAAAGTATCTGAAAATGCACCCACAATTTTTAAAACCACTTAAACAAAACATCTAAGTATTTATAAAATTAGTAAGTTTGTTTTAAAATCTATTCGATCCTGGTAAAAATCAAGCGGTTACACTGTTGAGTATCACAAAAAGGTGGTAAATCAAAGACTTAAGAGTTTTCAATCCAGCTACTTAATGACTAATGGTGAAGAACTGTATGTGAATGGGATATAAACTAAGTTACGACACACGGGAGGGGAAAAAAAAATCTAGAATGAGTAATAAAGGGCCCCAATGTAAAGTCCACAATAAACTTTAAACAAAGATGTTCTCCCTCATTCTCTTCTCACAGATATTTCCCATGCAGGCAAATCACTGTGGAGAAATCCAACTTCCACAAAGCTCTTTACTCCTTCATTAACAACAGTGCACTTAAATATAACCATAGATTTCACAAAGATACTTGTTCAACCTCAAACATACCTTAAAAGCAACAACAACAAAACGCTCAGAAGCAATAGTCAATAGTCTCAATGACTAAAAAAGTCTGGCTTTTTAACTGCCACCCAATCCAAACAACTTACTTCTTTTAGAGTGCTATGCAAAATATTGACCCCTTACTGAATCATTTTATTATTCAACGTTAAGCTATCTAAAAAAGAAAACTAATTAATCGTGAAGTTTAGTTAAGCAATTTAGCTGACAAAGTAAATATTTACTCTTAACATCTCACAGGAAGTCTTGACAAGCATTTGTTGCCACTGTGCTGGGGGTAGGGGTGGGAGGCAAGTTTTGATAAACAAGTTTAACGGTCCCAGCGAATTTCACACAGCTAGGGTTCGCCACCCCTCACCCCCAATAAGGCACCAGAAATTTTCCAAGTATAGTAAACACCTTATATAATGAAAGTAAAAAATGTAACTTTCTAAACCGTGTTATCTCCACTAACAAAACAAACAAAAGCCTTTTTTAAAACTATAAAAGCACATTTTAAAAAACGGTGTATTTTTGTATTTATACGTAAGCCCTATCACAAAATAACTAAGCAAAAGATATTTACCTGAGCTTTTTAGAGACTGAGTAATCAACTTCCATGATTTTCCCATGCAATTCCACTTTACCTTTAAAACAGAAATTAAAGCACTCAGAACCTTCCTTAGATCAAACCGGCGGGGGTCTAGGAGGGGCACGCACAGAACTCCACGCTCGGGCTCCGCCTTCGGGCGCCCTCAAGGGGTCTCCTGCCCGGCTCGAGCAGGGCGAACTTGGTTCCCAGTGGGAAGCAAGGTGGGCGCCCCGAGTCTTGGGGCGAGGTGAGAGGGGCGCGAGCCCGGATCCGACCCCAGGTAGAGCTGTGGGTGGCATTACCGGAAAAACAAATTTAATAAAGAGCGGCGCCAATTTGAAAGGATGAGCTCATTTGAAACTCAAGCTGCAGGGCTGGCGCGGCCCCGCTCCTCTCCCGGCCCCCACCTCTCCATACCGCTAACCCGGGCCCCGAAGGCTCCGCTGCGCTCCCCTCCCTGCCCTCTCCACCCAGTGGCCCCGAGAAGGCGCACCGAACCCCCCCTCCCGCCCCACCACCACCCGGGGGGCCGCTTCTGCAAGAGTCCAGTCCCGGCCCGCTCCTGGGTGTCACCTTGGCCTCGCTGCCGCCCCGCCCCCACCCCACGCGCCAGTGGGGAAGGGGCTCCGGCCCGGCCGGGGCTCGGGGGGCGCAGGCTCCCGGCCCGGGGGCGAGCGCGGCTCCGAGCGGTGCGTGTGCGAGAGGGAGAGTTGGTGAGTGCGCGCGCGCGCGAGTGTGTGTGTGTCGCTCTCCGTCTCCCGTCTGGGCTCCAGCGCTCTCGCGGGCCCCCCGGTCGCCTCTTTCCCGGTTCTCAGCCCGGGCCCCCACCGAGTTGAGACAGGGCACCTCGTAAAAAGGTGCTTCTGGCCGAGCGGGAGGCGGGGGGACAGGCGGCGGAAAGCCCCCAGCCCCGAGTTCTTCTCAATAAAATCGGACAAAAAATTCAGAGAAAAATAGGAGCGCTTGAGAGGCGAGCGAGAGGGGACTGAGGTTCGGGAAAGGACCGAGAGAGATGTGCCGTCGTGCAGGGGCTGGGGTGGGGGAAGCCCCGAAACCTCGGAGGGGATCATCAGGGTGGCGCTGAGGGGGTGCAGAAAGTGGGGGACCGCGAGGCGAGGTGGGGAGGGGGCTTGAAAGGAGAGTGCGGCTCAGGGGACGCCAGAGGGCGAGAGGTCCCGGGCACGAAGCAGGGAAAAGGGTAAGGTCCGGTCAAGGGAGACGGAGATGCAGGATTTGGAGGGGGTCCCTGACAAAGGGGGTGACGGGAAGGTCAGGGAAGAGAGGGGACGGGGGCTCTCTGAGGATGGGGGTGGGGAAACTCTGGAGAGCAGCTCGGGGAGCCAGGGGGAGGAAGGGTGCCCCCAGAGAGCGAACGAGCCCTGGGCACCCTCGGAGCGGCACGGGGGTCGTCCCGGGGCTGCGGCTGGGAGGGCGGGGGGGGAGTCCGGAGCGGTGGGGGGAGGGGAGCGGGCCGTCCCGGGATCCGGCCGGCGGCGAGAGTTGAGGGTCTGGTGCGTGGAAGTGAGCGTGCGGGCGCGGGAGCCCCCGCCGGGCGCCGCCCGCAGGGCTCGGCCTCCCTCCGGGCGCCGTCCCGGCCTGAGCTGGGCGAGGCGGGGGGAGGGGGGTGGCAGCGATTGCTTACCCGAGAGGGTCTCGATGGCGCGGATGGCCCAGTTCTGGTCGGGGTAGTCCACGAAGGCGTAGCCGGACTTGAGCAGGACCTGTCCCGCCAGGGGCAGCTTCCTGTCCCCGAAGAGCTGCCGGAGGTCGTCGGCGGTGACGGCGGGGCTCAGGTTCCCGATGTAAAGCTTGTTCATCATCCGTCTCTTCCCCGAGAGCCCGCGGCTCCCCCGGCCCGGTACCCGGCGCTCCTCGCCTCCTCCGCTGCCCTCGTCTCTCCTCCTCCTCCTCCGCCCCCCCTCCCCGCCCTCCGCCCGCCCGCCACCCACCCCCACCCTCAGCCTGGCTCCCCCCACCGCGGCCGGCCCGGCCCGCCCGGGGGCAGAGGCGGAGGCGGGGACTCGGCGCTGCTGCCTCCTCGGGGCAGAGTCCCGGGCCGGGCGGCGGCGCGCGGACAAAGCGCTCTCTCTGCCTCCCTCTCTCTCTCTCTCTCCCTCTCAAGGCGGTGGCGGGAGGAGGAGCAGCGGCGGGCGGCGGCAGCGCACCCCGCGTGTGTCTGTGTGAGAGTTTGTACGGGCGTGTGCGCAGCCGAGAGTGAGCGAGCGAGCGCCCCCTCCCCGCCCCGCGCCGCCGAGCCCCGAGCCCCTCGCACGGCTACCCGGGCTTCTGCCTCCCGCCGGGCGGGCGGAAGCGGGTCGCGGCCCGGGGCTGGGGCTCCCGGGCGCCAGAAGCCCCGGCGGGCGCGGCGCGGAGGCCAGGCGTGCGGCGGGGCGGGGAAGGCGCGCCCCGGGTGCGGGTGGGAGTGCGCGAGGGGGCGCGGGGGAGCGGCCGCGAGCCGCAGGCGTGGGAGGGAGAGGGGCCGTGGGAGAGCGTGGAGAGGGGTGTGCGCAAGGTGGACCGGATGTGAGAGAGCGGCTGCCAGGGCCCGCGGGAAGGTGTGTCTCGGAGGTGAGAAGCGAGGGCAGGCTGGGAGGCAACTTTCGGCGAGTTGGCCGCGTCTGGCGCCCTGCGCGGTCCCGGGCGGAGCGCTCCCTCGGAGACCCGCTCCCCGCCCGGCTCTCCGGGGCGACCGGGAGGCGCGTGTGGTCGAGGGATCGCGGACGGGAGTCGGGACGCCCGGGGCCCGGGACTGGCCGGGCCCTCGAGGAATGCGCACCCTCGGGAAGTTGCCGCTCGCTTTGGGCCTCAGTTTCCCGGCTCGTTGGGGGGAGACGGAAGGCCAGAGTGGAGTCACGTCCCCTCCGCCCGCACCCCGTGCGCCCGGAACCCCGCGGCTGGCTGCAGCCTGACGTTGGCAGCTGCTCTCTATTCTGGGAAGTGCCGAGGGCTTCCCGAGCGGCCGCTGCGAAGCCAGGTGGCGGGTGAGGAGGCCAGCGGGGAGGGGGAAGGGGCTGCGGCCGGGAAGACGGACGCTCGCTGCTGGGCTGCGAGGCCGGGTTTGGTCCCAGAGCTGGAGTGGTGGGAGGCGAGGGTGGCTGGAAGCGGAGGCGCTCGGGCTTTGTAGGAGTTCCCCGAGCATTGGGAAGGGCCGGGGGAGGAAAGAGGTCCTTCCAAGCGGAGGAAACAACGTGACCGACGGAAGAGGCAGGGTTGGGATGATAGCAGCCTGAGCCTAGGGGCTAGGGAAGGAGCCAGAAGGGCTGGAGGCTGTTGGGAGTTCCGGGGCCCGGCTGGAAGTCTGGTGGTTAGAGCCTGGTCTCAGCCAGGAAATGAAATTATACAGAGAAGGAAAAAAAAAAAAAAAAAAAACACAACAAAACTGGCAGGATTCAGAGGTGAACAAGGAGCGGAAGATTCCAAGATCTGGACTTCTGGGGACCTTAGTGGTGGTGAGGGTTTGACCTGAGGAATAAGAGTTCTTGAGGACATTGGGGATCTCTTGGTGAAGATGAAACAGGTTCAGATCTCCTGGCAGGGTCAGGAAGTATTGTCTTTCCTAAACGTTCCTGTTGACAAAGAGGGTGGAGGGAGCTCGGCTTGTTTAAAAATAAACAAAAATGCTTGTTTCCCGGCCCCTTTGCAGACTGAATCTGGAAGCCTGGATTTTGTATTTTCCTTAAGCCCTCCCAGGTGATTCTTGTTTGGGACGCATTGGCAGGTGGAAGGCCTATAGGACTCAGACCTTCCTATCTGTCCCCAGCTGTGTGGCTTAGGATAAAACAACCAATCCTTGCAGGGCTGTTGTGAAGTCTCTATGAAGGAAAACTTGGTAGTGTTTTTGAGACACAGTGCTCACACACATAAAGCTTTTCTTAGGAACTAATGAGCTTTAAAATACTTTCTTTTGCAGAAAGAGATCTCCTTAAATAATTAGTTGTCCAGAGGAAAAATAATGTATAACTAGATATTGCAGTTATTTGAATTCTGGCTGTGGTCTCAAATAGTCCCGTAGTTCCTCTCTCTAAAAAAGGATTGGATTGCACTGCTCCTGGAGTTGGGAATGGACTTTGCCATTATTTCCCAGACTAATAGACAAACTAGGTATGGATGTTTCCCTACCAAAATGTACTGGAGAATCACAAATGAAAACTGTGTGTGTATAAACCTCAGCAGACCCAAAGGTAATAGTCTTCAGATTGTTTACACAAGTACCCCTAATTAGTATAGTCACCTTCATATTATAGGACAGTCTTTGCTCATTTTATTTCCGATAATCCAAATTTGCACCCTCTGAAAGAGAAATGAGAGTGGCAAGGGTATTGGTCTCATTTTTCTCTGCAAGGTTAGTAAAGCTGTTTTTTTGTTGTGTGATATTTTCAGGCATATCAATTCCTTGGTCCTACTGCGAAACCACAAACATTTTAGCATGGATTCTCTAGTGGGCAGCAAGCATCTAAAGATTCTTGGCCAAAGTGGCTTCTGGTGATTCTTTTGCCGTGTCTTACCTGGTCACTTTCTAATTTTTCCTGAGAAATAACTGCTTTTTGCTGCAATTGTGTCTTTTCTGCCAAAGGTTTGTAAATCATGGTGCTGCAAAAGGGTTTAAATGGTGTGGTGGAGGACAGTTTTCAACATACCTCTGATTTGTAGCACCCACAGTTCCTTACCTTTGAATGCAGAGTTGCTCCTTCTCATGAGAGAGAAGGGGACAGCCTCTGAATGCAAAATCAGAAATCCAGAGGTCTTTGCCTCTGCCTGACAAAACTTTATTTTCTGTCTGTTTTCTCCTGAGTTCCCCTATGGGTTAGGGGAGTTAGAGTTCCCCTAACTTCCAGAGAGTTAAAATGGAAATGGATCTGGACTGAACTTAAGCCTATTAAGCTTTTAGGAATGTTTAACGGAGGACAGAAATTTGGAGACATTTTTATATTAGGCATATTAACCTTTTCCTCGAGAACACTGTAGGCAGTAGAGATCCTCCTGGTTTCTCAGTGATTCCTTTGGACAAGATCCACAGTAGAGTAGCTGGGACAAGATTTCTTAATGTTACTTTGCAGGTAGGAAAACTAGGCCCAGGAAAGTAGAATTTCTTCCTGGTCATACAGAGCTTGAAACGTGACTGGCAACATAGTCTAACTACACAAAGAGCATAAGAAGTGTTAGGGCTTCAATTTGGACTGTCTTTCTTTCTTTCTTTTTAAGTAATCTCTATACCCAGCATGGAGCTCAAACTTACAACTCCAAGATCAAGAGTCATGCTTTTCCAACCAAGCCAGCCTCGTGCCTCTTGGACTTTCATAACCAAAATATTTTTGTGCAGGGACAGAACACATTCTGATAGCATCACTGTGGTTGCCTTAACCGTTTGAATTTATAAAACCATGGTGAAAATGTTTTTGCTCAACTAATGAGGGTGGTCTGTATGGCCAGTAGTACTAGGTAATACAAGGATTTGGGAGGGAAAATGAGGCCTATTTGCTGGAAGGCTGGGAGTGGGGGGAATGTAGTTGGCGCCAAATCAGTGTTTGTGGTGTCAGCACCTGCTTACTCAATGGGGATGATTTGATGGTGGTAGGGTAACCTTTAGATACCTTTTTTTTTTTTTTTTTTGATACCTTTTCTTGAATTAGCAGAAGAAAATTTGACCTTAGTTGAATTAATTCACCCCTCTGAGCTTCAGGTTCCTCATTTGTAAAATAGTCTAACTTAATACCTCAACATACACTCCAGCTTCTCTGTATTTTTCATATTTTCCCAAATACTGGGCTCTCAGAGCTCTACTTCTTTGCACATACTGCTCCTTTTCCTGGAAATTGTTCCCCTGGTAAATTGCTTCCTCCTCTGACTTGACCCCAATATACACACAGAGCACTTCATACAGATAAAAAGTATCTTTTCTAGTGGTGAGTGTTCCATGATTTTGTGAATATCGTAAAAACCATTGAAGTGTGCATTTTACACAGGTGAATTTTTTGGTATGTGAATTGAATGTCGATTTTTAAAGATTACATGAGGGGGAAAAAAGTCTTCTCTGCGGTGAATTTTAGGAGAAATGAGATTTTGTGGGTTTTTTTGGTTTTTTTTCGTTCTTTGGCCAAGTAGCAAACCTTACATGTAGTAGAAGCTCAGGTAATATATGTTGCATAAGCAATTACTGGCTGAGATTTGCTCTATGGATAAGTGAAGATGTATGAGATACCTGTCTTGCATGGTGTTTGACATTTAGGAGGAGGAAATGTTCACTTTTCTCCCTTCACTGAATCCATTCATTTATTCATGGCGTTACACAATGTTAGGCACTGAGGATACAGAAATGGATAAACACTGTCCTGCTCTCAGAGTTTATGACCAGTAGGGGAGGCCGATGTATAAACACATTATAGTATGGCATTAGAGGTGCCATAATAGACTTTGGAAGTATAAGACCGTCTCATTCACCTAGAGCCAGGGAGGGGATCATCATGGAAGAGTTGATATCGGAAATGGGTTTTGAAAGATGAGCAGGGATATGCTAGGATAGGAGGAGTGAGAGGAAATGCATGCTAGGCAAAAGGAATAACATGCAAAGGCACGGAAACATAAAAAAGCATCTGCTCCACACCTAAAATCAAATTCAAATGTTGATCCAGAACTCAGTTTAAGGAAAAGAGAACAGAGGAAAATAATGCCCCCTACCAAAAAATAACAACAAAAAGTTTTCCGGAATCAAAGATATGGATCTTCAGATTGAAGCGTTTATTGAAGGCACAGCATGAAAGATCCAGAGCAGGGCCTCCTGCCTGGCTCAGTCAGAAGAGCATGCAATTCTTGATCTTGGGGTCCTGAGTTTGAGCCCCACATTGGGCATACAGTTCACTTGGAAAAAAAAAAAAAAAGATATGCATGGAATCAGATATGTCCCCATTTGGGGGAAGTTACTGGAGGATAAGTACCAGCAAAATCATGAAGAGGAAGATGGGAGATTTGGGAAATATGGAATCCAACCCAGGAGACTATGAATAGAAGATCCACAAGGCTACCAGTGCAGTTTTCCAGAGAGCAACCAGCACAGATTGGAACAAGAGGATAGATGGGTAAGAAAGAGAACTCTTCAAGGACCAAAAAAATAGGACTTCTATATGAATGCATAGTAATTATTTCTGATCAGATGCCAGGCATGTTGGAACATTTTGGAAAAAACCATAGGTAAAACCATAGGAAAAGGAGGCAGATGGAAAAGAAAATCATTAACTCTAGGAAAAATACATGGTCATACAAGAAAGAAGCAGTGGTCATAGGCTCAACAGTGAAAATATTTGTATAGTCATAATGTAAACATTGATATGTTATCCAAACTGTATAAAGAAAACGAACAAATTAGAAAAAGTCAACTATTAGAAGAATGGGCAAGAATGCGAATGGACTAATTCATAGAAGATGAAACAAGTGGACAATAAGCTGAACTTGTGTAATTGAGGAAATTAAAAGCACTCACAAACATTAACTTGGCAAAAATTATTAAATTCTGAATACAGGGATCGGTGAAGGTGTACAGTGTCATAAATAGACATCAATTGCCGGCAAGGGTGTACATTGGTATAATTCCTCTAAAGAACAGTTTGTCAGTATCTAGTAAAACTGGGGATCTAGGCTCTTAGCACCCCCGGCAATCTCTCCCATTCTCCTTGATGGCTTTTACTTATCATCTCACCTCTCTTCACACCCTCTACTCCAATTGCTCCTCATCCACCCTAGGTCTCAATTGATCACCTCGCTTTCTGTTTCACTGAGAAAATAGAAGCAATGAGAAGAACACTTCAACGAATTCTATTAAACCCTCATATCCGCATCTATGCCCATAGACCCTGCCTTCTCTTCTATTACTATGGATAACCATGCATGATCCACAAAAAGAGGGGAAAACTGATGAATCCAGAGAAAAATAATAAATGTACACACCCTTTGACCTATCCATTTCTCCTCTAGTGAAATTCTACACATGTACAGACACACACAAGGTTCATTATCACACTAGGATAGTGAAAAACTGGAACCCAGATTCATTATTAAGAAAATGGATTTTTAGGGGCACCTGTGTGACTCAATGGGTTAAGTGTCTGACTTGGTTTTGGCGCAGGTCATTGTATCAGGGTCATGGGATCTAGCCTTCTCATCAGCCTCAGTGCTCAGAGAGGGGTCTGCTTGAGATCCTCTCCTTTCCTCCCCCTGCTCAAACACATGTGCTCTCTCTAATAAAATCTTTTAAAAAATGGAATTTTAAAATTGTGGTATAATCAAAAATTGAATATTATACATCAGGTCAAAGAATATGCATGTTACTCATTTTTTCTGGAATCAGTTTTTCCCTCTCTTCTGGATGAAATCAATGATTGGCTACTTGTATCAATGGTAAATATCAAAATATACTGAATGAAAAGTTATATTGTAGGAAGGAGTATTTGTTTTGAACTGCTTACAGAGTTTGAAAGTGTGGAAAACCTGTTGCTGATACAAACATATTTATATGGTGTGAATGTATAAAAGCATGCATGGGTATGATAAACTTCAAATTTGGGATGATTACCTCTGGGAGGGGAAAGCAATAGGAGATGGAAAGGAACACAGTTTCTGTCATAACTGGTTTTGGTTTTTGTTTTTAAAGCTGGGTAGGAGGTAAATGGATCGTTGTTCTTTTTTACCTCTTTAGTAGCAAATTTTTATTTCTATATCTGGCAGGGGATGATTCTCAGACTAGATTAAGCATTATAAACACCAGAAAAAATGTTAAAAGTACAGATTCCCAAGACCCATTACTAAAACTCCTAAACCAATAATTTCAGAGCTGGGCCCAGAAATCTACATTTTTTTAAAACTAAAAATTGTTTTATACGTATGTAAAGAATTGTATTTGTATGTTTATACACATGTAAATTTATAAATGTATGTAACATATATATGTAATATTGGACTTATAGGAGGGCTGTAAGAATAGTACAAAGAAGTCCTATATACCATTTATCCAGATTCCCCAAATGTTAACATTTTATCACATTTGTTTTATCCTTTTCTCTGTTTGAACCATTTGAGAGTAAACTGTGGACAAGATGTCCCTTTATGCCTAAAAACTTCAGTTTATATCTATTTTATAAAGAAGAGCAGAGTTATATCTACTTTAAAAAAAAAAAAAAA
>CM053603.1:115900269-115915307 GCA_028646535.1 Procyon lotor
TCTATAAACCTTACTCAGATTTCACCGAATGTGTCAATGTTTGTTAGAGCAAAAGAAAATCCCAAATCATTTGTTGCATTTCACAGTTTTGTCTATTTCTTTTATTCTAGACTATTCCTTAGTCCTTTGTTTTTCATGACATTGACATTGATAAAAAAAAAAAATAGCTTATTTGGAATGCCCTTCAATTTGAGTTTGTTTGATGTTTCCTTGTGATTAGATGATTAGACTAGATTTTCTTGCAGGAATACCATAGCAGTGATACTGTACATTGTATCAGTAGGTAATATGATGCTGATTTGTCCCATTACTAACTTCATGATGTAAATTTTCCTCGTTTACTGATAGTGGTGTGTGCCAGGTTTCTCTATTATAAAGTTACTAAGTATCTCTTGGGGAGATACTTTGAAACTGTAAATACTCTATTATTCCTCAAAATCTCAACCATTAGTTTTAGTATCAATTGTTGATTCTTGCTAGACTAATGGTTGCCAAATGGTGATTCTAATTTCATCATTCCTTTTGTATTAGTTGGCTTTCTACTGAAAGGAAAAGCTTTCCCTTTTCCCCCATTTAATATATCTTGTGGATGTATATGTTATTCAAAGTGTTATAAACTTTTACTACCATTAAATATTTTTCTGCTCAGATTGTCCCACTTTTAGCCAGTAAGAGCCCCTTCAGGCTGGCTCATGTGAACTTCTGATGTTGTTCTTGGTTTGCACTTTCTCTGCCTCAGTCCTATAGTCAGCCACTTACCTGGGGAGCCCTGATGCTTCTTTAGCAGAGAACAGTATTTAGAAATAAAGATCTGCATGTTAGATATGCTCACTGCTGCTGGGATATTGTTGATTCTAGACCCTCTCAACCAAAAAGGTTAGGAGATAGATTACATGAACACACACACACACACACATGCACGCATGCACACATGCACGCACGCATGCAGACCTATTCCTGTCTGTATTTGCCAGTCTATTACTACATTAAAAATCACCAGGGGTGCCTGGGTGCTCCCATCAATTAAGCATCTTGCCTTCAGCTCAGGCCATGATCCTGGAGTCCTGGGATTGGGTCCCATGTTGTGGGGGTGCTCAGCGGGGGAGTCTGCCTCTCCCTCTCCCTCTGCCCCTCTTCTCCCTCTCCCTCTGCTGCTCATGCTCTCGCCTGTCAAATAAATAAAAATCTTTAAAAAAAAAAATCACAAATTCATACTGATACTTCTAATTCCAATGAAACACTATAGGAGTCATTTTCTTTTCCCTCCCACTTTTCATATTTGTAACTCTTTCAACAGTAAGAAACCTGGTTCTCATTATCCACAATATATTTACTTATTTGCTCAGTCCCAGAATACACAGAATTGCTAATCCATGCTGCTTTGGGGAAAAAAGGTGGCTATTAACTGGGCTCCTGTTATCTAATATTAGTTTAGAGTTCTTTTGTGTTTAGCCTGAGAGTATAGAGCTCAATTATAGTGTTCAAAAGTTACTTGTGTTTTATTTCCCCCTTCAGTGTTAATTATTTTATTCATTTGAAATTTGATGGTTTATTTGTTTTTCACATCTTAGTCTCCCCCATATTTGTTAATTTTATTTATTTTTCTCAGCAGGGAGTCTTCTTCCCCTTCTGCCCTGTCCTCCCATGCTCTCTCTCTCAAATAACTAAATAATTTTTTTTTTTAAGATTTTGTTTATTTATTTGACAGAGAGAGATTATAAGTAGGCAGAGAGAGAGTGGGAAGCAAGCTCCCTGTTGAGCAGAAAGCCCGATGTGGGGCTCCATCCCAGACCCTGGGATCATGACCTGAGCTGAAGGCAGAGGCTTTAACCCACTGAGCCACCCAAGCGCCCTTAAATAAAATCTTTTTTTTAAAAGAGTCTGTTTCCTGAGAATAACCAGTCTTCGTAACTTCTGGTTTATCTTTCCTGTGTTTCTTTTTGCACACTTGAACATATACATGTATGTTTTCTTATTCTTTTTCCAAAAGAAAGGCATACTGCAGATACTCTTTTGCACTTTGATTTCTTCCCTTAATCTGTCATGGAAATCACTCCATACAAGTTCATAGAGATCTTTCTCATTCTTTTTTTATTTAACAATTGCCTACTCCTCCTCATATGCCATATATATGTGCCTGTCAGTGGTTTCCAGGAGTTTTTAATTTTGCAAACAGTGATGCTACAAATAACCTTTATGTATATATTTTTGTGTTGTTGGAGGTTTGTCTTCAGGATAAATTCTTGTTAGGATTGCTAGGTCAAAAGATTATATATGTGTGCACATGTGTATGTTTTAAATAAATGTTATGAAATCCTTCTCCATAAAGGTTATACCAATTTGCCTTCTCACAAGCAATATATGAGTGCCCATTTCCCTACAGCCTGCCAACAAAGTATATGATTATACTTTTTATTTTTTGCCAGTCTGACACCCATCAGAAATGGCATCTCAGGGTAGTTTTAATTTGTAGCTCTCTTATTATGAGTGACAAGAAATTTCTTTCCCTATGTTTAAGAACCACCTTTATTGTCTTAAAAAAAAAAAAAAAAGAATAATCTTTATTCCCTTTTTGGGGGTACATTTTCTGTTCACATCTTTTGCCCATTCTTCTGTTGGGTTTTGATCTATGTTGCTCCTCAATTTTCATGAATTACTTAAGTATAAGAAATAGAAGCCCTTTATCTGTGATACATGTTGCAAATATTTTCTTCCAGATTTTAATTATCTTTGACTTTATGGTGTGTTTTCCCCATGCAAAAATTTTTGCTTTTACATAGTGAAATTTATCAGTCTTTTCTTGCATTCTATTTGATTCTCAGTTAGCTTTCCTTTACACCCAGGTTAAAGAGGAATTTGCTCATTTTTAAAAATAAAACTTGTGTAGCTTCATTTTTATGTTTAGATGCATTTAGAATTTGTTCTTGTGTATAGTATGAGGTATGGATCTAATTTTATGTGGTTTTTTTTTTTTCCAAGTAGCTAACTAGTTGTTCCAGTACTATTTATTTAAAAATCCTTTTAGCCAGGTATTTTGAGACGCCAACTTTATCACATACTAAGGTTTCATAAGTACTTGGTTCTATGTGTGGACTTTCTTTTCTACTGATCTGTTCATGTGCCCATACCCCACTGTTTAGTTAGAAAGGCTTTATAGTACGTTTTCATGTCCAGTATGCATAGTCCCCCTTGTGGCTTTTTTCTTTTCTTTCATTCGTTTGTTCTTTTTAAGATTTTCCTGGCCGGTTTTGCGTGTTTGTTTCTCCATGTGAAGTTTAGTGCCTACTTGTCAAGCTCTATAAAAAGTTGGTATTTTATTGAGATTAAATTACATTATAAATTAACCTAGGATAATTGACATCTTTTTGGTGTTGAATCAACCTATCTAAGAACAAAGGCTGCCTTTTTATTCACCAATGTCATTTAACAAAAGACATTGGTTTCTAACTGTGTTGGAAAGAGGAAGATGAGGAGGAGTTATGTCATTGACATTGAAGGGATACTGATGAGGTAATGGACAAAATTGATAAATCAAGGAATAGTATAAGCAAATTAGTTACAAATACATAGATAATTGCCAGAAGGAAGAACTACAAGTGTGAGAGGGCAGACTTCCTTCCTTCTTTCCTTCCTTCCATTCGTCCGTCCTTCCTTTTTTAATGAGGCTTTTAAGTACATATATTAGCCAAGGTCCTGGTAAGAAACGTGACACGGTTAGAGTGATTGAAAATCTAATAAAGCACCATTTAGAGGTCTGGGTGGAGTTAGGTGGCATAAACAAGGGCTAGTGAAGCATCCAAGGAGGGACGATTTAATGGAATCGAGAGAGCTACAGGATAGGCAGACTACCTAATGAAAACCTCACACTTGGGAGAGCACGGTCACTGCTCACTGCAGCATGACAAGTTGGGAGCTGAGGCAGGAAGTATGGGGTTATTCTTCTCTCACTCCCGCCTATGCCCCCTAATGGCTGAACCAAAGCAGGCGGAGACCAAGGAAGCCCGTTAGTACCATTTATAACTAGTGGCCTCCAGCACACAGTAGAGCAGGGAAAGGTAAAGAGTGGATCTGGGGGGTACATGGAAGATATCCAAGCAATAGTATCACGCATTTCAGTCTGTAGATGTACAGCATATAATAAAGTGATAAAGTAACAATAAAAAACAACTGTAGTCAATGAATCTGTGGTCTAAGGGAACATGAGTCAAAAGATTGAAAGTGATAAATGCCTGAAGAGATTGGGGACAGTCCCAGAGAGGGAATCTGGCAGATTCTCTGGAAGGGAGACAAACATTCAGTCTAAAACAGTGATGTCAGCAGAAACACCAGGAGCCTCTTGTTTTATAATTGAATGTTCATTATCAGTATAGTGGCCTCTCCCCTGCCTACAGGCCATGGAAGTTTAGTCTTTAGCTCATGGTTTCTGATTTAAACTGCATTGGGCTTCCTTGATATTCTACTTCTCTATGTTCTTTGCCTCCTCCCATTACACACTGTTCCTTTGAGACAAGAAAGCATTGTGGAAAATGCTGTATTGAAGTCAGTATGCTTAGAATTAAATTTCCCAACTTTCATTTATTAACCGTGTGACCTTAATAAAGTAGCTTAACCTCTCTGAGCTTCAATTTCATTTCATAAAAGGAGAACAATGCCTAATGGAACTGTTATAACTTAAAGATGCCAAGATGTTGTAACTTAAAGATGTCAAGTACCTGGCACCAGGCCCGTCACCCAGATGAGGATATTACTTTCTTACTGCAGACTGTTTTTCCCTTCCCTCTTCCTGCTGAGGTTCTTGACTTGGAGCACTTTAGCACTACTACAGTGGGAGTTGCTCTCCTGGCAACTATTTGAAACAGGAAAAGTTTCTAGACAAAGTTGGAAAGGGTTTTTGCAGTAATCGGGTCCATCTTCCCAGGGGATGCAAGAGATCCTGCCATAGGCTTTCTGATAGATGATTGTCCCAACTCTGCCCATACCAACACAGGAGCACCACCTCCTGAAGCTGCCTGTTACTAGAAGACTGGTTGATTAGAAGAAAGATTTTCCTTGAGTTGGGCTGAAATCAGCTTCCCTGCTAATTATAGACTCAAAGCCATTTAGAAGAAGATTTTCCAGGCCCACCAGCTTATGTTATAAATGAAGACCTGAGGCTCAGGGACATGAGGCAAGGCAGTATTCTTGGTGGTAATGCATTGTAGAGCTCCAAAGAACAGCCCCCTCCTTGCCCTTTAGTGTTATCAGTTATCATGGTCTCCAGTTCTTGCAGATGCTCCATCCCTCAGCATCCCACCATGAACCAGGGTCCACTGTTCACTGCTCTAATCACCTCCCTTTGCCTATGCGAGCTTGTGATGCTTAGAACTAAATCTGACTCTTACTGCAATCTGGCTTCAGCAGAGTGACATGAGGCTATTTGTGAATCAGATCTGGGATGAGGGATGGCCATTAGACCTAGAAAGGCAAGAGCTTGAGCTAGACAAGCCAGCAGGTGATCCATAGAAATAAGATTGGTCACATTTATTCACAACCCTCTTGGCTGTGGCCCTCCTCACCAGACACTTATAATTTGTCTTCTGTGTTTTTAAAACCCCAATGCCAGGTTAGAGAAGACGTTCAGTAATATTTCTGATTATAAATTTAATTTTAACTTTTTCTCAACATACACATAAAAGAAGAGGGGCTTGGAGGTAGGGGAACATGTCAAGGAAGAAATAGACCTGTTGCCTCAAAACCAGAGTTTTTAATTAGCAGTTTTGCCCAAATAAAGTATTGGCCTTATGCATGACTTTAAAATATACCTAAGCGAAATTTCTAGAAGTCCCGCATTGTTGGCATTTTCCAGCAATGTTGACAGAGAAGATACAATACAGAACCACCTGGTATAAGATAACACTGGTGAGTCCTTTTGCTCAAAGTCAGGGAAATTATTTCTGGTTCTCCCAGTGTTTTTGAGGAAGCATGACTGAACATCATACTGTATTCAACTGAATAATCCTCACTACTTTGTTTTAAGATTGGCACCATGTCTGGTAATTGGTTTTTGAGATTTTCTTTTCTAAATTTTAAAAACCAATAGCCATTGATATTGGAATGGGTAGACTGGATTCTACTTGTAATAGGAAGTATCTATTTTTATATCCCAGGTAATTTTTAAAATTTTTTAAATTTTAAAATTTTTAAAAATTTTATTTTGTAATTTTTTGCCTATTTTTAAAATTTACTTAAGATTTTTAATTTGAGAGAGGGAGAAGGAGAAAATCTCAAGCTGACTTCATGCTGAGCACAGAGCACAATGCAGGGCTCAGTCTCACGACCATGAGATCATGACCTGAGCTGAAATGAAGAGTTGGACACTTAACCAACTGTACCATCCAAGTGTCCCATTTTTTTCCCATTTTAGACAAATTGGATATATACCCTCCTAGAAAGCTCATTAAAAAAATCACTCTCCTTTATGTGAAAGACATTTTTAGCAATCACCTCAGAAATGGTTTTCAGAAGCAGATGATCTGTTTAGCTGATCGTTGTCAAAGAGAACAGCTAAATATTATGCCAAAATGAAAATTGTTGTTTTTATCAGAACTTTGCCATTATTCAGATGGCCAAACACACAAGCAGCTGGTTATAGGCAGTTTCTCATGCTTCTCAGTGTTTTAAAAAGAACAAGTAGCATAGACCTATTAACAGCCCTTACCAGGTCAATGAAATGAACAAATAGCTAACCCGTGCCTCTACAGAAGTTTATCTTGGGCTCAAGCTAGACTGAGAGTCTAAAGTAAAAGTCAGTACACCAGTGAACTTCCTTTCACTGTGCTCCTGTCAAAGGAAGGAGAGTTTCTGTGACTTCGTAAGATACCGATTTGGTTTTGGTTCAGTAGAAGGACTATGCATTGTGGTTCCCTTTGATTCTTTTTTAAAAGACGAGGGGCGCCTGGATGCCTCAGTCGGTTAAGCATGTAACTCTTGATTTCAGCTGAGGTCGTGATCTCAGGGTCATGGGATCAAGCCCCAGGTGAGGCTCCTGCTGAACAAGGAGTCTGCTTGTCCCTCTCCCTCTGCTCCCCTCTCTCCCTTTATTCTTGGCTCTGCTCTTGCACGGCTCTCTCTCTCTGAAATAAATAAAATCTTTTTAAAAAACTAGTTTATGGGGGCACCTGGGTGGCTCAGTCGTTAAGCGTCTGCCTTCGGCCCAGGTCAGATCCCAGGGGCCTGGGATCGAGCCCCGCATCGGGCTCCCTGCTCTGCAGGAGGCCTGCTTCTCCCGCTACCATTCCCTCTGCTTGTGTTCCCTCTCTCGCTGTGTTTCTCTCTGTCTAATAAATAAAATCTTTAAAAAAAAAAAAAATAGTTTATGAAATCTTGTGGGCTTCAGTATTGGTTCTCTTACACACAAAGCATTTTTTCTGTGATAAGGCATCATCAAATTGATCATGGAAGTCAGTGGGAAATGTGATTAAGCTTCAAAACTAGCATTATGCCCAACTCCAGTGAAGCTCCCCATCTGGCCTGGCTGCCTCTTCTGAGAGAAGAGAGATGTAGCGGGGTGATCACAGTATCTACAAGGTCTGCGATAGTATTCAACTGAGCAGTTCTCAGACTTTTTTAATCCAGCAGCACAGAATTTTGAATTGTCCAACTCAGTTAGTCCTGGCAGAAACAAAAGGCATCAAGAGCGGTGGTAGAGATTCTGCTTTTGGTGAGGGACGGAAGGCTCTCTAAGTAGGTTTACTAATTCAGAAGCCAAACAGGCTGCCATCACATGGTAAATCTAAATTTGACGTGGAAAAGGCACAGCTTTTGAAACAGAAAACCTAGAGTCTGGTCCTCACCACTTAATTCTTAAGAAATTGGGACAGTTCATTTAATCTGAGTCTCAGTTACCTGCTGAAGGCAGAGGGCTGACTCTAATCATCTTCTGGGAGTGTCCTTCAGCGGTAACATCTATTAGCAGAATTCTTGGGAAAGTAGCTGTCTTAGTTTCAGGAAATACCATGATAAGCCCCTAGGGCGTAAGGGCTGGCTAGGGCTCAGGCAACCAAAAAGGGCCAGAAGACTGCACTTACAGAAGCAGGAAATTAATTTTTCTTGGGAATTGGGGTGGGGAGAAGGTGCTCCCTATAGGGTGTGGGAGTGAGGCGAGGGGAGGGGTAGGATATCGTGGGAGTAAAAGCCAAGAAGAAGGCAGTAGGAATGATCAAAAGGACGTTTATGAACCGGAAAGCCTGAAATGTAATCCTAAACTCTTTGTAGCATAATGGGCAATGTGACCCATCCCCCAAACCCCCATGTCTTGATGAACTTGAACACACTAATGTTCTGTGTGAGTGGCAGCTTGTTGAAAGAAGAGCGGGGAACCATATGGACATGTAGGGGAACAGAGATGGTTTCAGAAGAGCTGAACTGGGAGGCAGAGGGGCCTTCTAAAATAAATGCCCTCGTAAATTAGCAGGAGGCCTGCTCGGGCCGTGGACCACGGTCGGGCATAGTGGAGCTCTAGCCCATCTGATCTAAGACATGAGCAGAGCCCAGCTAACCTCTGGGTTACCCTGATGATGGGGAATCCGCAGGCTGCCAGCTTCATCTTGAATGTTTTCACCCTCCTTGCATGTATGTGAATTTAAGAGGTAGTCTGAGTCCCTGGATCACTTGGGTGTATTGGTAGTTTGATTAGAACACCAGGCGTTTCTGCCTTTAGTGCATTTCTGAAACCCCTCTGTATTGTCCTTAAGTTATTTTCTAACTTGACCTCATTTTCTTGTTATGTTTCTTTTCCTCTTTTCTTAGAAGTATATTGACAGAGGTTCGGGTTTATTTCCTACTCCTCTCTTCCGTTTGTCATTCAGATATTTATATCTAAAGATTTTATTGCTTCCAACTTCAGTTTTTAAAAGAAATTTATATTTAAATGTGCCATATTCGATTCTATTCTGTGACAGTTTCACATTCTCACCCTAAGTGAAAATAATCCCTTTGGAGTTCCAACTAAAAGCATTAGCAACACTATGTAAAGATTATGCTTGTGTGAGAATGAATTGATATAACCTTTCTGTCAAGCAACTTGGCAAAATAGTTCTTATCAAGAGCCTTCAAAATGTTTATACCCTTTGGTTCAATGATCACACTTCTAGGAATCTTTCCACTGGAAATAATCAGAAACGTGGCCAAAGATTTCTGTATAATGTTTATTGCAACATGATTTACTTGAGATAAGGACAAATTGGAAACAATCTGAATGCCCAGCGAAAGGAAAATAAATTGTTACAACCATTTGATAAAAATTAGGTGGCAGTTAAAAACTGTGCCTTTCCCTGAAACTGGCAGGTGGTTTAAAATATTTGGAAAACCATTCTGAGTTTCCAGGATTTCCAGGATGGAAAGTAAGAGTGGGTTGGGTCCCTTTAGGAACTTAATTTCCTCCATGGACTGTGAAAAAAAGATGGTCTCATCTTGAGGGTGGGAGTGGGGAGCCTGAAGCCCAGCCCCAGTTCTGTCTTTGTAAGTCTGGGGGACTTTGGAGTCCATCTTTTTATTGAGGTTTCCCTGTGATTCTGTCATGAGTACAGCCTGAGACACATACCACCCCCACTCACCACCAGGATCTTAACTTTGACAAGAATTGGGGAGGGGAGCAGGGGCCCCTGAGTGGCTCAGTCCTTGAGCATCTGACTCTTGGTTTCAGCTCAGGTCATGATCTCAGTGTTGTGAGATTGAGCCTTCATTGGGCTCCATGCTTAGCACGGATTTAGCTGGAGATTCACCTTCTCTCTCTGCCCCTCCCCTTGCTCACGTGCGTGCTTGTGTGTGTGTGTGTGTGTGTGTGTGTGTGTGCGCGCGTGCATACACTTTCTAAATGAATAAAGAAATGGGGAGGGGAGCAGAAAAAAATCTTTCTTTCAAAATATTTTTGCTGTCTGGGGAAATGCTATTTTGAAGTTAAAAAAAAAACCTTTTTTTAAAGATTTTATTTATTTATTTGACAGAGAGATCACAAGTAGGCAGAGGCAGACGGAGAGAGGGGGAAGCAGGCTCCCTGCCGAGCAGAGAGCCTAATGCGGGGCTCGATCCCAGGACCCTGAGATCATGACCTGAGCCGAAGGCAGAGGCTTAACCCACTGAGCCACCCAGGCGCCCATGAAGTTAAAAACTTAAAAACACATTGTATTGTTACAATTTGTGGGGAGAATTATTATGTACTTAGAAAAAATGAGCACACCAAAATATTTACAGGGTTTAAATATGGGTGATGGAATTGTGGATGATTCAAGGGGAACCATGATTCAGAGAAGTGAGGTTATTTGCCCAAATTCTTATAGTAAGCAAAATGTTGGAGTGAAGATTGAAACCCAAGTCTACTTGACTATAAATTCCATGCTCTTAGAGCTGTGGAATATTCCTTAAATTAAAAAACCACGTAGAAAAGAAATACAAATGTAGTACCCCGAGTGTGGTAGATGGAATTATTGTCCCAATTATTCACTGCCCTGTAGGAGTATTTTACATGCACACCCTTGTTGTGGCCTCATGATAGATGGAATGGATTCCATGTACTTTGATTTTGGGCTTGGCCATGTGACTTGCTTTGGCCAGTGGGTTAAGAATGAAAATAATGAAAAGGAAGGCTTAAAATGGCACACTGGAGCCTTTTCTCTTATACTCTTGCTTTTTGCCATGAGAATAATCAGGCAACTTCTGGTCCAAGGGGAATGAGAAATATATGGAGCAAACATAGACCCAACCTGCAGCATAAAGCTTAAATCTCAGCCAGTCTGAGGATACATAGTAAAAAATAAATGATTGTAGTTTAAAGTCAATGAGTTATGGATTGTTATATTTTATATAGAATTATTATGGCAGATATTAAGCACAAAGATGTTTATATTAAGTAACAAAAGAGAATCCGTTGATATATCAGTACAAATCCAAATTTGGTTATGTAAACATAGGGTCTACAAGTTCTCACCATTTGGGGCAGGACACAACAAAGCCTTTTATTTAATACATTCTGCCTCTTTACTTGGTATGAGAGCTAGGCTCCAGTAAGGAGGGAGAGATTCACATAGAATTGCATGTCATTCTGAGAAAAAAGGAGAACAAACCCCAAATTTCTCAAGTTCTAGGGGGCCAGGTGGGCCCCCAGCCACTTGTGGGCCAGGCCCAGAATAAGGATGACCGATGGGAAAAAAGGAAGAAATAGGCTGGTTTCCAGAGTTTAAAAAGAAGTCCTTTTTTGCAAGGGGGGGGGGTCCACAGAAATATATTCTGCTCAGCATGAAGCTACAGCAAGGGTATGAACCTATGAACCTAGGAGGTTCTAGATTCAACAACCTTTGAAATTTGAGCTGGAAGATCCTGAAACCAAGGCACTGTGGACACCTTGTATGAGGTTTAGAGAACTATGATTCAGTCCATGAACTGTATCCTTTGAGTTCAACCACTAGTCCGACATTTATGCTCCCCATTCATCTTTTAAGAAAAATTTCAGTAGTGCCTCAGTGGCTCAGTTAAGCATCCGACTCCTGATCTCAGCTCAGGTTTTGATCTTAGGCCTGGCACTGGGCTCCACACTGGGCATGGAGCCTACTTAAAATTTCAATCAGGGCTGTTTGGGTGGCTCATGTGGTTAAACATTTGCCCTTGGCTCAGGGCATGATCCCAGGGTCCTGGGATTGAGTCCTGCGTGGGGCTCCCTGCTCAGAGGGGAGCCTGCTTCTCCCTCTGCCTGTCGCTCCCCATGCTTGTGCTCTCTCTGTTACTGACAAATAAAATCTTTAAAATATTCAATCAATAAAACAAGATATAAATCTAAATTAGTTTCTCTCAGTATTTTAAAAGAAATCTCTATGAGCGAGCAAATGATGAAACATACAATATTATACCTCTTTTCTCCCCACAAATCCCATTTCTGAAAATTTATCTTCGGCATATGATTCAAAACGAGAATAGACCATTGGGTATTTGACTTAGTAGCTCCTAGCAGGCTCAGTCCTCCCATAGACCACCATAAATTGGACAAAATACAAAAGCACAAAACCTGAGGACATTGGAGTGCAATCAAAAGCAAGCAGGTTTTGGAAATACTCAGGAAAAAATATCACAGGAAAAATTACCTACTGTTAGAGCTTTTTGCCTAAGGACAAGTCACAGCTCTGCATGCTATGACCAAAACACAACTCTTCCTGGTCTAAAGCACCACAGGACAAAGTTTAGGGAAACCCCAGGTACTGGAAAGGGGAAGGTGGAATCTGAGAAAGAGGAGAGTCATGGAGAGAGGCCCCTAAGTTCTGTGTATAAACTCTGTCCAAATCTCTGGTTGACCCCTGAACTATATATGCATCGGAGAGACTTTGAGCTTAAGAAGAACAGAAATGAACTAACATTTGAGCTACCATCTAAAAGATAGTTTACAGTTTAAGTCCAAGAAAACTGCTGGTTCGTATAAAAACAACAACAATACATTCTTTAAAGAAATAAAGCAAAATCTGGATTTTTTTTTTAAACTTTAGATTTATTTATTAGAGAGAGAATGAGTCGGGGGAGGGACAGAAGGAGGAGAAAAGAGAATTTCAAGCAGACTCTGCACTGAACATGGAGCCCCGTGTGGGGCTACAGCTCATGACCCTGAGATCATGACCTGAGCTAAAACCAAGAGTCAATGCTAAACCAGCTGTGACACCTACACACCCCTAAAATCTGGAATATCTAAAACGTAGCATTTACAAGTCCAAGATACAATTTGAAGATTCAGGAAAATGTGCTCCATTCTCAAGAGAAAGATAATCCTCCTCCCTTTGCCCCTCCCCCGACATGTGCTCTTTCTTGCTCAAAAAAATTAAATAAATAAATAAATAAATAAATAAATAAATAAATAAATAAATAAATAAAATCCTTCAAAAAATGGGAGCACCTGGGTGGCTCTGTCAGTTAAGTGTCTGCCTTCAGCTCAGGCCATGATCTTGGGGTCCTGGGATTGAGCCCCAGATCAGGCTCCTTGCAAAGTGGGGAGTCTACTTCTCCCTTTCTCTGTGCCCCCCCTGCTTGTGCTCTCTCTCTCTCTCTCAAATAAATAAATAAAATCTTTTTTTTTTAAAAGAAGAGGGAGGCAAAGAAAATACTTTAGTAAATAACATAAAATTTTCCTGTATTTGACAAAAGACAGACATTTACAAAGTAAAGGAAGTCAGTGAAATCCAAGCAGGGCAAATATAAAGAAGCCATGTGTACAAGTACCTTAGTCTAACTGCTTAAGAAAGATAAAGGGGGGCACCTGGGTGGCTCAGTGGGTTAAAGCCTCTGCCTTCAACTCAGGTCATGATCTCAGGGTCCTGGATCGAGCCCTGCATCGGACTCTCTGCTCAGCAGGGAGCCTGCTTCCCCCTCTCTCTCTGCCTGCCTCTCTGCCTACTTGTGATCTCTCTCCTCTCTGTCAAATAAATAAATAAAATCTTAAAAAAAAAAAAAAGATAAAGGGAGAATCACGAAAATATTACATGCAGGGAAACAATGCTTCAATTAAACACTGACTTTTAGTAAAAACTATAGATACAGTGAAACAACTTTTTTTTTTTAACCTTCCACCCTTTTGCCCACCCTCTACCCTCTGCCAACAAGCATTCTGTTCTTTGTATCTGTGAGCTTGGGGTTTTTTGTTTTTAATTCCACATAAAAGTAAGATCATGCAGTATTTCTCTTTCTCTATTTCACTTAGCGTAATGCCCTCAAGGTCCATGCATGTTATTTTGAACAGCAAGATTTCCTTCCTTGTTACACACACACACACACAGAGAAGATAGATAGCTAGAGAGAGAGAGAGAGAGAGATAGAATAACAAATAAACCTCACATTTTCTTTACCCATCAGTGGACATTTAGGTTGCTTCCATATCTTGGCTTTTGTAAAAAAAAAAAAAATGCTGCAATGCAATGAACATAGGGGTGCAGATGACTTTTGAGATAGTGTTTTCATTTATTTCACATAAAAACCCAGTAGTGAGGGGTGCCTGGATGGCTCAGTGGGTTAAACCTCTGCCTTCTGCTCAGGTCATGATCTCAGGGTCCTGGGATTGAGCCCCGCATCGGGCTCTCTGCTCAGCGAGGAGCCTGCTTCCCCCTCTCCCTCTGCCTGCCTCTCTGCCTGCTTGTGATCTCTCTGTCAAATAAATAAATAAAATCTTAAAAAAAAAAAAAACAACCCTGCAGTGGAATTGCTAGATCATATGGTCAATCTATTTTTAATTTTTTGAAGAGTCTCCATACTGTTTTCTATAATGCCTGCACCAATTTATAGTCCCAGCAATAAACTTCTGGTTTATTCCCAAAAGTTTTCCTTTTCTCCACATCTTTGCCCAAACTTGTTATTTCTTGCTTTTTGGTAATAGTCATCCTAACAGGTGTGATATGGTACCTTATTGTGGTTTTGATTTGCATTTCCCTGATTAGTAATATTGAGCACCTTTCCATGTACGTGCTGGCCTTTTATGGTCAACGTGTCTATGTAGTCCCTCTGTCTGGTTTTCTTCCCATTATAAGTGTAGTCTTTAATTCCCATCACCTACTTCAGCCATCCCTCCGCCCCCACCCATCTCCCATATGGTAACCATCAGTTCTCTGTAGTTCAGAGCCTGTTTCTTGGTTTGTCTCTCTTTTTTCCCTTCGCTCAATTGTTTTGTTTCTTAAATTCCCCTGATGAGTGAAATCATATGGTATTTGTCTTTCTCTGACTGACTTATTTCACTTAGCAATACTGTCTAGCTCTATCTCTGTTGTCTCAGATGGCCAGATTTCATTCTTTTTTTATGGCTGAATAATAGTCTGTTGTATATATATATACACCATATCTTCTCCATCTCTTCATGTGTTGGTGGACACTTGGGCTGCTTCCTTAGTTTGGCTATTTTAAGTAATGCTGCAATAAACATAGGGGTCATGTATCCCTTAGTGTTTTTGTATTATTTGGGTAAATATCCAGAAATGTGATTACTAGACCATAGGGTAGTTCTATTTTTAATTATTTGAGGAACCATCATACCCTTTTCCACA
>CM053603.1:115915807-115932985 GCA_028646535.1 Procyon lotor
AAATAAAAAAAAATAAAATCTTAAAAAAAAAAATAAAATAAAACCCTATCAACTACCATAAAAAGAACTGAAATCATACAGATGCTTTTTGACCATATGGAATTAAAATAAAAATTAATAACAGTAACATTATAAAATGCTCTCAAAAGAAATCAAAGACAACCTAGAGAGAAAAATATACTATGTTCATGGATTGGAAGGCTAAATACTCTTAGAATGTCAATTATCTCCAAATGTCATACTCCTTCCCTAAAAATATAACCTCATCAATATGCACATTGAGTGTGAAGAGTCCATTTGTGCACTATATTGTCTACTATTACTGCTCAATAAATGGCCCTACTTTGATTCTGGCTCTAGGTTTTGGGGGATAAATGTAAGTGGCTTCTGATCTCCTTAGCTAGACAAAATGTGAATATACAAAACACATGAGAAAATAATGGAAACTCTAAAAGGGCGAAGGGTTATGGACCAATGTCAGAAGTTGGGTAAGACAAGATCTCCTACCAAAGCCAGGAATATGAAATAAAAACAGAGGCAAACATGACCTGGAGGACCAGAACAATTTGACAATCAGCAATTCCATTCTTAGGTGTATATCCAAAAAAATTAAAAATATATGTCTACATAAAATCTTATGCATGAAATTTTATAGCAGTGTTATTCACAATAGCCAAAACAATCAAAAGCACTGAAATGCCCACCGAAATGCCCATGAACAGATTAAAAAAATGTGGTATATCCTTACAAAGGAATATTATTCAGCAATAAAAAGAAATGAAGTCCTGATACATGTTACAACACAAGGATGAACCCTGAAAATAGTACTCTAAGTGAAAGAAGTCAGACAAAAAGTACCACATCTTATGTGATTCTAAGTGGCCAAAATAGACAAATCTATAAAGACAGAAGTAGGTTAGTGATTGCCTACAGATGGAGGAGATGGATTAGGGGTTATGGATAAAAGGCATGGAGTTTCTTCCTGGGGTGATGAAAATATTCTAAAAATGATTGTGGCTATGGTTGCACAACTTTGTGAATACGCTAAAAACCACTTAATTGTACACTTTAAAAGGGTGAATTGCATGGCATGTCAATTATGTCCCAATAAAACTATTATTAAAAAAAAAAAAGCAACAGAAAGGGAGAGCTATAGCCCAACTATTCTAAATATTTGCACAAGGTCACTGTGTAAATGGTGCACTGAACCAAGCCATGGCCAATGTCAGGTCTCAGCAAATTCAACAGTGTATTGGCTAAGATTCGTATTGCAACTAACCAAAATCCAACTCTAGCTGGCTTAACCAAGTATATGGGAGAGTTTTTATAACTTTATAGGGACATCTCACACAACCCAGGGGCATTTAGAAATAATCTACAGTTCTGATAATTTCCACAAGTCTCACTCTCAATTTTCTCTCTGAGTTTTCTCAAAGAGGTTACTTTTTTTTTTACCTTTTGAGATTTTTTTTTTTAAGATTTTATTTACTTATTTGTCAGAGAGAGTGTGAGCAGGGCAAGCAGCAGGCAGAGGGAGAAGCAGGCTCCCCACTGAACAAGGAACCTGATGTGGGACTCGATCCCAGGACCCCGGGATCATGACCTGAGCCGAAGGCAGACGCTTAACCGACTGTACCACATAGGCGTCCCTACCTTTTGAGTTTTATTTGACCTTTAGGAATGACCAAATCCCCTCAGTGTCCAGTCTGAGGCAAGCTGGATAATTAATGTAGGAGTTAACTTTTTGTTCAAAACAAGGTGAAGAAATGACACTGGAGCTGATTTTAAAAAGGAGTGAGAAAGAGAATCCTT
Organism: Procyon lotor; assembly: GCA_028646535.1. Taxonomy (NCBI): domain Eukaryota; kingdom Metazoa; phylum Chordata; class Mammalia; order Carnivora; family Procyonidae; genus Procyon; species Procyon lotor. Next base: position 115,917,620 of record CM053603.1, read on the forward strand.
TCAGCCACGATGCCTTGGGAGGGAAGATGTTGTCTTAATTTGAACATGGCCCATTTACACTGAAACAGAAAAGACTAGATGGGCAGGGTGTATTTGATTGCCTAAAAGATATCCTCCCCCCTTTATTTCAGTTTTGTATATTCAAAGCAGTCCAAAATGATATTCTCTACTTCTTTAAAAGGCAAAATTGATCTTTTTATAACACAAATCTTTCTCAAACTTTCCCAAAAAAATCAAAGAGAAGGAAACACTACTAAACTCATTTTAAGAAGCCAGCAAAACCCTGATATTAATGCCACAGACCCTGTAAGACAACTACAGAACAATATCCCTTATGAGCATTAACGCAAAAATCCTCAACAAAATACTAGCAAAACTGAATTCAGTAGCATTTTAAAAAGATTATACTCCATGTCCAACTGGAGTTTATTCTGTTTATTTTATTACACTGAAATCAATCAGTGTAATACACCACATTGACAAGATGAAGGGGAAAAATACGCCTGATTATCTCAATTGATGCAAAAAAAAAAAAAAGCATTTGATAAAAATTCAACACCCTTTGGGGCTCCCGGGTGGCTTAGTCGGTTGAAGGTTGGACTCTTGGTTTCTGCTCAGGTTATGATCTCAGGGTCATGGGACTGAGGCCTGCATCGGGCTTCCCGCTCAACACAGAATCTGCTTGAGATTCTCTCCTTCCTTCTCTTTCTACCCCTCCCCCCACTCATGCTCTCTCTCTAAAATATAAATAATAACTTTTTAAAAAATTCAATACCATTTTATGATAAAAACACACAACAAACTAAGACTAGAAGAAAATCACCTCAGCACATTAAAAGCCATATATGAAAAACCCAAAGAAAACATCCTATTCAATGGTGAAAACTTGAAAGCAAAATAAATTACTTTGGTTGCTTTATACTACTGTTTTGGGGTAATCCGTTATACAGTAATAGATAACCAAAATTTGAATAAATTGATGTGGGGCTTATTGTAGTAAATGATACGAGATAGAAATCCAAGCTAATTCTTTTCTACATAGTGACTCCAGTATCTTGATACTTGTATATTCTCTAAGACAGAAGATTATGCCTTATTCGTGTTTTGTTTCAGCATAGACTATAATGATTAATACTTAATAGTTACTAAAAAATGCTTACTAAATTGAATTTATATTGAAAATGTGTCATCGTTACTATACTGATCCTTCTCAAGCAAGATTTCTCTTTTATATACATGCTTGCTTTTATTAATCCCCTTAGGGTTGTGTCATTTTCTTTAAATCTCTTTGATTCCAAGTTAAGTCAATAAAATTTTTTTTTGTCAATAAAAATTTTATTATTGTAAACAGAAGTTATTTATACTGTATTTCTAGTTATATGAAAATATAACAGCAAAATCTTATCTGATACTGTGAAATTTTGCTTCAGTATAAATTTTAAATACTTCCAGTGATTTAAAAACCTTTGTACTATGAAAAAATACCATTAAGAAAACTAAAAAAAAACAAGCCATGGACTGGGAGAAAATATTGGCAAATCATATATCTGAGAAGGGACTTGTATTCAGAATAGAAAAATAGCTTTTACGTTTTAATAGTAAAAGGAGACTCAATTTGAAAAATGGGTGAAAAACTTAAATAAATATTCCACCAAAAAAGATAGACAAATGGCTAATAAGCACATGAAATATGCTTAACGCTATTTGCCATTAGGGAAATGCAAATTAAAACTACAATTAAAAAAAGCCACAATGAGATACCATTTCACACCCACTAGAATGGCTGTAATTATAAAGGAAGAGAATATGCGGTGAGGGTCACATAACTGGAAACTCATACGTTGCTGGCAGAAATATACAAGGGTACAACCTCTTTGAAAACAGTTCAACAGTTTCTTAAAAAAATAAATTTTCTGTACAACCCAGAAATTCCACTCCTAGGAATCTACCCTAAAGAAATGAAAACACGTACTCATACACAAAAACACATGTATGTAAATTGTTCATAGCAGCATTCTGCGTCATAGCTCCAAATTGGAAATCACCTAAAGGTCCATCACCTGATGAATGGATAAACAAGATATGCTATATCCCTCCATGCAAATACTATTTGTCTATAAAAAGGAATATAATTCTAGGGACGCCTGGGTGACTCAGTGGCTTAAGTCTCTGCCTTCAGCTCAGGTCATGATCCCAAGACCCTGGGATCGAGTCCTGCATTGGGCTCCTTGCTCAGCGGGGAGCCTGCTTCTCATTCTGCCTGCAACTCTGCCTGCTTGTGCTTTCTCTCTCTCTCTCTCTCTGACAAATAAATAAAATCTTAAAAAAAAAAAAGAAAGAATTTAAAAAGGAATATAATTCTAGTACACGCTTCAGTGTGAATAAACCTCAAAAAAGTGCTAAATGAAAGAAGCCAGACATAGACACTGTATATGATATGATTCTATTTACATGAAATGTCCACAAGAGGCAAATTCATAGATACAGACAGCCTGGGCGTCTGGGGCTGGAGGTGACAGGCAGAGGGCAGGGTGTAAAGGCGAGATTAACTAAAAATAGGCATGAAATTATTTTTTGATGTCATGGAAATATTCTAAAAAATGGAGTACAGTGATAGTTGTATAATTCCCTAAGTTTATTAGAAGTCATTGAATTATACTCTTAAAGTGGCTCACTTTTATAGTTGAAAATTATGCCACAATAATGCTGTTTTTAGGGAGAAAAATAGATATCTAATTACGCTAGTGTTTTAATCAAGAAAGGATGCTAGATTGTAATCAGTGCTAGTAAGTGTGGCAGAAATCCCCATTTAGTCAAAGGATATGACTTTTTAAAAGAGGGAAGCAATTGTCCCAGAAGAATCTATTCAGGAAATTCTGAGCCACCTTGTTGAAAAAGAATGTTCAACAATGTATCATCGGTGCCAACTGTTTCTTTGGAAGCAACTTGGCTATTAACTCCATTCATCTATTCAGCAAAAGTCATAGAGTGCTTACTTATTTGCCAAGTATTATTTGTCAAACGAGAGGGGGATAATAAAAAATGAAAGGCATGGTTTGGCCTTTAACCTGTCAACATTTCAAAACTCGTGGCTCCGTTAGGATTTTGGCCCTTCTTCCTTTTCTGACTGCTGTCCTCTCTCCTTGACTTCAGAGCCAAGAAGCTCACTGCCTCCACACCCTTATCTCCCTTCTTCACTGTTTTTTCCCTCTTAACAATATTTCAAATATACAGGAAATTATAGAGGAAAAAATATAACAAATATCCATGTGCCTGATTAGCTCTTAATCTTTTAGATCTCTTTTAAGTTTTAATCTTGGGCATTTAAAAAAAAAGCAAATATTACAGACCCAGTTAGAGCCCCTTGTGATCACTTCTTCTTCCACAGAGGTAAATGGGATCCTGAAATTGGATCCTAAAGTCATTCCCACACGTGTTATATACTATTATTTTGTGTATGTATTCATAAACAATGTATACCAATATTTTATAATTTATAAACTTTATGTAAATGATATGATCCTTTATATTTTTCCTACATTTAGAGTTCTTCATTCAACATGTTTTTTGAGGTTGATACATATTTTAACTTCTATTTAGTATTCCAATATATGAATAGAGCAGAATTTATCTACTGATCCTCATATTGTTGGATATTTAGGTTATTCCCATTTTTTTATTATAAACAATGCTGCATAAACACTCCTATACATATTGTATAATGCAAATATGCAAGGTTTTTAAATGGGCTCTACATGTAGGAAGGGAATTTCTGGACCATCAGGTATACACTATTTCTTTACCTTTGGTAGATACTTCCAAATTGCTCTTTAACAACTGTTCGATTTACAGGACCTAAGAATTCCTATTTGTCTACATCTTTGCTAACATATGTTTTCCTCAAATTAAATTTTGCCTATATAAAAAATGTAATATTTTTTATATTTCATTGTAGTTTTAATTTACTTCTTCCTGATTACTAGGGAGGTTGAGTACTTTCCCTGGTTTTTGTCTCTTGAGATTTCTTCCTCTGTAAGTTATTATTATTCTCGGCCCATTTTCTATTGGACTGTTTCTCTTTTTCTTATTAATTAGATGTGGCTCTTTAATCTTGGACTGTTATTTGTATTTACCTTTTCTCAGTCTATCTTTTCTTTTTTGTGGTGACCTTTGCTAAACGAAATTTTAAAATTCTTAAGTGTCAATAAATGTATAAACTTTTTCTCTGTGATCTGTGCTTCTTATCTTATTAAGAAATCCTTTCTTACATTATTTTTAATTTTGTTAGGTGTGCTAATGGTTCCATGTTATTTAGAAAAAGGTCCTTCTCAACTGGAAATGAATACTGGATTATTGACAAGTGAAACTAAATGTTTATCAAAAAATGGTTAGGGCGCCTATATGGCTTAGTCCTAAAGTTAAGATTCTAACTCTTGGTTTCAGATGGGCTCATTATCTCAGGGTCGATACGGCAAGCCCCACATCAGACTCTGCACTCAGTGGGGAGTCTGCTTGAGAATCTCTCTCTTCTCTCTCTCTGCCCCTCACTCCCAATCTCTCTCATCAATCAATCAATCAATCAATCTTTGAAAAAATGGTGGAGGTATGCAGTGGAAACACCACTGGCAAAATGTTAATGATTATTGAAGCTGGGTAGTAGGTACATGGAGGTTCATTAATCTAACCTTTCTTTATTCTTGGTTTGAAATTTTCCAGTTAAAAATTTAGTAAAAGGGAGAGATAAACGCTCTGCTAATTCTTAGGCATAAGAGTATTCTGAATCATCCACTTTTTTCAAGTTTTTATTTAAATTCCAGTTAGTTAACATATAGTGTAATAATAGTTTCAATTGTAGAATTTAGTGATTCATCACCTACATACAACACCTAGTGCTCATCACAAGTGTACTTCTTAATCCCCATCACCTATTTAACCCACCCCCCCAACTACCTCCCCCCCAGTAACCATCAGTTTGTTCTCTATAGTTAAGAGTCTGTTTCTTGGTTTGTCTTTTTCCCTATGTTCATTTGTTTTGTTTCTTAAATACCACATGAGTGAAATCATATGGTATTTGTCTTTCTCTGACTTATTTTACTTAGCATAATAGTCTTTAGCTCCATCCATGTCTTTGCAAATGGCAATAAATCATTCACTTTTTAACCTGCTGGAAATTCTCTTCTGCCCTAACCATTCCACTGAAACTGCTCTGAAAAAGCCATCAATACCCAGTATGAATGCAATCTTCTTAGTTTACATCTTATCTGACCTTTCTGTGGAATTTCATAATGTTGGTACTTCCTTTTTTTCTTTTAACTTTTTATCATGGGAAAATGTGAACTTATATAAATGGAGACAAAATAATATAATGATATCCCAAGTGTTCATTACTATCTTTAACAATAATCAACTCATCTTCTGCGTGGAAAAATAAACAACTAACAAAATGAAAAAGCAACCTACTGAATGAGAGGAAATGTTTGCAAATCATATATTGGATAAGGGGTTAATATTCAAAACATATAAAGAACTCATACAACTCAACCACCACCACCATAACAACAAATACAATTTAAAAATGGGCAGAGGAACTAAATAGACATTTTTCCAAAGAAGATATCCAATGGTCGACAGGTACATGAAAAGATGCTCAACATCACTAATTACCAGAGAAATGCAAATCAAAACACGATGAGATATCATCTCATACCTGTTAGAAGGGCTCTCATCAAGAAGACAAGAAATAACAGTTGGTGAAGATGTGGAGAGAAGGAAAGTCTTGTGCACAGTTGGCGGGAATGTAAATTCATTCAGTTGCTGTAGAAAACATATGGAGGATTCTAAAAAAATTAAAAATAAAACTACCATATGATCCAGTAATTCCACTTCTGGGTATTACCTAAAGGAAATGAAAACAAGGTCCTGAAGAAATAAACGCACTCCCATGTTTATTGCGGCATTATTCACAAGAGCCAATATATGGAAAAAACCTAAGTGCCCACCAATGGATAGAAGATATGGTGTATATATATAATGGAATATTATTCAGCCCTGAGAGAAAAGGAAATTCTGCCATTTGTGACAATATAGATGGATCTTGAGCATATTATGCTAAGTGAGATAAGTCAGACGAGAAAGACAAGTACTATATAACTTAAATGTGGAATTTACAAAAGCCAAACTCAGAGCAGGGGACCTGGCTGGCTTAATCAGAAGAATGTGTGACTCTTGATTTCAGGGTTGTGGGTTTGAGTCCCCTGTTGGGTGCAGAGATTACTAAAAAATATAAGTAAACGTAACAAAAATATTTTAAAAATAGAAGTAAAAAAGCCAAACTCATAAAAATAGGAAGCAAAAATGATGCCTGCCAAGGTATGGTGACTGAGGGGGATAGGGCAGATATTGTTCAAGGGTACAAGCTTAAAATGAATAATAAAAAAGCCCTAGTGATCTAATACACAGTATAGTGAATACAGCCAAAAATATTGTATTATAACATTCAACCTTGCTAAGAGACCAAAACTTAATAATTCCTACTACTAAAAAGAAAGGATACTTATATAATGTGATAGCAATGTAGTTATTAATACAATGGCCATATTATAATATATAAATGTGTCAAATTCACATACTGGATCCCTTAAATTTTCATAAATGTTTTTAAAAGATTTTATTTATTTACTTGAGAGAGAGACAGCAAGCACAGAGGGAGAGGGAGAGGCAGACTCCCTGCTGAGCAAAGAGCCCAATGCAGGGCTTGATCCTAGCACCCTAAGATCACGACCTGAGCCGAAGGCAGACACATAACCAACTGAGCCACCCAGGTGCCCCAAATTTTCATAATGTTGTATGTCAAATGTATTTCAATAACAAAATGTGTTATTAAACACTTCTCCACATGAAAAAGATTTTTTTAGAAGCACTGTTTCAACTTTCTAAAACAAACAAAATAATCAACTCATAACCATGTGTGTCTATTCTCTAGTTACTTACTTCCCATTTTTTAAAAAACACAAATATTTTATAACTATTTGAAATACATTGCTAAATTTTAAGGCTTGTTTTAAACTTTTTTGAAAAAACAATGGTATATTTTCTAAAGTCAAAAACAGTATCTAGAAAAATAAGCAATTTCTTAATATCAAATATTCAGGGTTCAGTTTGTAATTATCTCAGATGTTGTAAATGTATACATTTTATGATTTTATAATATTCTTGAATCATGATTTAAAAAGATCTATACATTGTAATTTGTTTTGGCTTTTAAGATTTTATTTATTTATTTGAAGGAGAGAGAGCAAATAAGGGAGTATGAGCAGGGAAGAAGGGTAGAAGACGAAGGAGAAACAGAACTTGAGTCCACACCCCAGGATCATGACCTGAGCCAAAGGCAGACGCTTAACTGACTGGGCCGCCCAGGTGCCCTATGGTTCACTGATATATTCCTTAATTCTTCCACTCTAGGATCTTCTTCCATTTCTCTTTTTTCCTTGAAATTTATTTATTTTTTATTTTTTAAAGATTTTATTTATTTGACAGAGAGAAACACAGCGAGAGAGGGAACACAAGCAGAGGGACTGGTAGCGGGAGAAGCAGGCTTCCCGCAGAGCAGAGAGCCCGATGCGGGGCTCGATCCCAGGCCCCTGGGATCTGACCTGGGCTGAAGGCAGACGCTTAACGACTGAGCCACCCAGGTGCCCCGAAATTTATTTTTTTAATAAAATGGCTCGTTTGTCCTGAAGAGTTTCCCACAATCTGTATTTTGCTGACTACATTCCCATGGAGCCATTTAACATGCTTCTCTATCCTCTGATTTTTTCCCTCACAAATTAGTAATTGGATGTAGAGGCCTGGTCACATTCAGATTCAATTTTTTTTTTTTTTTGGCACAACTTCTTGCTATTTTGATCTTCCACTGTTAGGCACATGATGTCTTATTGTCTCCTTTTGTGATGTTAGTAGCTATTGAACATCAATAACTAGATCCACTAATTCATTAAAACTTCCAAATGGTAATATGCAAAGTCTATCATGACTTTCTCATTTATTAGCTGGAATACTTTTACAAAGAAATACTGTCATCTACTATTTAGTTACCCAGTTCCTTTACAGTTCATAAAGGAAAAACAGAACACATGATAATTATTTGTCCGTATTCAGCAATTCTCAAAAAGATGAATTGTGGTTCACCCGTATCTTCCAACAGCAACCAATTAATTTTAAGTATTATTAGGAACAGTGTTGACAAATACATTGATATAATGCATACATTACCCCATCTTGGCCAGTGGGAGGCCCTTAAAGTTAGCTTGTAAGTTCTTTTGATAAAACCTTAGTAGTCTTTTAGAACTTTTCTTGCTATTTGGTGATACAGGCTGCCCCAGACATGGCATTGGCCATTTTTCCAAGGAATCCTAGTTCCTTTTAGTGGAAAACAGTATTTTAAGACCACAATTTGGTTACTGGTATGCTCATTTTTACTTATTGATTTAAGGCCTTTGAAATGGACAGAATACTTTTTTTTCTAAGATAAATTCATCATTAATTTATAAAGACACTTCAAACTCAGAGTGTATATTTAACTTCCATCTTGTATCTGTATTTCTTTTTCCCATGCTGAGAATGCCGTTTCTCATTGACAATGGGAATGATACTGGAGTATCACATAATTACTCACCTTCTTCACCCCACAATACACATTCAACAGTCTCAGAGTAATGAAATCAACACTAGTGCCAATAATATGACTGCCATAAACAGTTTAAAATTCTTTAAGTGGGGTGCCTGGGTGGCTCAGTAGTTAAGCGTCTGCCTTGGGGTCAGGTCATGATCCTAGGGTCCTGGGATCGAGCCCCACATCGGGCTCCCTGCCTGGCAGAAAGCCTACTTCTCCCGCTACCGTTCCCTCTGCTTGTGTTCCCTCTCTTGCTGTGTTTCTGTCAAATAAATAAAATCTTTAAAAAAAAAAATTCTTTAATTTTGTCCTTAGGGTATATCCCACTGGGATAAGCAATCAAATTACTGTTTTAAACTCACTTGAAATGGGTCCTTTCTTTTTTTTTTAAAGACTATTTATTGGGGTGCTTAGGTGGCTCAGTGGGTTAAAGCTTCTGACTTTGGCTCAGGTCTTGATCTCAGGGTCCTGGGATCAAGTCCCACATCGGGCTCTCTGCTCAGAAGGGAGCCTGCTTCCCCCTCTCTCTCTGCCTGCCTCTCTGCCTACTTGTGATCTCTTTCTCTGTCAAATAAATAAAATCTTTTAAAAAAAATAAATAAAGACTATTTGAGAGAGAGAGAGAGAGAGAGAGTGCATGAGCAGGGGGAGGGGCACAGAGAGAGGGACAAGCAGACTCCCTGCAGTGAGGGGGAGGGGTCTCAATCCCAGGACCTCGAGGTCATGACCTGAGACTGTTTCTTTCTTTTTTTTTTTTTTTTAAAGATTTTATTTATTTTCTCAACAGAGAGAATGAGAGAAATCACAAGTAGGCAGAGAGGCAGGTGGGGCGGTGGAGGGGGGCGGAAGCAGGCTCCCCGCCAAGCAGAGAGCCCAATGTGGGGCTCCATCCTAGGACCCTGAGATCATGACCTGAGCCAAAGGCAGAGGCTTTAACCCACTGAGCCACCCAGGCGCACCTGAGACTGTTTCTAAATCTTAATTTTGTTTTATAATTATATAAAATGTTTACATAGTTGCTAAGTAAAATCTACAAACAAGTCTATTTTCTATTCCTCCTTTCTTCACTCTATTCCTTCCTCCTTCTACAGATAACCTTTCAAAAAATATTATGGCTTGGGGCCATAATAACAATCTGTCAAATAAATAAAATCTTAAAAAAATATTATGGCTTATCTTCCCATATTTCTTTAAATATAAGCAGTTCTTTTACATAAGTAGTTTTTACTATGAGATCCAATTTATTTGCTCTCTTCCTTTATTTCTCTCTCAGGATATTTTTTAGTATTCCAGAAGACCCCACAGACAACCTACCTTAAATCCCCTGACACAGAAAGAGAATCTGATGAAAGAATCAGGCACAATTCTTCAGACCAATCAGGATTTCCTGGCTAGAAGGGATGGGTTGGGGGGGGGGGGCAGGTCAGGGGAGAAAGTGGTCCCACTCAGCTCTCAGCACCTTCTGTGTGGCCAGTGGAGGTGGAAGGGTAGCTAGAGACACTCTTCTCACCAATGCCCCATCTTCTCCTGTCAGACAGGTAACTGGAGGTTCCACTAGAAGGCTTGGTTTTGTGTTTTGTTTTGCTTTCTTTCCAAGGTTAGGCTATTTGCAGAAACGTAAGATCAGGTTTATGGAGCAATCTGAGAAACAACAGTTTTGGTGTCCTAGTTGGTAGGGTATAAGGAGGTACTCAACCCACTACTGCCCAGGACCTAGTTTGGCCTCTACTTGTTCAGTGGTCCCGCCTGTCAAGGAGCTCTCTCCATGTGTGGGTCAAAGAGTCACAGCTCACTATACTGTACTACGTTTGCTTCTTGCTGGAAGCTAGAATGGACAGAAACCTAACTGTGCTCTCAGCTTTTGGAGGGCCTCAAGGATTGTAAACAGGCCTGATACTCCAGATTACCTGAAGGACTATGACCCTAGATTCCAGCTTTTAGCTCCATGATATAGAGTCACATCAACCTTCAGATTCCTACTGACCCTAAGGGCACATCTAGTCCTATCTTCCCAGAATCCTTGCTGTGCCCAGTCCTTGAAGACACTCTTCCATTCCATACTCAGAAACCAGCTTCAAGGACCCTAAACAGTGAATCTAAGTATCATATGAGTGAGGTATGAGATTCCAGGTAATACCAATTCCTCCACCTGGTCTCTTGGGAAGGGCACAGGCTGGAGGACAGCTAAGGGAACTGGACTACTGCCCTAAACCCTTTGCTCTCTCTAGGAATTCTAAAAGGAACATTTCAGAAGGTAACAGTCTCTCCAGGGTCAACAAGGCCCTAGATGTCAAAGCATCAGAACTCTGCTTAAACAAGTACTTATTTATTGACATGTCCCCTTCTTCTGCTGGCTATTAGAAAAAAAATTTTTTAGTATAATTAATGTGTCTTACTATTATCACTACACAGCACAGTGCATTCTTGAAAGCAGCGCCAGTTGTTCAAGCATGATTCTCTTCCTCCTCCTCCCTCCCCCTCCTCCCCCTCCTCCTCCGCTTCCTCCTCCTCCTCCTCTTCTTTCTTCTCCTTCTTCTTCTCCTCCTCCTCTTCCTCCTCCTCCTCCTTCTTCTTCTTTCTCTTCTTCTTTTTAAAGATTTTATTTGTCTATATGACACAGAGAGAGAGCAATCACAAGTAGGCAGAGAGGCAGGCAGAGAGAGAGGCTGAAGCAGGCTCCCTGCTGAGCAGAGCCTGATGCGAGGCTTGATCCAAGGACCCTGAGATCATGACCTGAGCCGAAGGCAGAGGCTTCAACCCACAGAGCCACCCAGGCGCCCCGATTCTCTTCCTTCTGTCCACATGTAAATGGGAGGCCCTTCAGGGTTCTATCCTGGGCCATTTTCTTTTCTCATTATTGTTGTCTCCTGACACAAGTTTATTTATGACCATGGCTCCCACAGTCAGAATAAGCAGATAACTCTCTTCTCTGAATTCCCAAATCAGTTTCATGTATCCAGGAAACCACAAGACTTCTCTCCTTGGACATTTCCCCGGGATTTAAAACTCAACATGCTCAAACGAAATGACCAACTTCTTCCCCAAACTAGCTCCTCCTCCCACACTATATTTCAGTTTGGGTCACTCTCATTCTCTTCCATGTTCTACCTGGAAACGTGAAGGGCATCCTTGACTCCTCCTCTCACCAACCTCCCTTATCCCATCAATCAACCTGGCTTACTGATTCTATCTTTTTTTTTTTTTCTAATTCTATCTTCTAAATATATAGAGGAGGAGTCTGTTTCTCCATCTCTTCTAATCCCCTGCACAAGGCACCACCCCCTCTCAACTGGATACACAGTAACAATCACCTAACTGGCTTGTCTTCAGCCTTCTGTACAATATAGACATACTTTGATTTAAATCACAGACTCAGAGCTTACTTGAACTCATATCAGTCTTAAATTTTTTTTTTTTTTTAAGATTTTATTTATTTGACAGAGAGAAACACAGCGAGAGAGGGAACACAAGCAGAGGGATTGGTGGCGGGAGAAGCAGGCTTCCTGCGGAGCAGAGAGCCCGATGCAGGGCTCGATCCCAGGACCCTGGGATCATGACCTGAGCCGAAGGCAGAGGCTTAACCCACTGAGCCACCCAGGCGCCCCAGTCTTAAATTTTTTAATTAACATGCTTAGTAGTTTCAGAATACTAAATTAATTCTAAATACAGAGAAGAACATAGTTGGCTTTTTCTTTGTATAATTCTATGTTTAATGACTTGTTTCAATGAGAATGTTTTCCCGTTGTATTTGCAAGGAAAATACAGTAAGCGATATTGGATGGGGCAAGTTCACATGCAAAAGAGACTGGGATGGAATTGCCAGAGAAAAGGAGAATGTTGGGAAAGCCAAGGCGAGAAAAGTTTCAAAGAAGAGGGGTGGTTAACAATGCCAAGCGCTTCAGAGAGCATTCAGGTTGGATGACAACTCAAAAGCACCAAAGAAGTCGCCAACTATGAAGTCTTTGGTGACTATGGCAAGTGTCATTAAGGTGGAATGAGGGAAGTGGAAGCAGCTACCATAGGCTGTCAAAGCAATGGGGTATGAGGAGGCGGAGATGATGACATCTGCCCGTGAAGGGCAAGAGAAAGATAGAGTAGTAGCTGGTGAAGAACATCTTTGGCAGAGAATATCTTGAAGGGTAGGAGAGATGAATGGTTTAATAAAGAGGTTACAACTGTCAGCATGCTGACAGAAACAAATGGGCAAGGTGTGTCTCAATGGTCCCTTTCCAAGGCTTTAACCCTTGTGGCAGAAGGACTTCCTCTACTTGGTCAAGGGATGACTGGATGACATGAGTGACGAGAATACTGATGCCCAGAGGCTGCAGCAGCCCAGCTATCAGAGCACGGGGTGGTGAGAAGTACAGGAGACTATCAGGGTGCTGGGTCTGGAGCCAGGGCAGAGAATCACACTTCTGGCAATGGAAACGTGGGTGCCTCTAGCATCAGAAAATTGGTGGTTGAGGGATTAAAAAACAACGACGATCTTCAAGTACCAATACTTATTAATATTCCATCCTCTTTTCACTGTGTGCCTTTTGACTATGACAAAGAAATATATGTTTACACTGTGACCTTGTAGAAATATACATAAGCAAAAATTTCATAAATGAATACATATCTTTGCTATGTGTAATAAAGAAAAAAATTACAAAGTGTATTAAATATTATTAATATTTAAATACAATATAGAGAAGCACCAAATAACACAAAAAAAATTGGGCAAGACGACAGTTTGAAAAATGTGAATCTTGTTTCTAGGTTTATACAACCTGCTTAGTACTTTCCCTAAAGACAACCAACAAACTAGTTATGCATAGTTCCAATACTTTAATAAAATATTCTTATTTATTTTTATTTTTAATTTAAAATTTATTTATTTTAAGGAATCTCGATATCCAATGTGGGACTCAAGTTCATGACCCTGAGATCAAGAGCTGTCTGCTCCTCTGACTGAGACAGCCAGGTGCCCCTGAATAAGATATTTTTAAAGGTCAGGTTATTTATAATAATAACAGAAATAACCCAAATATCCATTTAGGGAGAAATGGTGGGATAAACTATATATGATAATATATATAATGGAATACCATGCATATGTAAAAATAAATGAGGACTACATTTGTGTATCATTATAGAGTGATACTCTGGACATATTAGTAAATGAAAAAAGCAACCAAAACAAATGTGCATGGTATGCTATGGGGAAGGAAAGGCTAAAGAATAAATGGACAGAAACTAAAATCTTTTGAATATATTTTGTTTGAAGGGCACCAGGGTGGCTCAGTTGATTAAGTATCTGACTCTTGATTTCGGCTCAGGTCATGATCTCAGGGTCATGAGATCAAGCCCCACATTGGGTACCCCATTCAGCAGAGGGTCTGCTTGAGATTTTCTCTCTCCTTCTCCCTCTGCCCCTCCCCTCCAAAAAAAGAATATATCTTGTTTGATACATTTGACAATGGAATTATGTAAACATTTTACATAATTATAAAATATATGATTTTTAAGAGATTTTTTATTTATTTATTTGACAGAGAGGGAGGGATCACAAGTAGACAGAGTGGCAGGCAGAGAGAGGGGAAGCAGGCTCCCCACTAAGCAGAGAGCCCGACGTGGGGCTTGATCCCAGGACCCTGAGATCATGACCCAAGCCGAAGGCAGAGGCTTTAACCCACTGAGCCACCCAGGTGCCCCAAAATATATGATTTTTAAAAGGCAATCCCTAAAAATCCAAAGCAAAATAAGTAGATCTAACTATATTGAATTGGTGGCATAAACACGCAAATATGAATTATTTCAAAGGAGTTGAAAAATCTGTAATTTGTGTATTCTTAGTAGGATATGCCTTAAAAACAAAAACTGAAAAAAATATCTTAAACTGTTTTCAGTAATCATGATGTATGTCAATACTGTTAAGACTATTGTGTGCGCACATGGGGTAAAGTAAAAAGCGATTATGTTGGTTTTCCACTGTGAGGAAAAAAAAGGAGAACTAGATTAAGATAGATGAGGTTAAGTCAAAACCCTATGGTCCTGAATTTGAATTAGAAGTGTCACTATAAACTTATGATGTGTTTTATCATTTAAAAAAAGTATTTCCTACCTATATGCATTGAAAGGGCCTAAAATCAAGCTCTAATCAAGGACCAATGAGCACCCTACTGAGACTGTGGTATCCAGAATCTATTTCACACCTAAAGAAACCAGAGCTCTTTGGAGAAATGATTAATTTCATACCTGGGACAGGGATATGTAAATTGAGCCTGAAATATGTCAGAAGACAAGAAAGCCCCATTGAGTGAGGGTTTGTTAAAATGACCCAAAAAACAATTTCAAGAGGCATCCACTGCCCAAAAATGGGACAGTTGCTTGGTGGCCAAAAATATGTCCGTAAGAATAATAAATGGGGGGGAGGTGCATGGATGGCTTAGTCAGTAGAGCATGTGACTCTTAATCTCAGGGTTGTGAGTTTAAGCTCCACGTTGGGTGTGGAGCTTACTTAAAAAAAAATTAAATGGAATTATTTGAAATACTTCAGATACGTTCATGAATTCATAATGGTCCTTAAACAAACAACAACAAAACTTATTAGTCACCTTTGGAAGATGCTACGGAGCCAAATCATTCTTTTGAAATCTTATCATTTATCCTGCTTTTCTTATACAAGTTGTACCTGAGAGTAAACAAATAGT
>CM053603.1:115933085-115943196 GCA_028646535.1 Procyon lotor
GAGAGAGTCAATTATCATATGGTCTTATGTGTGGAGCATAAGGAAAAACATTGTGAGAAGGAAAGGAAGGGTGAATGGGGGGAAATCGGACGGGAAGATGAACCATGAGAGACTGTGGACTCTGAGCAACAAACTGAGGGTTTTGGAGGGGGTGGGGGGTTGGGCGAGCCTGGGCGACCGAATCTTAAGCAGAGATAATGAGGAGGACACGTATTACACGGAGCACTGGGTGTAGTGCATGAACAATGAATCTTGTAACACTGAAAAAATTAAATAAAAGTATTTGGGGGGGGGAAGACAACCAGACATTATATACCTCCAAATAGAAATATACACCTGCTATTTACATCTTGTTCCCCGCCCCAAAAAACTGAACCTCAATCAGATGAAGCCCCCAGATCTAACTACCAATTTACAGGAAATAAATTGAACAGAGGAACATGGTAAGCAACACTCTACGGGGACACAATCAGCAAACAAAATCCCAAACCCAGACTATGGAAAACTCTGCCAGATAAATGAATTACTAGGAAAAAAGAAAAGAAATAGAGGAGAGCTATCAGTTAGGGTTTATTCAGGCAAGCAGAACCATTTTGGGTGATATAAAGGATTTATTATTTGACTTAGAGCCAACATACTTGGGAGAGCTAGTTGAGTAAGCAGTTTGTGTAAGTCAGTTGCGCCTGCATCGGGCACTGGGCCTGAAGTCAGGGAGGCTGACCGGGAGAGCAAGAGCAAGCTGGGTCCCTAACTATTTCTCACTGGAACACGTGTTGTTTTCTCACCAACCCTAAGCCTCCAACTTTTTTTTTTTTAAGATTTTATTTATTTATTTGACAGAGAGAGAAATCACAAGTAGGCAGAGAGGCAGGCAGAGAGAGAGGGGGAAGCAGGCTTCCCGCTGAGCAGAGAGCCCGATGCGGGGCTCGATCCCAGGACCCTGAGATCATGACCTGAGTTGAAGGCAGAGGCTTTGACCCACTGAGCCACCCAGGTGCTCCTAAGCCTCCAACTTTGATGATGTGGGTGAGTCACAGAAAAACTACTGCAGTGTTGTTGTTGTTGTTGTTTGTTTGTTTGTTTGTTTTGGGGTTTTGGGGGGAAGGGAGAGAAAGAATCTTAAGCAGATTCCATGCCCCTTGCAGAGCCCAACCTGGGGCTTGATCTCACGACGCTGAGATCATGACCGGAGCTGAAACCAGGAATCCGACCCTTAACCCACTGAGCCACCCCAGGCACCCCGAACTACTGCAGTTCTTAAAAGCACTGCACATAAAGCTGGTCCATAACATGTCTATCAGTTAAACTTGAACTTGCCTCTATTTTTCACTTCATCGTTTTTTACTCTTAAATAATTTTAAAGCATTTTGTACAAGTTCAGTTAAAATGTTACAATCATCACAAACTCAAAATATGTTGCATTGCTAATACCTTTTCTGGAAAACCACAAAGTTCTTATCTAAAATCTATTATAAAGTCTCAATAACTTTGCCAACTGCAAATAAAATTACACTAAACTTTTCTTCAAGCTTAGCTGCAACTGTACAATATTAACCCCTCCATTATGATATTCAAATTGATCATCATATACCAGGTAACAGAAGATGAAATGACTCAGTCCTAACCAGCTCATGTACTCCTCACATCCCTCCTTTTCTCTCCCTTCATTGCAATTGGTGCAATATGCAGTTTTTGCTAAACATCCTTGATGAAACTCTGGTATGTTCTATTCTATTCTAGTATATCATATTTCATTTAAAAATAAAAAGCTGGTCTAGAGCTACTAACTTTATTTCATGACCTTCTAATAATGGATTGTGTCCTAAACTGGATCACATCTACAATATTAAAATTCTCCTTTTATTAATGTTTAAGTTCACTGAGCTCTTTTGAGTCTCTGTATCTTTATTTTTATCCTCCATACATGTGCTTTTTGCTTTCCACGGTTCTTACTGTGATCTTTTTTTTTTTATTTTGAAGATTCATTTATTTATTTCAGAGAGAGAAAGAGAAAACACGCATGGGCAAGAATGGGGAGGGACAGAGGGAGAGGAAAATCTTTGGCAGGCTCCTCACTGAGCTCCATGCGGGGCTCAATCCCATGACTCTGAGATCATGAACTGAGCCAAAACCAAGTCTCAGACGCACAAATGACTGCGCCACCCAGGCGCCCTAGTTCTTACTATGATCTTTACAGTTCAGAGATATGATGGAAATTCTGAGTGTGGGTGATTTTGCAGATCATGCCATGGTTTCTTCCTGCCTTCAAAGAGAATAGTCAACTTGCTATGCAAAAACTCAGTTCTATTCAATTTCCTCTTATGCAACATCTCAGGGACTGCTCTTAAAGTCACTCTTATCACTGGGTCTCTAAAACTTAGTTCTCATCATCTATTTGCAATTCACAAAATTCTACCTTTGGGTTGACTTCACTGGTTAAGCATCTGCCTTCACCTCAGGTCATGATCCCAGGGTCCTGGGACTGAGCCCTGCTTCGGGCTCCCTGCTCAGCAGGGAGTGTACTTCTCCCACTCCCTCTGCCCTTCTCCCTGCTTATGCTCTCTCTCTCAAATAAGTAAAATATTATTTTTATTTATTTTATTTATTAGCTTACAATGTGTTATTTGTTTTTAGGGGTACAGGTCTGTGATTCACCAGTCTTACACAATTCACAGCGCTCACCATAGCACATACCCTCACCAATGATCATCACCCAGCCACCCTATCCCTCCCATCCTCCTCCACTCTAGCAATCCTCAGTTCATTTCCTGAGATTAAGAGCCTTTTATGGTCTATCTCCCCCTCTGATTTCGTCTTGTTTCATTTTTCCCTCCCTTCCCCTATGATCTTCTGTCTTGTTTCTCAAATTCCTTAAATCAGTGAGATCATAACATTTGTCTTTCTCTGATTGACTTTTTCACTTAGCATAATATCCTCTAGTTCCATCCACGTCGTTGCAAATGGCAAGATTTCATTTTTTGATGGCTGAGTAGTATTCCATTGTGTGTGTGTGTGTGCGTACGTGCATGCACATCTTCTTTATCCATCATCTGTTGATGGACATCTAGGCTCTTTCCATAGTTTGGCTATTGTGGACATTGCTGCTATAAACATATAAACATTTGGGTGCATGTGCCCCTTCAGATCACTACATTTGTATCTTTAGGGTAAATACCCAGTAGTGTAATTCCTGGGTCGTAGGGTAGCTCTATTTTCAACTTTTTGAGGAACCTCCATACTGTTTTCCAGAGTGGCTGCACCAGCTTGCATTCCCACCAACAGTGTAGGAGGGTTCCCCTTTCTCCGCATCCTCACCAACACCTGTCATTTCCTGACTTGTTAATTTTAGCCATTCTGAGCGGTATGAGGTGGTTATCTCCCTGCAGTTTTGATTCGTTCAAATAAGTAAAATCTAAAAAAAAAAAAAAGTCTACCTTTGTTTTAAAAATTTAAACACTGAACAAAGAGGAATCTTGAAAAGGAATGAATGGATATTTTTTTCTGAGTATTCTATTGCTACATGACAAATCACCCCAGACCTGATGGGGTAAAACTGCAATCATTTTGTGATACTACGGATTCTGTGGGTCAGTAATTCAGGGAGAGCACAGTGGAATGGCCTTCTCTCTTCTCCACGTGTCTGGGGCCTCACCAAGACAAGACTCATATGGCCGAAAGATGGATCATCTGGGAGTTTCTCCACTCCTCTGTATGGTGCCCGGCTGGGACGACTCGAGCCTGGGCTCTGTGGGGGTCTGTCACCTGGAGCGTTTACTGTGGCCTCTCTGTATGGTGTGGGTTCATTTTTTACCTTTGTGTATAAATGCCCTGAGATGTAGGTTTCTGGGTTGTTGTTTCTTGTCCATCACTTAATTGTTTGGTGATATCTATTCAGATTTGTATTACTTTTCTTGATGTCTTTGGCTCATTTTATTCATCCCCAAATACTACAGACCTACTTGGTTCAGGCGTGATGCTGAGCCCAGTGTCAGAGCTCAGACACAGCTCTCACTTCAGGCCGGAACGCATTTTAGCAAAGGAGCAGAGACTCTGGTATCAGGCAAATTGCACCTAGAATCACAGCTTCATCACTTGCCAGGTGGAAACTTAACTTGAAAAATTACATAGGTCCTTGTCCTCTTTTTCCTCCCAAGGATAGCAGTACTACTCACTTAACTAAGACAGCGCCTGGAACTTGGTGGAAACCCAATGTGTCTATTCCCTTTAAAAACAAGAACCCAGTGGAAAATTGATAATTACATCAACACTTTAAATTTAAACAATGTGAAAGGGTTAATATAATGGTGTATATAGGGACACCTGGGTGGTGTCTGTTAAGTGACTGCCTTTGGCTCAGGTCATGATCCCCGGGTCCTGGGATCCAGCCCTGGCATCGGGCTCCCTGCTCAGTGGGGAGTCTGCTTCTCCCTTCCCCACTCCCCCTGCTTGTGCTCACTCTGCCTTAAATAAATAATAAATAAATAAATCTTTAAAACAAAATAAAGGTGTATGTATTAGGTACTTTGTGAACAGAGAAGTGCCACCTAGCCTTCAGGCTGGCATCCTGAAAAATTTCCCATAGAACAGTAATTTCCATTTTGGGGTGGGTAGGAGGAAGGAGTCCAGAAAGCTGATGGGGAATCTTTGCACTGAAGGACAGAGGCTAAAAAAAACTTACGTTCAATAGTATAACATCACTTTACATATGAGGAAGTGAAAAAGTATTGTACTGATGATGCAAACTACAGAAAGTAAATACAGAATCACTCGAGATGGTAGAGATATTCAAATGTAGAGGATATATTCTGTATATCAGCAATTCTCAAAAAGGTATAGTCAGAATCTCTAGGGAAGGTTGGCATGAAATGCAGACAGACTTACATCACTATAACAGTATGATTTTTTAAAACATTAAGAAACTTCAGGGCTCCTGGGTGGCTCCTTCATTAAGCGTCTGCCTCCAGCTCAGGTCATGATCCCAGGGTCCTGGGATTGAGCCCCATGTCGGGCTCCCTACTCAGCAGAGAGCCTGCTTCTCCTTCTTCCTATGCCTGCTGCTCTGCCTATTTGTGCGGTGTCTCTCTCTCTCTCTCTCTTTCTCTCACTCTCTGTCAAATAAATAAAAACCTTAAAAAAAAAAAAGGTTAAGAAACTTCACTGGAGTGCCTGGTTGGCTCAGCTGGTTGGGCATCTGACTTTCGGTTTGGGCTCAGGTGGTGATCTCAGGGTTGTGGGATTGAGCCCCGAGTTGGGCTCCATGCTCAGTGGGGACTCTGCTTCCCCTCTCCTTCTGCCCTTCTCCCTGCTCACACACACTCTCTCTGAAATAAGTAACTCTTTAAAAAAAAAGAGAGAGATTAAGAACTTCACTAAAAAACCTAATGACTAAGCCTTAAATAATGAGTAGGAATTGGCCAGGTAGAAAAGAGAAGAAAAGAAAATTCAGGATAGTAGGAGCAGCGCTCAGAAGAGCTCCGCGGTATGACAGAGCCGGGCTAGTTGGAGGACTACAGGCGGTTTTCCATGGCTGAGAGGGACGGGTGGATGAGCATGGACGGGCTGGCAGGGGCCAAAGCTTAAGTCACTCATATGCGCTACTGAAGGAATACAGATGGCACCTGGGTGTCACTGAAGGATTTGGAGGGAGGAAGTGATAAACGCAGATTTGTTTTCTTACCATAAATTTCCTTCCACTGTTGTGATTTCTTCTTTAATATCTCAGAAAGTCATTAGGTGGGAGTTTACTGACCCTGTCCGGGTTCTTAATTGGTAACTGCCTCTGCCATGGCAGATGTCCTCTTTTTTGTGCTTTTTCTTTTTGTCAGACACTTTTAATCCTTATTGATTGCACGGGGGGACCTGGATGGGTGTGCTGCTGTTTTGAAGCAGATCTTACTCAATTGTTACCTTTGAACTGTCACTATTTTGGTTTTTATCGTCTTATTGTCTTTTGGTGAGTCTGTCTACGAAGCTTCCTTTACTTCCTTTACTGGGAGGTCATAGGAGGAAGTGAAAAAACACATTTGGCTTGTAGTTCAAGTACTCGATTCCATACTTTGCCCTACAGGACTTTGAGCAAGTCACAGCCTCTCTACCCTGCAGTGACTTCACATGAACCATGGAACTAATAATAATCACCATGTAAAATTGTTGGGGGACTAGAGAAAATGTCCAAGTGTCTGAACAGAGTAGGTATTCAATGATAGTAAGCTTGGCAGACGTGGTCAGTGCCCCACCTGTATGCCCTCAGCAAGCCTGCAGGCTTTCTCTGGCCACGAAAGTGTGATCAATCCTTGCTCAGGGTAGGCTGGAGATGCCAAGGAATTAATGCCCACAGATGCAGCCCTTCCAACAACTGATCGATGGGAGTTCCTAGATTAAAACTCCTTCTTTTTGTCTTCTGAGTGAGACAAGCTAAATAAAGCCTATTCTACATATTCTCTGAGAGGTCCCCAGTAGATTGTGACTCAGTGGTCTCCAGGGGTGCTTTCTCATTAAAGTGCCCTGTATTGGCTTCTTTCCCTTCCCAGCCTTACTTCTCCATGCCCTACCAGGGATCACCTCCCAAATAAACAACTTGCACTCAAATCCTTGTCCCATGGTCAGCTTCTGGGGGACCCCGCTGAAGACGGTAATTACTGTTCATGCATTCAATAGCTATTTAGTACAAACAATGTATCATTTTTTTTATGAATTGAGGTTCGTGGTTTTTTTTAAATTTAATTTTATTTTTTCAGTGTTCCAAGATTCATTGTTCATGCACCACACCCAGTGCTCCATGTAATATGTGCCCTCCTCAATACCCACCACCAGGCTCACCAAACCCCCCTACCCCCCTCCCTTCCAGAACCCTCAGTTTGTTTCTCAGAGTCCACAGTCTCATGTTTCGCCTCCCCCTCCGATTTCCCCCAATTATCCCTTCCTTTCCTTCTCCCAGGGTCCTCCATGTTTTCCTTATGCTCTGCACAGAAGTGAAACCATATGATAATTTTTTTTATTACTGCTCCATCCTCCTGTAGAACTCTACACCTGGGATTTCTGGTTTCTTGCATTCTAAAAATTATATTATTAAAAAAATTAAAGGAAAAATGTAAAGAAAATTATTTCCCACAATCTCAGCAGCTTAATACAAAAACTACTTTTATGTCTTCCTATTTCCTTCTTTTCTTTATCCACGTGTACCCATACTTCTCAGCTGCAACTATAGGTACAATCTAGTATTCCACATTTTATTTTTCTACTTAGTTTCCTACCATACTCATTTTCTTTAGCCTTTAAAATTAGCACTTTAAGGGCTGTGTTATATTCTATTACCCTATTGTAGGATACTGTGATGGTTAATTTTGTGTCAACCTGACCGAGCCATGGAGTTCCCAGATAATATTTGGTCAAACATTATTCTCAGTGTTAATGTGCTTAGATGAGATTAACATTTCAGTTGGTAGACTAAGTAAAGCAGATTGCTCTTTCCAGTGTGGGTTGGCCTCATCTAATCTGTTAAGGGCCTGCATGGCAAAAGGCTGACCCTACCCTAAGTAAGGAAATTCTGTCAGCCTGCCTTTGAAATAGGACATCAGTTTTTTATTTCCCCAGACTCAAACTGAAATATCAGCTCTTCCTGGGTCTCCAGCTCATTAAGCCACCCTGCAGATGTTGGGGCTTGTCTGCCTCCATAATTGCATGAGCCAATTTCTTATAATAAATCTTTTTATACACACATACACGCTACTGGTTATTTCTCTGGAGAACCCTAATACAGACAGATGTGTAGGTTGTTTTTAAAATTTTTTTTCTATTATGGCTAGCACTGCATATAAAGTCTTTATGCTTGTTTTAAATTTTATTTGATCTTTTTTAGATATTTGGGGGAGGGGTAGAGGGACAAAATTTTTAAGCAGGCCCACGCATGGGACAGAGCCTAACACAGAGCTCATTCTCACAACCCTGAGATCATGACCTGAGCCGAAATCAAGTCAGACACTTAGCCTACTGAGCCACCCAAACACCCCTGATTTATTTATTTTAAATGGCCAATACATGAGCATTATACAAACTGAAAAGAGTTTCCTTCCTCCACAGTGAAGTTCACTATTACAAATTTCGTGCACGTCATTCAAGAAGTAGACCACGCCTATATCACACAATTGACAGCATGCTACACATAGGGTGCTGTGCTTTTTTCATTCGATGACACGATGTGGTCATCTTTCATGCCAACCTGTACTGCCTCAGGGCTTCTGACGGGCTTGTTCCTTCACTTCCCCTTGATGCTATTATTTTTTTTTAAGATTTATTTATTTGAGAGAGAGAGAGAAAGTGAGAGCATGAGAGGAGCAAAGGTCGGAGAGAGAAGCAGACTCCCCGTGGAGCTGGGAGCCCGATGCGGGACTCGATCCTGGGACTCCAGGATCATGATCTGGGCCAAAGGCAGTTGCTCAACCAATTGAGCCACCCAGGCGCCCTGGATGCTATTTTTTGTAACACCACCTCCCCAGCATTGGGTTTCTCTCTTAGGCAGATAAATCACTATCCACCTTCTCTACTAATTCATGTAGTCATTCAGCAAATATTCACTGAATATTTGCCAGGAGCTTAGCACTGTGCCAAGCAGCGGCACAGAATGGTGAGCAAGCCCTTGTGAAGCTCAGTGTAAGGACACAGAAGCACTGAGCCAGAAATTTCAGAGAAACCAGGAGAGTGAAGTGAAGGATGTTTGGGGTGTAGTAGATGACACAAGAGGGAGAACCTGGCCCAGAAGGGCTTTCTGAAGGGCTTTCTAAAGGCATTGCTGAGACCTGAAGAATGAAGAGTAAGCTAGGGGAAAGGACTGTGGGGAAGGTGTCCCTAGCAGGAGACGACAAGAGAGGGAGAGCAGAGGGAAGAAGAGACAGCATAATACGGAGAAAGTTTAGTGGGATGGAGAGATGAGGCCAGCAAGGTTGGCAGGAGCCAGGCCATGGAAGCCTCACGGACTCTTTCCTGGAGGCACCGAAGGCTCTGCCTTTTATTAATTCCTTCAGTTTGATGGTTTTTGTCTTTTAAATATTTTAATAGTTTAATACTTATAATCTACTGACTTTTCACTACATTCTCTGCATTATTGTTCAGTGTTCATCCTAGGGTTTATATTGGCATCCTTAATTTCACAGCCTAAGTTAGCATTTATATTGTATCACTTTATATGATAGGTAGAACCTTAAAAATATGTGGGTCCATTTACCTATCCCCACCCACTTGCCTTTATGAAACATGTCATATGTATTATTTCTGTGTATCTTATAAGTCCCACAAGAAATTGTGAAATTTTGTCTTAAACAGGATTACATTTTAAAAATTAAAAGGGAGAAAGTAGTCTTCTATCTAGATAGTTACCATTCCTAATGCTCTTCATTTCTTCCTAAAGATGAGTTTCCATTCTTGTATCATTTCCATTTAGCCTGAAAACTCCATTTAGTATTTCTTACAGTGTAGCCCCTGTAAAAAATTACCTTATTTTTAATGTGGAAAAGTCATCTTTTTGTTTGCATTATTGAAGGATATTTTTGCTGGGAATACAATTCTGAGTTGACAATATTTTCTAGCATTTAAAAAATGTTGCTGTTATTGTGAACAACCATACATCAACAAATTGGATAACCTAGAAGAAACGGATAAATTCTGCAACACATACAATACTCCAAAACTGAATCAGAAATAAATAGAAAATCTCAACAGACCAATTACTAGTAATGAGATTGAATTAGTAGTCAACATATTCCCAACAAACAACATCAGGACCAGATGGATTCACAGATTAATTCTACCAAACATTTAAAGAGCCAATATCTATTCTCCTCAAGGAATTCCAAAAAACAGAAGATGAAGGAAGCTCTCAAATATATTCTATGAAGCTGCCAATACCCTGATACAAAACCATACAAAGACACTACAAAAAAAAGGTAGCTAGGGGCGCCTGAGTGGCTCAGTGGGTTAAAGCCTCTGCCTTCGGCTCAGGTCATGATCTCAGGGTCCTGGGATCGAGCCCCACATCGGGCTCTCTGCTCAGCAGGGGTCTTCCCCTTCTCTCTCTGCCTGTCTCTCTGACTGCTTGTGATCTCTCTCTCTCCGTTAA
>CM053603.1:115943696-115958047 GCA_028646535.1 Procyon lotor
GATACCTGGGTGCTCTGCCGCACTCGGGCTCCCCTGGTCCCTCGGTGACCCCACGGGTCCTGAAACCACACTGTTCCCGCCAGGGCTGAACCCCTGGTTAGCCTCCGGAGCGATGTCCGTCAGCAGAGCGGACTAGAAGTTCCGGATTCTGTGCTCCGGGGCTCTGGGGCTGCTGGGAGCCGGCCCCTCCCCCCGGGGTCTCTCTTCCTGTCGCTTTAAATTCACTTTTTCCACTCCTACCTTTCTGAAAGTGGTCGATTTTCTGCTCCTAGAATTGTTGTTCTTATTCTCTTCTCTCTCCTGTTGTATTTGCCGGCTTTTAGAGTGATTTTCTGCCTCTTTAGCTGGGCTTCTGGGACCTGGTGCTTTTCTGTGCGTCCTATACCTCCGCCATCTTGCCAGATCTCTCCTGGCTCTTCTATGTTGAATAATTTTAGATAATATCATAGACATTTAAAAAATATGAGACTATGTTTTGTTTAAATACTGTAGAGAATTTTTATTTTTCAATTATTATTATTATTGCTGTTGTTGTTGTTTAGCAGGAAATCAGCCTGCTCAGGTTCAAGATATAAGTTACAACTCACCTTCTGTCATTTCAATGTAAGTTCATAGTTTAAAGTTTTTGTGGTGCTATTTGGATTAATCCTTCAGATGTGCCACCCAAGGACCAGCCACTTCCTGAGCAGTGATCTACCCCATAGTACATTTCTCAAAACCTTGCTAGTCTATTTGAGATCAGATCTATGCATCCATAGCTTGAGTATAAGCCAAGGAGTTCATACAGAACTTTTGTTTAGCTCCCTCTTCTCCACAATCTCCCTACATTCTTGAGCACTCAGGAAATCCTTTTTTTTATACTGTGGCTATAAAGTTGATGCTTTATTCTTCCAGCTTGCCATAGTTAGATTTGCCTCTGGGACTGAGGAATTGAAGGCTATCTAGAGAAAAAAATCAACACTCTCTCTTCAGCCCATGGTTCCTCTAATCAGACAGAGGTATTCTCTTATCTCAGATTTTAGGTGCCCTTATGACTTCCCCTGCCTGCACTAACCACCACCACAGGATTGCAACTCAAAACTGGGGATTGCCAGAGAGTGTGGACAGAGAAAAAGAAAAAAGAATATTTTCTCCACTCTCTTTGACTTGTAGAAGTCTTTTTTTAAATTTTTATTTAATTTTTATTAACATATAATGTATTATTTGCCCCAGGGTACATGTCTGTGAATCATCAGGCTTACACATTTCACAGCACTCACCATAGCACATACCCTCCCCAATGTCCACAACCCAACCATCCCATCCCTAGCCCCCTGCCTCCCAGCCACCCTCAGTTCGTTTCGTGAGTCTAGGAATCTCCTATGGTTTGTCTTTCTCCCCATCCCTTCCTGTTTTATTTCTCCCGCACCCGCCCCCAAACTCCCGCCTTCCCTCTCAAATTCTTTATATCAGAGAGATCATGTGATAATTGTCTTTCTCTGACTTATTTTGCGCTTTTTAAAAAATATTTTATTTATTTGCTTGACAGAGAGAGAGATTACAAGTAGGCAGAAAGGCAGACAGGGGTGGGAGGGGGAGGATGCAGGCTCCCCACTGAGCAGGGAGCTGGATGCGGGACTTGATCCCAGGACCCTGAGATCATGACCCGAGCCGAAGGCAGAGGCTTTAACCCACTGAGCCACCCAGGCGCCCCGACTTGTAGAAGTCTTAATTCCATTCCTTTATCCAGAAAGAAGGGAATTCTCTTGATACTTGCTGTCTACAACTGGTGCATAGTTCTGGGATTTGGGCTACCTTTGCATTCAGGTTGGTAGACACAGAAGAAAAATGAGAAAACTTATTGCTGAACTAGTAGTACTTTTTTGTTGTTTTAGAGAGATTTATTTACATTGGGGCATCTGGGTGGCTCAGTTGGTTAAGCATCTGCCTCCAGCTCAGGTTGTGGTCCCAGGGTCCACCAAGCAGGCTGCCCACATTAGGCTCCCTGCTCAGTGGGTAGCCTGCTTTTCTCTCTCCCTCTGCTCTTTTCCAAACTTGCATACTCTCTTTCTCAAATGAATAAATAAATAATTTTCAAAAGATTTATTTACTTATTTTAGAGAGAGAGAGGGAGGGGCAGAGGGAGAGAATCTCCAAGCAGAGCCCCCACCCCTCCAACCCTGCCACCGAGTGTGGAGCCCAACATGAGGATCAATCCTATGACCTTAAAGACCGTGACCTGAGCTGAAACCAGAAGTCCAACACTCAACCAACCAAGCCACTCAGGTAACCCCCAAATTAGTAACACTTTCAGGCTTGGTTTTCTTCACCAATTTGTTTACTATTATTCACTTTTGTAGAGCCTTCAGTCACACCATGCATTCTCTCTGGGTTTCTTAGTTGCATTCAGTGAGAGAGCTGAGAGAGTGTGGCTTACTCCATCTTAACTAGATGGTTAACTTTATGATTTCTTCTAGAAGCTTTATAACTTTATATTTTTAAATTTACATAATTCATCTTAAAATAATTTTTATATCAAATGAGGTAAAAATAAAAATTCACTTTTTCTATATAGGAAACCACTTGTGTCAGCACCATTTGTTGAAAAAAGTTTGTTTTGGGTGCCTGGGTGGCTCAGTGGGTTGATCCTCTGCCTTCAGCCCAGGTCGTGATCTCAGGGTCCTGGGATCGAGAGAGCCCACATTGGGCTTTCTGCTCGGCGAGAAGCCTGCTTCCCCCTCTCTCTGCCTGTCTCTCTGCCTACTTGCTATCTCTCTCTCTCTTTCTCAAATAAATAAATAAAATCTTAAAAAAAAAGAAAAAAGTTTGTTTCCCCATTAAATTTCTTTGATACCTTGGTAAAAAAACCAATTGACTATAAGAGTGGGTCTATTATTGGATTGTGTTCTCTCCTACTGACATTTTTTATGTCAATACCATATTGTCAGTGATTACTGGAGCTTGAAAGTATATCTTGAAACCAGGAAGTATATAAGTCCTCAAAATTTCTACTTTTTTATCAAGAGTGTATTGACTGTTTTAGATTATTTATATTTCCATATAAATTTCAGAATCAAATTTTCAGTTTCTAAAAATCTTGTGGAGAATTGACATCTTAACCTTGATTTTTTTCAATCCATGAACATAGTATATCTTCCCATTTATTTAGTTTTCTCAGCAGTGTTGTGTAGATATTAGTGTAAAAATCTTGCATGTTGTAAAATTTGTTCCTAAATATTTTTAATATCTCGGGTGCTATTGTAAATGATGTTTTTAAATTTTAATATTCTTTTTTCTCATTGCTACTGTATAGAAATACAATTGACTTTCATATATTGACCTTATTTTCTGACATTTGCTAAATTTATTAAATACGATAGCTTTTTGTAGATTCCTTAAGATTTTCTGTTAAAACAATCATGTAATTTTTTTAAGATTTTTTATTTATTTATTGGACAGAGAGAGATCATAAGTAGACAGAGAGGCAGTCAGAGGGGGGGGGGGGAAGCAGGCTCACCGCTGAGCAGAGAGTCCGATGCAGGGCTCGATCCCAGGACCCTGAGATCATGACCCGAGCCAAAGGCAGAGGCTTTAACCCACTGAGCCACCCAGGTGCCCCAATCATGTAATTTTTAAATAAATACAGTTTTACTTTTTCCTTTCCTATATGTATGCTTTTTTTGCTTTTTCTTTTCTTTTCTTTTTTCTCTTGTTGCAGTAGTTAGAACCTCCAGTATAATGTTGAATAGAAATGATGTGAGTGTATAACCTTGCCTTGATCTTCATATTAGGAGAAAAACATTCAGTCTTTAATCACTAAGCATGGTCATACATGCCCTTTAAGTGATTAAAGAATTATTTTCCTCTATTAGTAGTTTGTTGAGTTTTTGTCATGAATGTGTGTTGAATTTTGTCAAATGCCTTTGCTGCATCTATTGAGATAGTCATTAAGTTTTTCTTCTCTTTTCCCCATATATGTGGCAAATAACATCAATTGGTTTTTGAATGATGATCCAAACTTATATGCATCAGAATAATTGATTTCGTTGTGATGCAGCAAATTTTTATACATTGGTGAAGTAAATTTGTCATTTACTTGTCATCTATTTTGGAATAGATCTTGCACTTAAGTTCATGAGGAATATTTACTGCACAGTTTTATTACAATGACTTGATCTGGTTTTGATATCAGGGTAATGCTGTTGTCATAAAAGGAGCTGAGAAGTGTTCTAGTCTTTATTTACCAAAAAAAAAAAGTTTTTTTAAAATTGTATTATGTCTCTCCTAGATACTCTTTAATATATCTTATTTATTAATTTGTTAGAGAGATTGCACAAGCAGGGAGAGCGGCAGGTAGAAGGAGAAACAGGCTCCTTGCTCAGCAAGAACTCCAATGCAGAACTCGATCCCAGGACCCAGGGATCATGACCTGAGCCAAAGGCAGACATTTATGGACTCAGCCACCCACGTGTCCCTGTCCTAGATAGAATTCACTTGGTGATGCTAACACTAGGTATGGAAGTGGTTTGTTGTTGTTGTTGTTGTTGTTGCTGCTGCTGTTTTGTTTTGTTTTGCTTTATGGAAAGATTTTAAATTACAAATTCATCTAGTGAATAAATCATTAATAGTGTCTATAGGCTCTGTAATGATTCCTCATTCATTTCTGATATTAATAGTATGTATCCTCTTTTTTTTTTTTTTTCTTGGTCAGTATAACTAGAGTGTAGCAATATTGTTAATCTATACAAAAACCAAACTTTACTTTCACTTATTTTCTCCACTTATTATCTGATTTTTGTTTCATCGATTTTAGTTCTTTATTTTTTCCTCCCTTCTACTTATTTTGGGTTTAATCCGCTCATTTTTTTTTCTAACTTCTTAGTCATGGAAACTTAAATTATTGATTTTAAGTCTTTCTCCTTTTTTAGTTGAAATAATTTAATTTATAAATTTCCTCCTAATCACTGTTTTAGCCGAATCTCACAAATTTTGATATATCTTTATTATCATGTTTGAGATTTTCTAATTTCCCTTAGAATTCTTCATTGATCCATGAGTTAATTAAAGCATGTTATTTAATTCCCAAATACTTGAAAATGTTCCAGATATCTTTCCATTACTGAATCCTACTTTTGTTAAATTGCAGTCAGAGAACAAAGTCTGTATCATTTCAACTTTTAAAATTTATTATGTCTTATACTCTAGGCCATTTGTGATCAATGTTCAATGTACACTTAGAAAAAATGTGTATTCTTCAGTCACTCAGTATAGTGTTCTGTAAATGTCAAAAGATTGAGTTAGTTTTTGATGTTGTTCAAGTCTTCTGTAGTCTTCCTGATATTCTATCCTATTATTTCTTGGGAGAGAAGTGTTGAAATCACTAAATATAATTATGAATTTGTATCTCTTTTTTTGGTTCTGTCAGTTTTGTTTCATATATGTTGAAACTCTGTTGTTAAAGTGCATACAAATTATGATTGTGTCTTACTGATGAGATGATCCTTTTATCATTATTAAATATCCCTCTTTATGTCTGGTAATCTCCTTGTCCTGAAGTCTGTTGTTTGATACTATAAAAGCTATTCCATCTTTCATAAAAATAAGTGGTTTTGGGGTGCCTGGCAGGCTCAATTGGTACAGCTTGTGACTCTTGATTTCAGAGTTGTAAATTTGAGTCCCACATTGGGTATAGAGACTGCTTAAAAATAAAAACACTTGGTTTTTGCTTTAAAAAAAAAATCTAATTTGATAACTTCCGTTTTTAAGTTAAAATATTAATCGATTTACATTTAATGTAATTTTTTTTAAAGATTTTATTTATTTATTTGACAGAGAAGAGAGAGATTACAAATAGGCAGAAAGACAGGCAGAGGCAGAGGGAGAAGCAGGCCTCCCGCTGAGCAGAGAGCCCGATGCAGGGCTTGATCCCAGGACCCTGAGATCATGACCTGAGCCGAAGGCAGAGGCTTTAACCCACTGAGCCACCCAGGCGCCCCTTTAATGTAATTTTTATAGCTGGTTTTAAATTGCCATTTTGCTGTTTGTTTTCTTTTTTCTTTTTTTCATTTGGGCTTTGCTTTTCTCCTCTTGCTTCTCTACCTACTTTTGTAATATTTGTGTTTTCCAGTATCTAAGTTTATCTATACTATTGGCCTACTAGCTGTACATATTCTTTGTTTTATATTCTTAGTCATTATTCTAGGATTTATGGTGTTCATCTTTAATACTCTACCTTCAAATAATATAAATTTATACATAATTTAAGAGCCTTATAATATGTATTTTCATTCCCTTCCATTATTTTTGGTGTTGTTTACATACATTTTACTTCTACATTCATCATAAACCCTGCAGTACATTGTTATTTTGTTTCTTGAAACAGTTATCTTTTAAATAAATTAAGAAATAAGGGAAACAGTCTTTTACACTTACCTTCATATTTACCAGTTCTACTACTCTTTATTCTTTATTCTTACATTTATTCATTCTTGCTTCCACCTGGCATCATTTCCTTTGAGACTGAAGAATCTATTTAAAATTTTTTAGAGAACATGTCTATTGAAAATGAATTTTCTGAGCTTTGTTGGAAATGCCAGTATTTCCTCTTCATTTTTAAAGGTTATTTTTGCCTAATGTAGATTCTAGTTTAACAGGGTTTATTATTATTTTTTACAACACTTTAAATGGTTGCTACATTGTACTCTGGCTTCCATTTTTTTCTGTTCAGAAGCCAGACATAATTCTTATCATTATTCTCTTTTTATTGCATTTCCCACCACCACCCCCCAGCTGCCTTTAAGGTTCTTTTTCATTGGTTTCCAGAAATTTGATTATTTTGGCTCTTCAGGGTGTTTTCCTTTATTTTTATCCTTCTTAGAGTTCTTTGACTATCTTAGATCTGTGAGTTTTTATTTTGGAAATACTGCAAAAAAATTTTGACCATTTTTCAAGTTCCATATTGCAACAAATATTTTTCTGCCTTAGTTTCTCTTGCCTCTTCTTCTGGTCCTTGAATTTCACATATAATTGATGGCCTGATATTGTCCAATAATTGATCACTGAGACTTTGTTAACCATTTCCTAAGTTTATTTTCTCAGTGTACTTCAGTTTGGGTCATTTCTATTTTATCTTTAAATTCACTAATCTTTCTGTGTCTCTGTCTGCTGCTAACCCTATTCAATGAAATTTTCAATTAATATATTTTATTTTTGGATTCCAGAATTTTTATTTGATTCTTTTTTGCGCTTTCAAATTTTCTATCAGGATTTCCTAACTATTTCTTCATTCTGTTCATTTTTTCCTCGAAGTGGTTAAACTTATTTATAATACTGTTTAAAAGAACTTTTTTCAGGGGCGCCTGGGTGGCTCAGTCGTTAAGTGGCTGCCTTCGGCTCAGGTCATGATCCCAAGGTCCTGGGATCGAGCCCCACATCAGGCTCCCTGCTCAGCAGGAAGCCTGCTTCTCCCACTACCAGTCCCTCTGCTTGTGCTCCCTCTCTCGCTGTGTTTCTCTCTGTCAAATAAATAAAATCTTTAAAAAAAAAAAAAAAAACTTTTTTCAGTATAAGTGACATACAATGTTACAGCAGTTTCAGGTGTACAACATAGTAATTCAACTTCTCTAGACATTATGCTATGCTCACCACAAGTAGTTACCATCTCCCACCATACAACACTATTACAATATCATTGACTATATTCCCTTTGCTGTGCCTTTTATTCCCATGACTTACTCATTCTGTAACTGGGAACCTATTCCTCTTGATACCCCTTACCCCTTTTTGTCCATCCCTCCCTATCTCTCCCCTCTGGCAACCACCAGTTTCTTCTCTATAAGTTCAAGTCTGTTTTTTTGTTGGCTTTGTTTTTTAGATTCCACATATAAGTTAAGTTATATGGTATTTGTCTTTTTCAGTCTGACTTATTTCACCTAATTTAATACCCTCTGGGTCCATCCATGTCATTGCAAATGGCAAAATCTCGTCATTTTATGACTGTGTAATATTCCATTGTATGTGTGTGCCACTTTCTTATCCATTGACCTACCAATGGACACTTAGGTTGCTTTCTTTTTTTTTTTTTGTGGTAAATAGCTTTTTATTTCTATCAGACATTAATAAATAATGTCATTTTCTTTAATTTTATCTCAAGGTATTAATTTTCAAAAATATAATTATTTATTTTGAGCCCTCCTTAACATTTCCCATAATCTTTCTCAAGTAGATTACTCAATCTGACTGACTTACTCAATCAGTCTCCATACGTATAACTGGTAATGGAACACAATTCTCTTAAAAGTGTCTGTAGAGGAGCGCCTGGGTGGCTCAGCTGGTTAGGTGTCTGCCTTTGGCTCAGGTCACGATCTCTGGGTCCTGGGATTGAGCCTGTATGAGGCTTCCTGCTCCATAGGGAGTCTGCTTCTCTCTCTGTCTCTCTCTCCCTCTGCCCCTCCCCACTGCTCTTTCCCTCTCTCTCTCTCAAGTGTATAAAGTAAAATCTTAAAATTTTTTTCTGCATAATTCTAAAAAAATGAAAGCCTTTCTCAAAAAATTCACCATCTTCTTTTTTATATGCACTCCTGGCAAAATGTTGATCTTACATTTGAATATGTTCACTGTACTTCCTCTCATTAACACAGCTTAGGTTGCTTACTTATCTTGGGTATTATAAACAATGCTGCAATAAATACCAGGGGTGCATATATTTGTTTGAATTAGTGTTTTTGTTTTCTTTGAGTAAACATCCAGTAATATAATTGCTGGGTCATGGGGTATTCCTATTTTTCATTTTTTAAGGAACCTCTATAGTGTTTTCCACAGTGGCTGTGCCAATTTACTTTTCCACCAGCAATGCATGGGGATCATTTTTTCTCCACATCCTTGTCAAACACTTGTTATTTCTTGTCTTTTTTATTTTAGCCATTGTGACAGCTGTAAGGTGATATCTCACTGTGGTTTTAATAACCATGATGGTTAGTTATGTTCAGCATCCTTTTTTTTTTTTTAAGATTTTATTTATTTATTTGACACAGAGAGAGAGAGAGAGAGAGAGAGAGAGAACACAAGCAGAGGTGCCACAGTTCAGAAATTGACTCCAGATAGAAAATCAGGGAATATGAGGCTCATCTCATTTTTTTCACTTTTCCCAGGGATCATAGTACTGGATTACCTGTTAAGTAACATCTGAGAGCAGTTATTTTATGTATTTTCTCCAATTTTGTAGTTGTTATGGTGGGAAGGCGGTTGAATATCAATTTCTGTCATGGCCAGAACCATAAATCTTTGCCTCTTGTCTGATTTTATATCTTTAATTTTGCGAGGTGATGGAAATGTTCTAAGTTATGATTTTAATGGTGGTTTCATGACCATATCCTTGACATTTTAAGGGTACACAATTGTGTACTGAAAACTGGTAAACTTTATTGTATGTAAATTAAACCTCAATAAAGCTCATAAAAAGGCAAAATAAAGACTTTTGCAAGCAAGTAATAATACTATTAGATTTTTCATGCTCACAAATAAGCATAAAGAATAGTATAGGAAATGTCCTTACAGTTATCACTCAGATTACAAAATAAGATAATGCAACCAAATACAACCAGAAGCTCCCCGTGTATCGTTCTGTCTCTTGCAAAGTAAACCACTATACTGAACTTTGTGTTTATCATAATCTTTCTTGTTTTTACCATCTTACTACATGTATATGTATCATCTTACTTCACATGTATGTATCTTGACAAATAGAAAATTATTTCCCTTGCTTTTCAAGTTTGACATAAATGTTTCATCCATCCAGCTGTATTTAAATGCTGCAATAAGGGGCACCTGGGTGGCTCAGTCGTTAAGCGTCTGCCTTTGACTCAGGTCTTGATCCCAGGGTCCTGGGATCTGGGATCGAGCCCCATATCGGGCTCCCCGCTCGGCAGGAAGCCTGCTTCTCCCTCTCCCACTCCCTCTGCTTGTGTTCCCTCTCTCGCTCTCTCTCTCTCTCTCTCTGTCAAATAAATAAATAAATAAAATCTTTAATTAATAAATAAATAAGTAGATAGATAAATAGATAAACAAATGCTGTGATCATAAATAGGCAAACCCACAAACATAATTATACTTTTATACCTTCTAGCATTAAGTCTGACGTTTACACTTGAGCCTGACATGCACAAAGTTGACCAGATTATATGTTTTGAACCAACCACCATTCTCTCTGGAGAGAAAGCCAAGGGACTCACTATCATTTATTCCTCTGCCCAGGGGGAAGAAAAATTAGTGAACACTCACACTTGGCAAGTGACATGAAAGGCAATTTGCAACGGCTGGCCACGTCCCAAGAGCTGTAGTAAAGACTCATGTGCCCAGGGCTGACGAGGGTTTGGCTGCTCCTATGCCCCGAGTCAGCAGGCCTGCTGGTGCCTGGTGTCAGCAGTTTCTGGTCAGACAGTGACTTGCTGGACACCCTCCTGCTTTCTGCTGGATGCAAGTGAGTGTCTCAGAAAAATTGATTCCAGCCCTCGGATCCAGGCTGCACCATTAACTCTGTAAATATTATTATTTTTTTTTTTTAGATTTTATTCATTTGACAGAGAGAAACACAGCGAGAGAGGGAACACAAGCAGAGGGAATGGTAGCAGGAGAAGCAGGCTTCCTGCAAAGCAGAGAGCCCGATGCGGAGCTTGATCCCAGGACCCTGGGATCTGACCTGGGCCGAAGGCAGATGCTCAACGAGTGAGCCACCCAGGCGCCCCTGTAAATATTATTAATCCCTTAATAAGCACCAGGAATATCTGCAATTCCCTCCCAATGTGACTGCTTTCTATGAGGTCCCGCCCACGTGCATCTCCAAGGCACAGGCTCCAATGGCATCTCCTTCCTCGCACCAGGCCCGAACCCCCTGAATTCACAGTGGTGGCTGCTGCTTTCAGCTTTTATCTGGGCCTTTTTTTTTTTTTCTCTCTCTTTTAAATCATTTCTACGTGTGCCGTGTTTCTTTCGCTACCTGTGTTGTTTCCGCTGTGACAGCAGGGGACCTGCCTATGCCAATTTCTCTTTGTATCCCGGCGCTTGCCCCAGCCTCTCACCCCCACTCTCAGGGCCTAGTGGAAGATGGAATACAGTAACTGGTTGTTGAATGAATGAGCGATTGACTGTAACAGATATCCATCTTTTGCTTCAGTTTATCCTACCAAATTTAAAACAACGGAGACACTTTGCTCACAGAAGGACTCTGTGTACAGCATAGCATTTGTATTCTCTCGTTTAATCTTTAATTCCACGCTTTTGGGTCAGGTAACTCCTTAAGAACAAGCCGATCACAGCAATCACCGGCAAGACCACAGCTCAGAAGCACAGCCAGGTCCTCCAGAAGAAGTTTTACCTTCTCATAAACTTTGCTTCTCCTAAGTAGAGTTTCATTTTCTTTTCTATTATTCTTTTGAGCTATAACAAGCCCCTCCTTTGTCCATTTCTTGATTTCCCAGCAGGTCAGTTTTGATCACTAGCAGGGTGGTTCAATTTCCTGAAATGCCACACAGCTGAGCCAGAAGTTCCCAACAGAAACAAGAGGGACATCAGACAGTAGAGCCTGTTTTCAAAGTTCCCAGACCTCGTGAAATTTGGAAGAACTGAACAACCTCTTTGTCAGTTAAGGAAAATTTTAATCGGGGAAAGTGATGGAAAGCATGTCTACGTTAGCGTCCGTGCATGCACTACCACACCTGCACATGCACACACTCTTGCATGTCCATTCTTTTTACTTCTAGCCAAGCGTAATCCATTTCTATATCATTTGGTGAAATCAGTTTCTTCAGTTGGAGTGTGTGGAATTCCCATTAATAAGAAGGGAGGAACAGAATTAATTTGTTTCTAATGTATTTTATGAAAGACATTTTGTCAAAATAACTTAAAAATCCCATTTACTAAATAAAAATGCAGGAGATTCTATCCCTTTCTTCCTCAGTTCTTTTTCTCAGAGACAACCAGCAACACCCATTTAGCTTTCTGTCCTGGTATTTCTTCTAGTATCTACCTCTATTTCTAAATATTATGTTTATATTGTTATATCTCACCGTCTCAACTTTAGACATTATCCATTCCTTGCTATGGGAGTTGAGATCTTAGCACCCTTTACTTATATCTCTATGCTTTTCTTCCTCCCCGTCCTCTCAATATAGGTATAACAATTCTCAGGGTATTCATATGCAGCGTTTACCTTATTATGACTAAGTCAGTATTGTTCACTTCTGAGTCAGGTACTGTGATATATTCTGAATGGCTTTTTTATTGTCCTGTTTTTTTCCAGCTTTTCTGAGGTTTACTTGACAAATAAAAATTACATGTATTTAAGTTGGACAATGTGATGTTTTGGTATATGTATTCATTGTGAAATGATTGCCACAGTCTGGCCAATTTAACGTATTCGTCGCCTCATGGAGTTACCTTTTTGTGTGTGTGAGGAGAACAACAGAGATGCACCCTCTTGGCAAATGTCAAGTATGTAGCACATCAGTATTAACTATAGCCATCGTGCTGTGCCTTAGGTCTGCAGAACTTACTCAACTTGTGAGTGAATGTCTGCACCCTCGGACCAGCATCTCCCCTTTTCCCCATCCTCAGCCTCTGGTAACCACTGTTCTACTCGGCGTCACTACATTACTATGAGTTTAAATTTTTAAGATTTCCAAAGGAGTGATTCCATGCAGTATATGTCTTTTTGTGTCTAGCTTATTTCATTTAGCATAATGTCCTTCAGGCTCATCCGTGTTGTCACAAATGGCATAATGTCCTTATTTCTCATGGCTGAATAATGTTGCATTAAAAAAAATATATAGGGGCACCTGAGTGGCTCAGTGGGTTAAAGCCTCTGCCTTCGGCTCAGGTCATGATCTCAGGGTCCTGGGATCGAGCCCCACATCGGGCTCTTTGCTCAGCGGGGAGCCTGCTTCCCTCTCTCTCTCTGCCTGCCTCTGCCTACTTGTGATCTAGCTCTATCAAATAAATAAAATCTTAAAAAAACAAATAAAAAATATATTTATATATATTATATAAATTAATTTTATATAAAAATATATAATATATTTAAATATCTATTTAATAAATAATAAATATATATTAAATATATAATTAAATAGAAATAATTTTATAATTATATAAATTATATATTATATATATATACTATTTATAATATATATATAGGTGCCTGGGTGACTCAGTGGGTTAAAGCCTCTGCCTTCAGTTCGAGTCGTGGTCTTATAGCCCTGGGATCGAGCTTCCCTCTCCCCTTCTGCCTGCCTCTCTGCCTACTTGTGATCTCTCTCTCTGTCTAATAAATAAATAAAATCGTTAAAGTATATATATATATATATATATACATTTACATATATGTATATAAATGCCACCTTTTCAAATCAGTTTTAAATCATTTTTGTGTTGATGGACTCTTTAGATTATTTTTATGTCTTGGCTACTATGAATAATGCTTCAGTGCACATAGAAGTGCAAATCTTTCTCGGATAGTGATTTCATGTCCTTTGGCTATAGACCCTGTAGTCTCATTGCTGGATCAGATGGTAGATCTACTTTCTGAGAAACCTGCATACTGTTTTCCATAGTGGCCACACCAATTTACATTTCTAACAGCAGTGTGCAAGTGATCCCTTTTCTCAACATCCTCACCAACACTCGTTATTTCTTGACTTTTTGATAATATCGCGACAGAAGTGATACGATATCTCATTGTGGTCTTGGTTTGCATTTCACTGATGATTAGTGAGGTTGAGTGTGGTTACATATATATGTTGGCCATCCGTATATCATCTTTGGAAAAACGCATTTTCACATCTTTTGTCCATTCTTTTTTTTTTTTTTTTTTTTTAAGATTTATTCATTTACTCATTTGACAGAGAGAGAGATCACAAGTAGGCAGAGAGGCAGGCAGAGAGAAGGGGAAGCAGGCTCCCTGCTGAGCAGAGAGCCTGATGCAGGGCTCGATCCCAAGGACCCCGAGATCACAACCTGAGCCAAAAGGCAGAGGCTTCAACCCACTGAGCCACCCAGGCACCCCTCTTTTGTCCATTCTTAATAGGGTTATTTGGGTTAAGAAATAAGAAACCCTTAATTGGGTTTCTGTTATTTGAGTTGTATGAGTTATTTATATATTTTGGTCATTAACCCCTTATTGGATATATGGTTTGCAAATATTTTCTTCTATTCTGTAAACTGCCTTTTTGTTTTGTTTTTCCTTTGCTGTGCAAAAACTTTTTAGTTTAATATAGTCCCACTTGTGGATTTTTGCTTTTGTTGCTTGTCCTTTTGGTGTCAAATACAAAAAAATCATTGCCAAAACCAATGCCATAAAGCTGTTCCCGTGCCCCCCCCCC
>CM053603.1:115958147-115970131 GCA_028646535.1 Procyon lotor
AGTTGACTGGGTATTTGTGGATTTATTTCCACAGTCTCTTTTCTGTTGCATTGCCACATACTTCTGGTTTTATACCAGTACCACACTGTTTTGTTTACTTTAGTTTTGTAATATAATTTGAAATCAGAAGTATGATGCTTCTAGCTTTGATCTTGCTCAAGATTGTTTTAGCTCTTTGGGGTCTTTTGTGGTTCCATTTGAACCTTAGATTTTGTTTTTCCTGTTTCGATGGAAAATGCCGTTGGAATCTTGGTGTAGGGATTGCCTGAAATCTGTAGACCACTTGGTAGTAGTTTGGGTAGTATGGACATTTTAATAATATAAATTTTCCTGATCCATGAACATATGATATCTTTCCATTTATATCTTTTTCAGTTTCTTTCATCACTGTGTTCTAGTTTTCACTGTACAGATCATTCTCATCCTTGGATAAATTTATTTATAAATATTTTATTGATTTTGATGCTATTATAAATGGTATTATTTTCTTTATTTTATTTTATTTTATTTTATTTTTTTAAAGATTTTATTTATTTGACAGAGAGAAACACAGCGAGAGAGGGAACACAAGCAGAGGGAATGGTAGCGGGAGAAGCAGGCTTCCTGCCCGATGTGGGGCTCGATCCCAGGACCCTGGGATCATGACCTGAGCCGAAGGCAGACGCTTAACAACTGAACCACCCAGGCACCCCTCTTTATTTTTTTTTTAACATATTTTTTTCTTTTTTTAAGATTTTATTTATTTCTTAGAGAGAGAGCATCCGTGTGTGGGTAGGAAGGGCAAAGGGAGTTAATCCCCAAGCATACTCCCCACTGGGCAGAGAGCCTGATTTGGGGCTCGATCCCATGACCCATGAGATCATGACCTGAGGCAAAATCAAGAATAAGATGCTTAACTGACTGAGCCACCCAGGTGCCCCAGTCATGATTTCCTTCACTAGGTTTTCAAGTTGTGGCTTTAAAAATTTGAGATATATTGACATATTGTGTGAACTTAAGATATACAGCGCACTGATTTGATACATTTATATATTGCAATGTGATTACCACCACAGCATTAGCTAATACATCTGTCACATAATTATCATTTCTTTTTTGTGGTGGGAAGAATTAAGATCTACTCTCTTAGAAACTTTGAACTTTATGATACAGTATTGTTATCTCTAATCACTATGCTATGCATTAGCTCTCCAGGACTTATTTATCTATTAGTTGCAAGTTGGTACCGTTAAACAATACATCCCCAATTCTCCCGCCCCGTAGCCCCTGGTAACTACTGGTCTATTGTCTGTTTTTATGAATTCAGTTCTTTTAGATTCTATGAATAAATGATACTATACAATGCTTATGTTTCTATCTCTGACTTTATCTCATTCAGCATAATGCCTTCAAGGTTCATCTACGTTGTTGCAAATGGCAAGATGTCCTTCTTTCTCATGGCTGAATAACGTTCTGTTCTGTATTTTCCACCACATTTTCTTTATCCATTTATCTGTCGTCAGACACTTAGGCTGTTTCTGTATCTTGACTGTTGTGAATAATGCTTCAATAAACATGGGAGTGCATCTGTCTCTTCAGTGTCCTGTTTCATCACCCCTGGGTATATACCCAGGATTGCTGGATCAGGTAGTAGTTCTATTTTTAATTTTTTGAGGAAACTTCATGTCGTTTTCCATAGTGGCTGCACCAATTTACCTTCCCACCAGTAGGGAATGTGGGTTCCCTTTTCTCCATATCTCACCAGCACTTCTTATCTTCTTGATGATAGCCGTTCTAACAGGTGTGAGATGATCTCTCATTGTGGTTTTGATTTGCGTTTCCCTGAGGATTAGTTGAATATCCTGTCATGTACCATTGGCCTTTTAGATGTCTTCCTTGGGAAAAATGTGTATCAATTCCCCTACCTATTTTAAAATTAGATTTTTTTTGTTAATTATTG
The DNA here is from genome assembly GCA_028646535.1 of Procyon lotor. Lineage (NCBI taxonomy): Eukaryota > Metazoa > Chordata > Mammalia > Carnivora > Procyonidae > Procyon > Procyon lotor. The sequence goes on from CM053603.1 coordinate 115,960,087, forward strand.
AGTTATAGGAGTTCTTTCTATATTTTGGATGTTAACCCCTTATCAGACACATGATTTCCAGATATTTCTCTCATTCCACAGTGTGCCTTTTCATTTTTTTTATTGTTTCCTTTGCCGTATAGAAGCTTCTTACTTTGATGTAGCCCCATATGTTGATTTTTGCTTTTGTTGCTCGTGCTTTTGATGTCATATCCAAAAAAACCATTACCCAGACCATTGTCAAGGAGCTTCTTCTCCATGTTTTCTTCCAGGAATTTCATGCTATCAGGTCTTATATTTATCTATTTTAAGTTAATTTGTTTGAGTGGTATAAGATAAGGGTCCAATTTTTCCAAGTTTGCAGCATGTAGTTATCCTGTTCTACTGGCAACATTTGTTGAAGAGGCTATTCTTTCCCTGCTGGGTGTTCTTTTCAAATATTAGTGAACTATATATGCTGGGGTTTATTTCTGGGCTCTTTCGTTATTGGTCTATTTAAAACCATACTGTTTTAATTACTGTAGCTTTGTGGTATAGTTTGAAATCAGGAAGTATGATAGCCTCCAGCTTTCTCGTTCATCATTTTTTTTAAAAAGATGTATTTATTTGAGAGAGAGGGAGGAAGAGCATGCACAAGCCAGGGGAGGGACAGACGGAGAGCATCTTCAAGTAGATCCTGAGCTTGGAGCCTGAATGTGGGCTTGATCTCAGAACCCATGAGATCATGATCTGAGCCTAAACCAAGAGTCAGATGCTTAACCAACTGAGCCACTCAAGTGCCCCTGTTCTTCTTTCTTATGATTGCTTTAGCTATTTGATGCTTTTTGTGGTTCCATGCAAATTTTAGGATTTTTTTTATATTTCTGTGGAAAATGTCATTGTGATTTTGATAGGGATTGTGTTGAATTAATTTACAGTAATAATTTTCCCAACTTATGAACATGGGATATTTTTTCATTTGTCTTCTTCAGTTTCTTTCATCAAGGTTTTATAGTTTTTATTGTACTGATCTTTCAGTTCCTTAAATTTATTCCCAAGTATTTTATTTTTGATGCTATTGTGAATGAGATAGTTTTCGTATTTCTTTTTCAGATAGGTTATTGTTACTGTATAGAATTACAACTGATATTTGTATGTTCATTTTATATCCTGCAACTTTACTGAATTCCTTGATTAGTTCCAGTAGGTTTTTTTGGGGCAAGTCTTTAGGATTTATTATTTTTTTTAAGTTTATTTATTTAAGTAATCTCTATACCCAATATGGGGCTCAAACTCACGACTCCAAGATCAAGAGTCACATGCTCTTCTGACTGAGCCAGCTAGGCACCCCAAGGATTTCTATATATAAAATCATGTCATCTACAGATAACAACAGTTTTGCTCCTTTATTTCCTATTTACAGACCTTTTATTTCTTTTACTTGTCTAACTGCTCTGGCTAGGACTAACAGTATACTGTTGAGTAAGAGCGGTAACAGTAGGCATCTTTGCTCTGTTCCTGATCTTAGAAGGGAAGCTTTCAGTTTTTCATTAAGTGTAATATTAGCTGTAGATTTGTTATATATGGTCTTTATTATGCTGACTTATGTTCCTTCTATACCCAATTTATTGAATTTCTATCATGAAAAGATACTGTATTGCCAAATGTTTTCTCTGCATTTATTGAGATATTTATATGATCTTTATCATTCATCCTGTTACTGAGCTGTGTCATATTTATTGATTTGCATATGTTGAATCACTTTTGCATCCCAGGGATAAATCTCACTTGATCATGCTGTATAATCCTTTCAGTGTGTTGTTGAATTCTGTTTTCTAATATTTTGTCGAGAATTTTTGCATCTATATTCATTAGGAAATTGCCTGTAGTTTCTTTTTCTTCTAGTGTCCTTATCTGGCTTTGGTATCAAGGTAATGCTGGCTTCATAAAATGAGTTTGGGAGTGTTCCTTCTCTTCAGTCTAGCTAAAGCTTTGTCAATTTTTTTTTCCAAAAAGCCATCCTCTTAGTTTTGTCAATATTTTCTATTGTTTTTGTGGTGCCTATTTCATTCATTTCTGCCCTGGCCTTTGTTATTTCCTTCCTTCTGCTCACTTTCGGCTTAGTTTGTTCTCTTTCTAATTCCTTAAGATGTAAAGTTACATTATTTACCTGATGTATTTCTTTTTTCTTAATATAGGCATTTGTTGCTATAAAGTTCCATCTTAGAACAAATTTTGTTACATTCCATAAGTTTTGATGTATTGTGTTTCCATTTTTGTTTGTTTCAAGATATTTTAAATTTTTCCTTGTGATTTCTTATTTGACCCATTGGGTTTTCGGGAGTGTGTTATCTAATTTCTACATATTTTTAAAATTCCCACGTTTCCTCCTGTTATTGATTTTTAGTTTCATACTAGTTGTGGTTGGAAAGATACTCAATATGCTTTTCAGTCTTTTAAAATTTGTCAAAACTTGGGGCACCTGGCTGGCTTAGTTAGTAGAGTGTGCAACTCTTGATCTCGGGTTGTAAGTTTGAGCCCCATGTTGGGTGTAGAGATTAATTAAGATCTATAAATGAATGAAAAAAATGAAATTCATCAAGACTTGCTTTGTGTCCTAACATATGATCTCTACTGGAAAACGTTTCATATGCACTTTAGAAGAACATGTATTCTGGTGCTATTGCATGGAATGGTCTGTTAATGTTCATTTTCATGTTAATATTCATGTTCATGTTAATGTTAATATTCATGTTCATGTTAATGTTAATGTTCATTGGCCACTGAGCCAAAAGTATGGTTCAAGTCCAATGTTTCTCTATTGCTTTTCTCTCTACATGATTGCTCTGTTCTTGAACATAGGTTATTGAACCTCCCTACTATTATTGTATTGATATCTACTTTTCCTGTCAATTCTATTAATATTTGCTTTATATATTTAGGTGCTCTGATGTTGAGTATACACACACACACACATACACACACAACTGTTATATTCTCTTGATAAATTGAATGAAAGGCTTTCTTATCTCTTACAGATTTTGGTTTTTATCCTAGAGTTGAAAATCATTTTATCTTTTCATTTTCAAAATTTTACATGTAACTAAACTTCCTTCAACTATTTGGGAAAATAATAAATCTGTTAAAGCCTCTCAATATTTTTCTGAATGCAAAAAACACGATTTCATTTTCCTATAGAGACTTCCTTCCAGTGTAGACTTGGGTATCTCTAGGCTGGACACACAACTGTCATCCTGGGCTTCCCTTCGCTGCTTTTATGGCTGGAATGCTCTGTCTCTTGGATCCTGTTCCTTCTGTTTTCCTAAGTTATGCCCTAGTTTTGCCAAAGCACATCTTCTGAGAGATTCCTTAAAAATCATGAAGGAAAAAAAATATTTTTAAAGATTTTTTTTTTTAAGTAATCCTAACCCAACGTGGGGCTCAAACTCACAACCCCAACATCAAGAATTGCATGTTCCACCAGCTGAGCCAACCAGGTGCCCGGGAAAAATAATATATATTTTTTTTCCAAAGAAGGAGAATCTTTGCATACTTGGAAATATTTTTATTCAATCCTCATACTTAAGTTTGAGTGGGTATAGAATTTTAGGTTGAAAATAAGTTTTCCACAGAATTTTAAAGGCATCTCTCCACTCTTTTCTAACATCTCAAGCAACATCCAGTGTTGCTCTTGAAAACTCCCATGTTATTCTGATTCTGTTATCTGGTTCCTTGGGATTTTTTAAAAATTATTTTTAAGTAACCTCTGTGCCCAACGTGGGGCTTAAACTCAAGACCCCGAGATCAAGAGTTACGTGCTCTACAGGCTGAGCCAGCCAGGAGCCCCTGTTATCTAGTTCTTCGAATGGGACCTGTGTTCTATTTCTGTCTCTATCATCTCCCTCTCTCCTTCTCTCCGTGCATCTCCTTCTGTCCCACACCATCCTTTTATGATTTTCTTGAGTATTTCTTAACTTTCGTGATGTGGATTTGTGTGCTGGGTACTCAATGGGCATTTTCTTTTCTTTTCTTTTTTGAAAGATTTTATTTACTTACTTGACAGAGGGAGAGAGATCACAAGGAGGCAGAGAGGCAGGCAGAGAGAGGGGGAAGCAGGCTCCCTGCTGAGCAGAGAGGGGGCTCGATCCCAGGACCCTGAGATCATGATCTGAGCCGAAGGCAGAAGCTTTAACCCACTGAGCCACCCAGGCACCCCTCAATGGGCATTTTCAATAGAGAGATTTATTACTGCAGTTCTGGGAAATTTATTCTACCTTAAATAATTTTCTCCCCTTCATATTCCTTGGTCTCTCTTTTGGCAAAGTCTATTATTCCCCATCTCCTGGAATACTCTTAATTTCTTCTTTTCACTCACACTTTCCACTTCTTTGGCTTTTATATTATGCTTTCTGGGAGTTTTCTTCATCTCTACTTTTCAACCTTTTGTTGACCTTCTATTCCACCCGTCATGTTTTTAATTTTGAAGAGTTCTGTCTTGAACTCTAATTATTCTTGGTTTTAGGTGTAATACTCTTATTCGTTGCTGTAATATTTTATCTTACTACTCAGAGGTTGTTAATGATAATTTTTAAATATTTTCTTCTTTCCCTATGTGGTTTGCCTTTTATATAAATCCCCCCACTTTAGTTTAGCTTTCTAATTGAGGTATAACTTAATGAGACGTATAAAGAACTTGGTTATACAACTTAATGAATTTTGTATCTGATTACACTCTTGTAATCACATCCAGATCAAGCTATGGAAAATTCTAATGATACAAAGGACTCCCTCATGACCCTTCCCAGGCAATATAACCACCGAAGGAGTTATCACTCTTTCAATTTCTATCAGCAACAGTTTGTTTTGTTGGTTTTCAGCTTCATATCAATGGAGTCATACAGTATGTACTCTTGTATGTCTGGTTTATTTCTTTCAACAATATTTTTTAAAAAGATTTTATTTATTTATTTGAGAGAGAGAGAAAGCATGAGAAGTGGAGGGTCAGAAGGAGAAGCAGACCCCCTGCTAAGCAGGGAGACTGATGCGGGACTCGATCTTGAGACTCCAGGATCATGACCTGAGCCAAAGGCAGTCACTTAACCAACTGAGCCACCCAGGCACCCTACTTTCAACAATATTAAACCTGTTTGATTCATCCATGTAATCAATGTAGCAGTTGTTGATTGTTTTTTATTGCTGTATAGTATTCCATTATATAAATATATCACAGTTTGTTCATTACTTTCTTATTGAAAGACCTTTGAGTTGTTGCCAGTTGGAGTCTATTACGAATAAATCTAAGAATATTCCTGTTTATATTTATTATAGATATAAGCACTCAGTTCTAAGGGAAATATAATCAGGAGTGAAATTTCTAGGTCATAACCTTATAAATACTTAGCTTTAAAATATATTGTCCAATAGTTTCTCAAAGTGGCTGTGTCAGTGGAAACTTCCACCTGCAGTGAATGAAAGTTCCAATTGTTCCACATCCTCATTAACACTTATTGTCAATTTTAAAATTTTAGTCATTGTAGTGGGTATATAGCAATATTTCATTGCAGCTTTAATATGAATTTCCCTGCTAAGCTTATTTGATATTTGTATATCCTTTTTTAAAAAAGTATTTTAAGGTATGTGTACACCAACTGTGGGGCTTGAACACATAACCCTGAGTCAAGTGTCACACGCTCCACTGACTGAGCCAGCCGGGCATCCCTGCATATCCTTTTATTTTTTAATAAATTTTTAAAATATTTATTTACTTGAGAGAAAGAGCGTGCACCAGCAGGAGGGGCAGAGAGAGATGGAGAGAATCCCAAGCAGACTCTGTGCTGCGTGTGGAGCCACAACCCTGAGATCACTACCTGAGCAGAAACCAAGAGCTGACTGGACCACCCAGATGCCCCTCCATCCTTTTTTTAACATGAAATTTCTGTTCAAGATTTTGTCCTTTTTTTTTTTTTAAGAAAATTGAGTTGTATACGATCTATTCTGAGTAACAAATTACCTCAAGACATACTGGCCTAAAACCCCAGTAAACATTTCTTATCTCGGTTTCTGTGGGTCAGGAATTCTGCACTGGCTGAGATGGGTGCTTCCAGCTTGGGGTTTCTTAGGAGTTTGCAGTCAGGAGGTTCACTAGGGCTGCGGTCATCTACAGGCTTGAGTACGTTCGGAGGATCCACTTCCAAGATGGCCTCCTCACATGGCTGGGAAGTCGGTGCTGACTGTTGGCAGGAGGCTACTGTTCCTTGCCGCATGGACTCTTCCTGGGCGGTTGACACTTCTCACAACATTATTGCTGGCCTTGCCCAGAGCAAATGACCCAGAGAGAGTAAGACAGAAGCTTCTGTGTCTTTTCTGACCCTGAGTTTGAATTTACATTGTGTCATGTTTCTAACATTCTTGGTTGCCTAAGCCTGTGGAGTTCGGTGTGTGAGAGGACGAGTAAAGAGGGTGTGCGCACCCAGAAGCAAAGACCAGTGGGGTTGGTATGGGGAGCTGGCTTCCACAGGCCGCCTGCCCTTTCCTACTATTCAAGCTCTGTTACATGTGACAACACTGTCAGAGTGACGTGCCTTTTCACTCTCAACACTGCCTTTCGGTGACTAGAATGTAACGACTTTATTCAGATAAAAAGTACAATTCAACACCTTTAGTGTGTTTACAAAGTTACACAACTATCCCCATAATCAGTTTTCGAATATTTTCATCATCCTTAAAGGAAACCCCGTACCCACAGCCCTCACTCCCTCTTCCTTCTGCAAACTCCCAGCCCTAGAAAACCACTAATCTACTTTCTCTGTACATAACATTGCCTGTACTGCACATTTTTTTTATAAATTAAAGCATACAACAGATGTCCCTTTTTGACAGGCTTATTTCATTTAGCCAAAGGTATAGAAGAATTATCGATGTTGTAGCATATGACAGTATTCCATTCCAAACAATATCCTATTATATGGACATGTCACATTTATTCATTCAAGCATTGAGGGTCATTTGAACTGTTTCTACTTTTTGGCTATTATGAATAGTGCTACTGTGAACACTCATGTATAAGTTTTTGTGTGAACATCTATTTTCAGGTAGATGAAGAGCGGGTAAATAAGAGTGGAATTGTTGAGTTGTGTGTAACTCTGTCTTTGACTTTTTCTTTTAAGACCTAATTTTTTTTTTTAAATTTAGATGATTATTTATTTGAGAGAGAGAGCATGCACAAGTGGGGGGGTAGGGGCAAAGGGAAAGGGAGAAGCAGACTTCCCGCTAAACAGGGAGACCAATGAGAGGCTGAATCCTAGGACTCTGAGATCATGGCCTGAGCTGAAGGCAGACGCTTAACTGACTGAGCCACCCAGGTGCCCCAAGACCTTATTATTTTTTTTTTTTTAGAGCAGTTTTAGGTTCATGGCAAAACTGAGAGGAAGGTACAAAGATTTCCTATATATCCCATGTCCCCACACATGCACAGCCTCTCCCATTATCAACATCCCCTACCAGAGTGGTGTATTTGTTACAATTGATATACCTACATTGAGACATTATAATCACCCAAAGACCTCAGTTCACATTAGGATTCACTGTTCGTGTAGTACATTCTGTAGGTTTAGAAAAACATATAAAGTCATGTATTCATCATTATGGTGTCATACAGCATACTTCCACTGCCCTAAGACTCCTCTGTGCTCAGCCTATTCGTCCCTCTCCCTGACTCTGAACCCCTGGCTATCACGGACATTTTCAGTGTCCCCACAGGTTTGCCTTTTCCAGAAGGTCATATAGTTAGTTGGAATAATACAACATATAGCCTTTTCAAGTTGGTTTCTTTCACTTAGTAATATTAATTTAAATTTCTTTCATATCCTTTTTTAAAGATTTTAATTATTCAAGGGAGAGAGAGAGAGAGGGAAAGAGAGAGAATGTGAGCACACACAGATCTAGAGGGAGAAGCAGACTCCCCAGTGAGCAGGGAGCCCGATGAAGGGCTCGATCCCAGGACCCTGAGATCATGACCTGAGCCCAAAGCAGATGCTTAACTGAATCACTGAGCCACCAAGGTGCCCCAGTTTCTTTCATATCTTTTCAAGGCTTGATGACTTGGCAATTTTAGTGCTGAATAATATTACATTTTCTGGTTGTACCATATTTGATCCATTCACCCAATGAGGAACATTTTGGTTGATTCTAACTTCTGGCAATTATGAATAAAGCTGTTATAAACATCTGTGTACAGACTCTTGTGTGGACATAAATTTCAACTCCTTATTTTTAAAGATTTTATTTAAATGAGAGAGGGAGAGAGTGTGCAAGAGTGCATGAGCATAGGGAGGGGCAGGAGAAGCAAACCCAGGACCCTGGGATCATGACCTGAGCTGAAGGCAGACGCCCAAATGACTGGGTCACCCAGGTACCCCCAAATTTTTAATTTCTTTGGGTAAAGAGACCAAGGAATGTGCTGGATCATATGGCAAGAGTATGTTTAGTTTTCTAAGAAGCTGCCAAATTGTTTTCCAAAGTGGCTGAATCATTTTGCATTCCCACCAGCAGTGAATGAGAGTTCCTGTTGCTTCACATTTTCATCAACATTTGATATTGTCAGTGTTCTGGATTTTGAACGTTCTAATAGGTATCTCATTGTTTCAATTTGCATATCCTGGTGACATACGATGTAGAGCATCTTTTCATATGCTTTTTTTCAAAAACCCATTTACTTTCTGTATATCTTTTTGTTGAAGGTGTCTGCTAAAGTCTTGGGCTCATTTTTTTTTTTTTTTTTTTTTTTGTTCATGTTTTAAACAGGTTTTTCATTTATGTATTGCTGAGTAAGAGTTCTTTTCAGGGGTGCCTGGCTGGTTCAGTCAATAGAGCACATGACTCTTGATGTTGGGGTTGTAAGTGCAAACTCCACATTGGATTCTATGTACAGTTTACTTAAAAAAAAAAAAGAGTTCTTTTTTTTTATATTTTGGATAACAGTCCTTAATTAGATGTATCTTTTACAAATATTTTCTCCCAGTCTGTAGCTTGTCTTCATTCTCTTGACATTGTCTTTCATAAAGTAGAGGTTTTTAAATGTAATGAAATCTAGCTTATCAATTATCTCTTTCATGGATTGCTCCTTTGGTATTTTATCTGAAGAATCATTACCATATACAAGATCATTTAGGTTTTCTCCTATGTTATTTTCTAGGAGTTTTATAGTTTTGCATTTTACATATAGGTCTCTAATCCAGTTTGAGTTCATTGTAAAGGGTGTAAGGTCTGTATCTACATTCTTTTTTTCCCCTTTTATGTAGATGTCCAGTTGTTCCAGCATCACTTATTGAGAAGACTGTATTTTCTCTTTTGTATTTCCTCTGCTCCTTTGTTAAAGATCAGTTAACTAGGGGCGCCTGGGTGGCTCAGTCGTTAAGCGTCTGCCTTCGGTCCAGGTCAGATCCCAGGGGCCTGGGATCGAGCCCCGCATCAGGCTCTCTGCTCTGCAGGAAGCCTGCTTCTCCCGCTACCATTCTCTCTACTTGTGTTCTCTCTCTCGCTGTGTTTCTCTCTGTCAAATAAATAAAATCTTAAAAAAAAAAAAAAAGATCAGTTAACTATATGGTCTATTTCTGGGCTCTCTATTCTGTTTCGTTGATCTGTTTGTTCTTTTCCAATATCACATTATCTTGATTACTGTAACTTTTAGTATGTCTTGAAGTACAACGTTGTTTTTTCCTTCAGTATTTTGTTGATCATTTTGGTTCTTTGACTCTCCATATCAACTTTAGAATCAATTTGTCAATATCCACAAAATAACTTGCAGAGATTTCTATTGAAATTTCTATTTCTATAGATTGCATTAAATCTATAGGTCAAATTGGAAATAACCAATATTTTGACAATATTGAGTCTTTCTATCCATGAACATGAAATACCTCTTCGTTGGGGGCACCTGGGTGGTTCAGTAGGTTAAAGCCTCTGCCTTCAACCCAAGTCATGATCTCAGCGTCCTGGGATCGAGCCCCGCATCGAGCTCTCTGCTCAGCAGGAAGCCTGCTTCCACTTCTCTCTCTGCCTGCCTCTCTCCCTACTTGTGATCTCTCTC